>JAQFVV010000358.1:308024-483757 GCA_028023455.1 Epiperipatus broadwayi
GGGCAGAAATTTAGCTGGTAATAAAAAATCAACAGTCAACAATTTTTTATCATTATATTTGTGTGTAATTACTAAGCAACTTTTGTCTTTTAAAAAAAAAGTTTAGTATATAATTAATGTGTGTAATGTAATTATTAACACTAAGTAAATTTTTTTTTAATTTTTGTTTTTTGAGGAACTTCACTGATATGTAACGGTATACAATATGCCGTTACATTAATTTAAAATTAAAATAAAAACTTAAGTTCATAAAAATAAATTTATTAAAAACTAAAAGCTAAAATTAAAAAGAGTTGTTCAACGTATGTATATATATTCGCACAGATGGGAAACTTTAAAAGTATTTTTTCTTTTTAAAACAAAAAAAAAGTATTTGAACGTATCTTTTTAATAAATAAAAAAAAAAGAGTAAAGATTTAAAGATTAATATTTTTTAAAGTAACATAAGTAAAAATGGAAACAGATATTAATTAATTCCTGTAATCTCAAAATGGAAATGATTGTTCTTTTAATTAAACAAAAAAGCAAATTAGCCCTTGGGGCTCTTATATAAAAAATCAGATGAAAGATATAGATAAGAGAACAAAAAAATTAGATGTCCAATAGAAGCAGCAACCAACGCTCGGATCTTAATGAAAATTTCGAACAGAAAACCATGTTCAGTGAATCCGGACGATTTGTATAAAAAAAATATTCAAATTAAGAACAGTTCCAGCTTGATTTTTTGAGAAGGGTGATATGACACACTTTTCACTTTCTCTCACTTATTTCAAATGAAATTACTGTTGAATTTATGAATGGCACTATTGTAGACCTGAATCATATGGGTCCTACAATAAAATACTACAAGGATTGAACCAGCTAAGGCAGCCTCTGGATTGAAAACTATGATATGAACAACAGACCAGTCTTCCATGAAATTATGACTAATAAAGTCTTTGCAGGAATTGGCCCAAGGAATCATGAGCTCTTCTACTGTAAAGTATGAACTATATAATTAAAAAAAAAGTAATTAAGAACTTTCGTCAAGATTTAACAAACTTTTAATAATCAGCTAACCTAATTTTTAAAATGAACTTTAATCTGACCTTTAAGATTTCAAAATCAATTAATAATGTTTAATTTTATATATTTGAGTTTTCTAATTTAATCATTTCCATTTTTTTTATTTATTAATATTTAGTGACTAAATTATTTAAATGTATTAAATTTAAGTTGGGTGTAGATGGCTGGATAGATTCGTTAATGTTTATTTTTTATTTCATATTGATTAAAATATATAGATATCGGTAAATATGACACCATGCTGAGTGTTCAAGTGTATTTATTCATATATCTTTGAAGTTGTTGGTGTCAATGTGGCATCTTATGTTGAATGCCATTGGGTTTATTGTAAATTTCCCTCTGCAATTACATCAGTAACTTTTAATTTTAATCGTTTATGTTTATTTTGAATGGGTTTTAATTTCAGGCTATTTATCTTGTAGTTAGGTCGATGCTGGTGGAGGGATATATGGGTGTTTATATCAATGTAATGTGAAGCATGTTAGCATACAGGCAACATTCCCAATTAAATGCATGATGCAAAGACATAGTCATTGTGTTGTAATGTACACAGATGTACTTCCTGTGACATTAACCCTTTGTAAAAGAGCTCTATGGACTGCTCTCCCCCATATGTAGCATTGCTCTTTAATTATTTTATATACATGATTTCTTTGCCAGACAGATGCACATTCCTGAACTGGATGAAGATCATGTCCATCAAATAATATCACACAACAGATGCACATTCCTAACTGCATGCTTTTATGCTAGCATCTTCATATTGCATTGGTTGCATTTTGTATAGCAGGAGGCAAGCATTGGTCTGGTTGTGAACTTTTAGTCTGAGATTGAATGATTGTTTTGAAAAGTTTTTAACTGAAAAATCTATGTAGCTGATCTATACTCAACATTATAAAATGTACTTGTATAAAATGTCCACCGTGTGGACTGTTTAAAATAATAATTTAAATTAAAAAATTAATAACCAATCTAAAATAATAAATTTTATTCCTCAATTTTAAATATTTATATATGCATCAATAAATCTTTTGTGTGTGTTAATTCTGGCAGTAGCTTATTTATTTTATGGAATTTTTTTTTATTAAAATATTTTGTTTAAGCAAGTTTTATATTAAATCTCTGTGTCTGTATGAGCTAGTGGCATGGGCTGATGGTCGGAATAAAACAGATATGGAAAACTTCCATTCTCCCTGACCATTATATATATATATATATATATATATATATAAGCATATATTTTATATATATATATAAATAAGCATTTATTTTATAGCACTATGTTTTATAAATTGTAATACATTAAAGACCAGCATTTTCAAGCGATTGTGCATGCACTTTTTACAAGTGTTAATAATAAATGAATACTTTCATTCCCAACACAAGATATAGTATTTATGAAAGAATAAAATGAATCCACTTATACTTTCCAACCCAAATGCTTATATATGGGCAAATCTTAAGTACTGGAAATGAAAGCGTGAGGATAGACCACTCACTTTAAATTACTGTTTATGAATGCTACTCTGACGTTTATGTAAACAAAACATACGCTTGACCGGTGTTTTTGGTAGAACGCCATCTGTGGACATAAATACAAGCGTTAGCAAGTTTTTTAACTTGCATTTTTGTTTATCATATATATATATGAATACACATGTATCTGTATTTAAAAGATTATTACATATAAAATATACCAATGTCTAAAATAATATACAATTTTAGACTTCAAATTTCCAAATATTAAATATTCATACATGCCATTACGATATATAAAACAAATAGCAAAATTTTATTTCTAGCACACTTTTAGACAACAGTAACTTAAAAGCTTTAATTTGTCAATTAGCATATATGTGCTTGAGTGTATCAGTGTTATTAGATAGAGTGGAGAGTGATGGGTCATCTGAAAGTATGTGCTCATATACCCTATATATTACATATATAGACTTTTTTAAAAGTCTTCTAAATTAATATCCAATTTTATTTTTAATACATTAAAATGATCTAAGCATTTTTTTGACAAATACAACCATCATTTTCAAATTGTTTGTAGTAAAGTGAATTGCTAATTTTATTAAGAATAAAAAGAAAAAAAACATTTTATATGAATTTGTCAGTTTAAGTATGACAACTTCTTTTGTAATAGAAAAACAGATTCAATTTAAAATGTCTATGCTGTGTAACACATTGGTAAAATACTTAAACATTTTGAGACCATTGGCATGTGAGAGAAATAAACTTGGTCAACTGAATAAAAATTTTATTTTCAGAACCTTGCTTTTTAGTGTTTGAACGTTGGGTGCGATTATTTTTCATATTAAACTAAAAATACATTTTATAAATTATTGTAGCATTTATTATACACCTTATAAAATCTCATTCTATTCGTGATTTTTGATGAACATGTGTTATCATCGAGATAATACTTTGTTTTTAAATTTATTTAGTATACTTTTATAAAACAGTTGTGTTTTAGACACCTTTTGCATTTATATTTTGATTTTAGCTGGCAGTAGAATTATAATCGTGATCCAAATAATTAAGTCATAATTGGCTATATTATTATTAAACAGTGGAACTATAGAGATAACTAGTATTATTGGATATATGAATATACATGCACACTTTTTTTAAAAAATAAAGTAACAGTAATTTTTTTTTAAAAAAGGCAAATATAAAACATCAGGTTTAAGTCATAATAAAACATGAAGTACTTTGTACAATTTTTTACTGACGAGTTTTTTTTCTGATATTGAAATAATGAGATCAAATAAAGGCCTACTAAACCATTAACAGACAATAAATGGACATTGAATTTTTTTTTTTTTTCAGAAAAAAAAAAAGACGAATTATTAGATCAGTTGTCATCATTCCTAGCTGACTTATGGAAAACATTTTAACGTACAGAAATTTATTTTTTATGAGTCATTTTGTCACATTTATTCGGTCTGAAAAGGTTACTGTTTTTAAACATTTTCTTATAATAAAATATCGGAAAAGGTCACTTTTTTTATTTTTTTCTGGTACGGAATCTATTTTGCCTGTCTCTTGTCAGATGAATTAATATGATTAAGGTTTCTAAATTCAATAAGTGTTTTTTTTTTTAAAAAAATTGTTTTTATTTATATAAAAAAAACAATTATTTTATTTCAATATTTAATAACTGAAACACAGGCTTATTAGATACCTGTGTCTATATATGTAATATAGGGTATATGAGCACATACTTTCAAATGACCCATCACTCTCCACTCTATCTCATAACACTGATACACTCAAGCACATATATGCTGAAATGATAAATAATCACCAATATACGTATTTCATACTAAACCAGCAATCATCTGTTGGTCCAGATTATCATCGCCTACACATATATACTATAAGTGCTCAGATATATATTAAGATAGACAATCTTCATACTTTAATGGACAGGCTCCAATCTACTACACACTCCAACTCTTCAACCGTCCATCCAATTGAAAATCTGAGCACTTATAGTATATATGTGTGGGAGATGATAATCTGGACCAACTGATGATTGCTGGTTTAGCATGAAATACGGATATTGGTGATTATTTATCATTTCAGCATATATGTGCTTGAGTGTATCAGTGTTATGAGATAGAGTGGAGAGTGATGGGTCATCTGAAAGTCTGTGCTCATATACCCTATATTTCAATATTTAAATAATTATCAAATTCTAAAACAATTTGCTGATATGTTAAATCTATTATTATTATCTTCTTCAACTCAAGAAATGAGGTCCTTTCCTTTATATGACTTTTAGCCACATTCTTATGAGTTATGAAAAATAGATATAGTTTATAGCAAAACAATGCTATCTATATAAAATAACGAACTATTTATACCAATTTTAACATTAACAACAAATGTTTAACCGGCATACTTTTTTTTTTTTTGTAAATAGAATAATTATGCTCACAAAATTTGTTTATATAATTCTTAAATCTTATATTTAATATAATCATAATTTTTTTATTATTATTAATTTATCAAAAAAAAAGATACTTCAAGATAAATTTCACACAACTATATTATTTTTCTTTGAACATATCTTAAACAATAAAGTAAATTGCTATTAAAACAGGCAAAAACTCTCCATACAGTATTGTTATTCAGTGCAAGCCAGAGTAATCAATGGATGCCAGAAGGCTTGCATAAAATCCCCATCTAATGCCTAGTCATCCAATATCCCCGGACTAGTTTCTGGTTTGTGGCCTTCGTCAGTGAGGAGCATTGGATATGAGAGCACTGCACCTAAATCTTATGATCTAATGCAACCCTCAAGCAGAAATCTTTTATCTCTACTTAACTACAAAACTATGAGTCTTAAATTGAAAACACGGTAATATTTTCAATCCAAGAAAATTAGCTTATATAGTCATATAGGTCTGAACCCAGTTCAGTATCTATACATTTTGGTGTCTTTGGTTTTTTAATAACCATAGCGACCATTATCCTATTAGGCAGGATTGGTTTTAAGCCAATAAACATCACATGATCACCATTTCTCATGATTGCTTATAACAGTTGTTAAAACAGGCAAAAACTCTTCATACAGAATTGCCACTCAGTAGATGAGTACGCACTAGATGGGGATTTTATGCACAAGCCTTATGGCATTCATTGATTACTCTGGCTTGCACTAAGTAGCAATACTGTATGGAGAGATTTTGCCTGTTTTAATAACAGTTATATGCAAGCATAAGAAATGGTGATCATGTGATGTTTAAAGTAAATTGTTTAAGGTTAGCAACATAACAATATCAGTCTTCATTTTATAACAAAGAGTAAACATTGATACCATAGAGTAAAAAGTAAACTAGTATATAGCTATTTTTTTAGAAATTTATTTTTAGAACATTGGATTATATCGTATGACTATAAATGGATGGGTTTTTGAAAAATAAATTTAAGACTTGGACTATGTTATTCTGATGATTCTTCTTATTTATAATAAACTTATTTTAATGAAAGTTTTAATCTCATACTAGATTCAGTTAATAATTCATTGGTTGATAACTATAGCTTTATTTGTTTACTATTTAGCCAAATGTTAGCCACTCAGTAGATAATTTAAACATTTCAATTTTTGAATGTTGTATAATATACAGTATCATGTATTTTTATAAAATCAATTTTGTAAAATAATTGCAAAAAACCCCGCAGTATTGTGTAATAAGTCTCAATCATTCAACCTTATATTTTTCCATCACAATTCCACTATCTTAGATAAAACACATATCAGAAAAGCTGAAAATATATACATTAAAAAATAAAATAATGAAATTGTTTTATATTTAACTCTTTTCATACTTTTTTGAATCTAATAAAAAAAAAAACAGCTGCATGATTTAAGAAAAGAAAATCACTGAAACTAAACAAACTATTTAATTATAAATGTTACACAATGAAAAAATCAGTTCATAGCAATATGAAGCATGTATGTGATCATATTAAAGTAAAGAAAAATAGTAATCGCATGTAGATTGATAAAAAATAATAAAATTGACCAAATATTAAATAATTTCAATGGGACTCGTAATTTACATATTGTTTATTAAACTGCAAATATTCGGTACTTTTTAACACACTCTCATATATATATATTGTAACGTTTATTTATATACGTTGCAAATATATTGGCATTTGGTAAAAGCTAAAAAATAAAAGTAAATTTAGATTTTTTTTTACTAATTTTTTTTTTTTTAAAAAAAAAAATAACATACAATGAAAGTTAAATTATTCTTTCGTTTTTTTTATGTAATTAGAAATAAAAGTTAGAATTGGAGAGAACAAAAGACACAAATTACCAATCTAGATAAGAGAAAGTAAAAATATTTCAACTAATTAAAGATGGCAGAATTATGCTGAAAAAAATAGAGACTTTGTAACATAAATTTTATAAAGAATATATAAGATTATCAACGGATATTTTGACAAACAAAAGATATGTGCAGATGTCGGAAAACTGGGCCTCTAGAGAGTATAAAAGGCAGATATCAGTTTGAATGACATCTTGTTTGTTGGTTTCTCTAGTTGGTCTTGGATAACAATAATATATCCAAGATCACTCTACGCTGAAGTAATTCGGCATGTCGGAGTGAACCGGAGCTTCTGAAGACATTGTGCCTGAAGATGTATACCAGAAAAGCTTTCGTGACCGACTAGGAGAATGGACCACAAGATCAAATAATAACCAAAAGGCCGAGCTCATTCTACCCAAAAAACTATGCATAGTTATCTACTACTGAATTCCCCAAACTTACCGGTAAGTTATACTTTATTACTCCTGATTGTGACCAAATTAAACGTTTTCAAACAATTTCTAAAAGTATGTTTAAACAATCCCGATAGAGACATTAATTTTCTTGTACAAGAGACATTCATTTTTTTAAGGAAATTTCTAGAAGAAATTTAGATATGAACAGTAATTGTAAAATTGTTTTTTATTAATTGATTCACGTCTGAGTTGTGTTCTCTCTAATTTACTTGATAAGTAATTTATTTCAAATATTTTTTTAGTCTATTAGAATAAAAATATTTCTAATACCAATTTTCATTTGTGCATTATTAATAATAGTTATTATTTTTTATTATTAAATCTATTACTAGTTTAATAAGATTTAAAAATGTAATTTACCTTTGCCAATATGTTTGAATAAGCCCAGGAATAATAATCTTAAAAAAATAATTCTCATTACGGTATGATGTAATACCGATTAGTTTAAAAGTATTTTTTTTTATTATTTGTGAGATGTTATATGACGATTTCAGTGAAATCTTAGGAATTCTGGCACCCAGATTAAATAAATTAAAAGCTGATTTCGTCAATAGCACAATTCTCAACAGTTAATAGGCCGAGTTGATCAGGAAATATAGCAATGTTTTTAGAATAGAAATATAACTTTCTTCTTTTTTGACATAGCTTGATCAACTCACACGCAGTTTATATTAGCGTGTAGAGGCCTAGCAAAACGGAAAACGTTATAATATATATATATGAAAAGAAAGTTACTGTTAACACTAACTGAAATAATTATAGAAAATATACAAACCATTATACAATTACAAATATCCAGTAACACCTTCTGTTTAAAGATCTTTAAACAGAGGGCATTACTGGATATTTGTAATTGTATAATGGTTTGTATATTATATATATATATATATATATATATATATATATATATATATATATATATATATATATATATATATATATATATATATATATATATATATATATATATATATATATAACACAAATAACTTTTTTATATGCATAATATGTATGTAAATTGGGATTATAGTATAAGCAATATATTTGAAAATAATAGTAATATAGTTATTAATAATAAATTGAAGTGACACATGCATTTCCATGAATTCAATGAAGCAATAAGAATAAAAAAAAAAGAGTAACTACAATAGTTTTATTTTTAATGTAAAGTAAATAGTAAAATGTCTGAATTTTGTAATTATTAAATAAGTGTAGACAATATATTTTTTTTCAGTAATTTTTTTCTCTTATAAAAAATATAATAATGGCCTTCAATTGTTCCTAATTTTTTTTTGAGAGTCAATGTAATATCTGGTAAAATGAAAATGTACACATAAAAGGGAGTTTTTTAATTAATATTTAGCTTTATGACTACTTAGAATGCTTTCAATATAGGACCATTCAATGATATCACTATATGACATAAATATGATATAGTAAAAATATATTGAAAGCATGCTAGACAGTCATAAAGTTAAATATAATTTTTTTAAAAATTACTTTTCTTTGTGTATTTTCATTCTACTAGATAATAATGGCCTTGTTATCAATTTCTAATTTTTTTGACCTTTTAAAACTAATATCAATTTTTATTATGTTCCAAACTTTTGTAAAACTTTTAGTATGCTCATAAAATATTTTATTACGCAAAATATAGTGAGTCATATTTGGAAAGGGTAATAGAGGAAGAATAGAATTTATGTATTTCCAACACAAATTGAAGAAATTATATATATATATATATATATATATATATATATATATATATATATATATATATATATATATATATATATATATATATATATATATATATATATATATATAGGCAATGGTCAGATAAGAAAAAATGGCTGCTGAATGTCATAAAATTTGATAATTTTAATGAATTTTTTGTTTGTTTATTTACATTTTTGTTGTCTTTGGATAGCATATAATTGAAGTTATGTGGTAAAATACAGGATAGTTCACAATTTTACAGAATTAAAAAGCTTAAAGTAATTTGTAAAAGTAAAAGTTAGATACTTATATAGAAGTAATTAATGATTTATTTTGTTATATGCTATGAGTGTGCTGAAATGCAGCAATAGAGAAGCTGATAAAAGTAATGTCACAATGGCTGAACTCTTTTGAAAACTTAATGTCAAAACAATGGAAATTATTTTGAAAACTGAATTTTAAATTATATTTTATGCACATATATGATATAACATTGAAGTTTTTGTATAAAACTAAATCTAAAAATAAGTAAAATTAAATTAAGTATATAAATACAATTTATTTAATAAAATATTTCCCCCCTTAATTTGAATATAATATTAATGGTAATAATCATAACCAATAAAGCAAAACTATTCAGGAAAGTTTAAAATTTTAATAAAGGTAATACCTAAGCATTGCTGTCAATCTAGTCGGTCATTATCATAGAACTACAATAAAATATATTAATAAGAATAAATTTATACATTAAAATTAAATATACCATTTACATAATAATGCAATTGTTTATTGCATTGGCATTATTTTCTATAAATCATTCCTCTTTATATATATATATATATATAATTTGTTGAAAAAAAATCAACATGGTTTATATCAAATAATATCAGTGCAATAAACAAGAACGATTCATGCATTGCATTATCATGTAAATGGCATATTTAATTTTAATGTATATAATTATTTTTATTTATATATTTTATTGTAGTTCCATGATTATGACTGGCCTGTTCAAAGTCAATTATTTTTATTAAAATTTTAAATTTTCCTGAGAAATAGTTTTCCATTATTATTATTATTATTATTATTATTATTATTATTATTATTATTATTATTATTATTATTATTATTATTATTATTATTATTATTATTATTATTATTATTATTATTATTATTATTATTATTATTATTATTATTATTATTATTATTATTATTATTATTATTATTATTATTATTATTATTATTATTATTATTATTATTATTATTATTATTATTATTATTATTATTATTATTATTATTATTATTATTATTATTATTATTATTATTATTATTATTATTATTATTATTATTATTATTATTACTACTACTACTACTACTACTACTACTACTACTACTACTACTACTACTACTACTACTACTACTATTATTATTATTATTATTATTATTATTATTATTATTATTATTATTATTATTATTATGTTTCAAAAGACACTTTATTAACCCAAAGAAACCTTACATTGTTTGCATGTTTTACATTTTGTTACATTGAATTATTTAGTATTATTACATTTATCAAGTTGCTCTAGAAATGGATATTACTACAGAAAAAAGCATTGTCCATTATTAATTAGTTCATTGAGTTGTAAGAGTTCTGTTTCAAATGAGAATATATTCCATCTTCTTTATGTAAGTGTGCAATTTTTTGAGTTTCTTCTGATCATATAGATTTAATTGAGAACATAGCTTTTTGTCTTTATGCTAGTATGCAATTTCTTATAATTATAAGCCACTATCATTGTGTATGGTCCAATTTTAATTGATTGTTCATTGATTCTTCCATATGTCACTATAGTTCATTTTAATGTCATTATTATTATTATTATTATTATTATTATTATTATTATTATTATTATTATTATTATTATTATTAAAAAAATTAAGCAATTCTTCAGTTCTGAAAATTTTGATATTGTTTTTATTTCAGAAACTTGGCTTACTCAACACATTTCAGATGATATTTTTATGGACAATAGATATAAAGTACTTCGAACAGATAGATCTTCTGATGTTGCTTCCAAAGGTGGAGGCACACTCATTGTTTTTAAATGTCATTTTATACATAAGAAGTATATTCCTATTTCATCATCATCTTGTGAAGCTACATGGTGTGAAATATGTTTGAAAAATAGTGCCAAGGTTCTTTTGGGTAGTATCTACATAAAGCCAACATTATCCTTTTTAGAGTTTAATAAGTTTCTTTCTATTCTTGAAGATTTTTTAATCAAATACAAATCATATATAATTATTACTGGTGATTTTAATATTCCTGATTTATATTCAAGTACTACTATCATAGATTCAGTCTCTTTTTCACCTAAAGTATTGAGAGTGATTCGTTTTTGCAATTTTTTAAATTTAAAACAATTTAATCCATACATCAATTTTAATGATCACACATTGGTTTATATTCTTAGTAATTTTCCTACAATTGAATGTTTAACTACTCTTCTCTTCCTTTTTCCGTTGATTTGCATCATTCTCCTTTAGAATTTTACATTAATATTAAATTTAATAGACTTTCTCTTTTTAAAATTATGAAAAGAAACTACAAAAAAGGAAATTATTTGGGTCTTTGTTTACAATTATCTAATTTTAACTGGAAAAATTTGTATTTTTCATCTGATGTAGATTTCTGTATGAAGTTTTTTGAGCAATCATTTAGTGAACTAATTGACAAATACATTCCTAAGAAAAAAAATTTTAACTAACCATTTTCTTCTCTGGTTGTCAGTCTCTCTTGAAGAAATTATTAAAAGGAAATCATTTCATCATCATAAATATTGGAAAACTAAGAACTTAAATTATTATAACAATTTTATTAATTATAGAAGATTATCAAAGGTTATATATCATAGACATTTTCAAAAATTTATACAAAACACTGAAAGTCATATTTCTGACAATCCTTTGCAATTTTGGTCTCTAGTTAAGGATTTAGGTATTACAAAAAAAATTACAGAGTAATAATTCTGATCTAGCTGCAGATGATTTTTCTCATTATTTCTCAGAGCTTTTTAAACAATCTCAGTCTTTTACTAATTTAACTGTAAATAATGATCTAGTTGAAAAAGGATAACATTTGATTCATTTATTGAATCTGATGTTGTTTTTGCTATTAAGCAGCTTAAATTACATTCTAGTGTGGGCCTTGACAATATTCCGGCTTTCATTTATAAAGGATGTGCTGAATACATTGCTTCTCCTCTTTTGCATATTTTTAATTGCTCTTTAGCAAATGGTACTTTTCCTACATCCCTTAAAATTGCTAAAGTTTTTCCTACTTTTACGAAAGGATCTGGGGTTTTGTAAGTGACTATAGGCCTATTTCAGTTCTACACACTCTTGATTGAATATTTTAAAGATGTTTATATAATAAATTTATCTTGGATGTCTCTAAGGTTTTGGCATCAGAGCAGTATAGATTTTTGCCTAATAGGTCCATTGAAACAAATTTGCTAATTATTTTAGATCACATTTCAAACTCAATTGAGAATCAATCTAGGTTAGATGTTGTTTATTTTGATATGTCCAAGGCTTTTGATAGAGTTAATCATAAAATTCTTCTTCAGTAGCTTTGTAGGTTAGGTTTTTCCAAATTATTAATTAATTGGTTTGACTCTTTTTTTTAAGAATAGAATGTCTTGTGTGAGGTTTAATAATAAATTGTCATTACCATATTATTGCTTCACTGGGGTACCTAAAAGCAGTGTTCTTGCACCTTTATTATTTAATGTATACATTGATGACCTAAAAACATGCATTAATTTTTCACATCTTCTATGTTATGCAGATGATTCCAAAAATTTTAGGAATATTTATTCTATTAAATACTGTTTTTTACTTCAAAGTGATATAGATAATTTTTTGAATTGGTGTGAATGTAATTATATAGATATAAATATGGATAAGTGCTCCATTGTCTTTTACTCTAGAAAATCTGAAATCTTAAGGTTTTCCTACTATATTGGTGATTCTAAAATTATAACAAATGATCATCAAAGAGATCTAGGAATAATATTTTTCAATAATGGGTCTTTTCATAATCACATTAATTTTATGGTGAATAAATCTCTTAAAATTGTAGGAGCTATTTACAGTTATGGAAAAGCATTTAATAAATTTACAAAGATTAAACTTTTTATATCCTTAGTTCTTCCCATCTTGGAGTATGGTTCAATTATATGGAATCCTCATAACAGGACAGATATCATAAGAATTCAGTCTGTTTTTGACAAATTTGTAAAATTGAATAGTTTAGATAATAAACCCTATATTGATTTACTGCTGAGATGAAAAATGAGATCTCAAGCTTCTTCATAAATTTATTTCCCAGAATATTTCTGTATCTAATTTGCTTTCTAATTTAGGTATTAAAAAACAGAATTATAATACTCGTAATCACAATATTTTTGAACTGAAAATTTGTAAATCTGGTGTATTAAGATTTTCCCCTGTATTTCGTTTACCTAGAACTTATAACAAAGATTTTGGTAATGATGATATTTTTAATCTGGATTTTAAACAATTCACTAAAGTCCTCATAAACAAATTTTATCCTTAATTTCATTTGATATATTGCCTTTTTATTTATTTGTGCATTTTATTGTTTTTCTATTTTATTGGTATTATTATTTTTTTAATGCTTATTTATATGTGTATATGATAATGACATTGCAGTGCAATCTATAATTGGCTAAATGCTGTTGATAGGTACATTAAATAAATAAAGAATTGAATTATTATTATTATTATTATTATTATTATTATTATTATTATTATTATTATTATTATTATTATTATTATTCACACAGAAAGCGTACCAATAGCTCAAACAAGCTTTTAATTAATAAGTGCGGTATGAGAAAATATTTAAAATCTCTATCCAGAACACTCTCATCTCCAGACCAACAGGTTTTGAGCTCATTGCTCATGTCAGTGGAGAGCCAGAATATTCAGACACTAGATCCAAAATATCAACTCAAAAAACCAGCATTTATTTCATATGTAGGCTATTAAAATATGGTAGATCTGAATTTAGTTCAGTCCCATACAGCTATTTAAGGTAGATATCTGGATTTAAAAACATTTTCATGTCTGAAAATTTCAGAGTTTCTTCTTAAATATATGTATGAAATAAGTGCTGTTTTTTGAGTTGATATTTTGAGTCTAGTGTCCGAATATTTTAGCTCTCCACTGACATGAACTATAAGCTCAAAACCAATTGGTCTGGAGATGAGAGTGTTTTGGATAGAAATTTTAAATATTTTCTCATACCACACTTATTAATTAAAAGCTTGTTTGAGCTATTGGTATGCTCTCTGTGTGCATTTTTGTAACTACAAGCTTATTAAAAGTACCGTCACATTATATATGATTTGCTTTTTAAATTATTATTATTATTACTATTATTATTATTATTATTATTATTATTATTATTATTATTATTATTATTATTATTATTATTATTATTATTATTATTATTATTATTATTATTATTAAATACAATTTATTTATAAAATTGAAGAAAAGTGTATTTGCATATGTATTTATCTTGAAACTTTGAAATACCAGGCACTTTTATGCCTGAAGCTCAATTGTAAATACAGGGGATTTAAACTCAGACTTTTAAGCCACTTTACCCATCCACACTATCTCATACTACTGATACCATGTAAAATAAATAAATAATCACCAATATTAGTATTTTGGGCTGAACCAGCATTCATCAGTTGGTCCACATTATCATCTTCCATATATATATAAATCAATGCTCAGTTTATATTAAGATAAAAAATCCTTATTATTCAATGGACATGATTAAACCTACTCTAACCTTTAATCTTTGGCCATCCATACCATTGAAAATCTGATGATAGAATTCCCAAATCCCATGCTGTTTCCAATATTGTTATCATGCCCATGTTGACCTTAAGAAACTCTGACCCCTCATGTATAGAACAGTATCCATTTAAATACCCAAAAGAGGGATGGGCAGAATGCAGGCTTAATATATGAGATTTGACATTCCAGGCACTCTTATATTAAAGCCTGATTGTAAATATAGGGGATTTGAACTCAGATTGTCAAGCTACTTCAGCCATCCACACTTTCTCATACTACTGATACACATGATCACACACATGCAGAACATATAAATAATCACCAATATACATATTTCATGCTGAACCAACTGATGAATGCTGATTCAGCACAAAATACTTATATTGGTCATTATTTATCTTTTTTGCATGCGTGTGGTCATGGGTTCCAGTAGTATGAGATAGTGTAGATGGTTGAAGTGGCTTAAAAGTATGAGTTCAAATCTTCTATATTTATCTTGAAACTTTATTTCAATCCATTTTTTTTCATTATGTAAATTTTTCCTAGTGGGTAATATTATGTGATGCACTCAATTAATACAACATTGGTTTATTAAGTAAATGAAATACTCTCACTTCAAAGCATAAGACAAAACATTTTAAGCGAAAAGAATTCATGTATTATAATCAATTTAAAATCTTTGTGCTTTCAAAAGGGTTTCAGATATGTCTATATAAATAAATTTAGGAAAGAGAGATAAGATGGTTCATTCTTTTCTCTTAAAACTTTTTATAATGTGCTTTGGACTGAAAGTATTTCATTTAATTAATAAACCGGTGTTGGGGTATTAATCTAATGTATTATAACACACACCCATATATATATATATATATATATATATAATTACACATAATAAAATGTATTGTTAAAAAAAAACCTAAAAATAATAAAATATAAGATTTTCCTTTTTTGCACAATACTGTAATAGGAATTAAAATAAACTTTGGTTGTTTTAATTAAAGTTGTGGTCATGGGTCTCATAGTATTTTTTAGTTATAATGTAATTAAAAGTGAAATACGTTTAAAAAAAATAGGAGAGATAAAACTTTAATTTAATGTACAGTAAAATTATTCTGCTAAACAATCAACTTGTGTTCTTCACTTGAAGTGTTATTTGTATGCAGTAAACATATACCTGTGTGGTAAATGACAGCAAGTAGAGAATTTTATTTCTTCTAACACTTTGTATAACAATAATTTAAAAGTCAAAAAATCTTCTAAATTTGAAATAAATGTCTCATAATAGTAAGTTATGAATTTTCAGTTTTTAAAATTAAATATTGGGTGAAATATTAATTTCTAAGAGTACAACTGATCATATATGCAATATAGCTGTCAATCACATAGAACTTCTTGGCTTCATACCTATTTTAACATTCCTTTTTGCTTGGAGTGCAGACATATTATATGGCTCAAAGAATGACTTTTCTTAGTACACTTACTGTGAGCTCCATAATAGCAATTAAAGATTATGATTGTACTTACCATCCTCAATCATAGATTTACTTCAGTACATTGAGAAACATATATTAAATTATTTCTTAATCTCATGACTGAAAAATTATATTAAATTACTGGTAATGCGTTGATAAAAGTTCAGCATGTTTTGTCTGTGATAATTCTCAGCAGATCAAGAACAGTATACTCAATATTTTAATTTTTAGCTTTGTATATATTTATTTCTTTTCTTAATGCTTGTAATTTAGGATACTTTATTATTACAAAGCATAATTTAATAATTTTAATTTTATATATTTGATTATATTTTTTTCTAATTAGAACATATTTTTGAAAATTAGTTAAATCGTACTATGCATATTTTTATATTATAGCTGAATTTATTTATAAAATCACATTATTATAAAATTTAGTAATTCTAAAGAATTATTGACTTCTGATCTTATAAATTTATAAAATAATATATTTATATTTCTAAAAGTTAATATAAGTGATATTAATTTAATTAATTATAATATTAAACTTTCTTCTAAAGTTACGTTTTAAACAATTGTCCTGATATTCTTTTTTAATAATTTATTTAATGCTTTTTGTAATAATTCTAAAGCCTCAATAAGTCTACTTTTTCTGAAAACTGCTATTTCATGTCTATGCACACTCCATCTTATATATAATAGTTATTTTACTGGGACTATTATAATTCCAAACTTTACTACTTTAAAGTAAATAATAACAAATTTCAGTGCAGTTATACACCTGTTTGTACTACAGTTATTTTATTTTTTTAATTAAATTTTTACTTTTCCTTTAATTGAAAAATGAGATACTACATAATCATTATTTTAAACTTTTTTTGTTATGCAATTTAACATATTTGATTCCCAGTCGGTTTTTACACTAGTCATCCTTTTTAAACTATTTGTTTATTTTTAGTTTATATTATTTTGTGATTTTTTATCATTGGAATTTACTGAGTAGTGATGATTTTATTTCGTTATGGACCATCGTATTAAATAACATAATATATTAATAACAAAAATATGAAATTGGCAATGATTTTGAGTAGAAATGAAGTGGAGTTAAAGTAAATATTCCAATTATGTAATGGAATTAAATTTAATTACTTATATATCACGATCAATATATATCTTTCATTAACCACCTAGGCTATTACTATATAAACAATTAATTTCCTATAAATATAAACATGAAATGTGTCTAATTGTAATTCCACAGACAAATCATCATACAATATAATCTTTATTGTCAAAAACCATCTATATAATTTTAAATGAATTATACAATATCAGCGTATACAATTATTTTATTATTGCTAGATGCTTAACTTCATGGAAAATAAAAGACTCAAGCAGATATTTGAATAAGAGTATAAACAAATAGATCATTTATTTAAACTTTTCAGAAGAATCACAAATGTTTTTAAAAAGAGGAAATGGTGCTTCGGTTGCATTTCTGGTCTAGAGAAGATCATTGCTATTCTGAAGCATTTCTTTGATAAGTTTGCATTTATTTGATTGCAAAACCTTGAATTAAAATGTATATTGTTATCATTTAAATAAATTAAAAAAAAGTCATGGGGGAGGATTTCCAAATTAATGGGAAGTTTTTGTTGTAAGTGAAGGTAGACCTTGTATTTGCATGACTTTGTCATTGCTAAAACATTAAAATTGAACATTGTAATATTGCACATTGTTTGCTCACTTATTTATTTTTATTTCTGGAAAATTAAAATAAATATTTGTTTTTGTGTTCTTTTAGCAGAAAATAAATCAAATGCAAAATGTTCTCATGCAAAATAGGGATTATAAAGTGGAAATAGTATTATCAATATTGTAAATGATTGTCTTTTTTATAATTATGAATTGCATTTTTAATTTTAAAGATTATGGGGATATATTTTTTATAGAAATATGATTTATTAATATAAATTGTGTTCATACTTATTTTTATTCATTTGATTATTTATTTTAGTTTATTATTATTTTTATTTGAAAAGTTGATGCATCGTATTTAAGAATCACTTTAAAAATCAAACTTCTATTAAATATTTTAAAAATGTAAATACTCAGTGAACAATAAAATTTATTCATTAAAAACACCGCCCCCCCCAAAAAAAAAGATTAATAAATTACCCATATAAGGATAGTCAACATATTGCATATGAAAATGCTTAAAATAAATGCATTTCTTTGTCCAATATTGTCTTCTATATAATTTTTCCAGATATGATTGTTTGATGAATTTTAGTGATTTAAATATCATGTGTATTTATATATATATATATATATATATATATATATATATAATATATATATATATAATGTGCCTTTTTCATATGTATGTTTATTAATTCAATGGGTGTGGTAATATTTTTTTTCTTGATAGATAGTTTATTAGTAATAAAATATTTTCTTTTCTAGTCATATCAATAACTAATTTCATATTTTGACACTTTAATAACAAATATGCTTCTTTCTTCTATGGGTACATGTATATAGAATAGCTTCATAATTACATAAACTGTTACAGATGGCTTCATCACTGGTAGACACTTTATGGATGGATTTTTAAACTTAGATGATTTTGAACACCATGAAAATAATAGCAATTGAGCCATTGGATTTTAATATGGTTTATTAATCTAGAAAAGTATTACCATTGTCCATTATTTTATTGCAAATAATTTGATTGTTATAGATTTTTTTCTATCAAGAAAATGTTTTTATACTGCAAGATATCAAATAAAATGCTCAATGTGTCTCAGAAAGCAAGGAGATTAAAAGAAGATTTTGAAAAAAAAACATAATAATAAGATAAGCTTTTTATCATTTTAAATTAATATAAAAGTTGTTTGTCTATTATTATAGGGGATTTGAACACAGACTTTCAAGCTCCCTTTAGTTATATACTCTATCGCTTACAACCAATACACATTACCACACAAATGTGAAAAAGATAAATGATCTCCAATATACATATACATGTTGAAACAGCACTCATTAATTCGTTCAGATCATCATCTTTCCCTCCCCCCCCATATATATATATATGAAAAACAAAAACAAGTTAAAACTTGCTAACGCTTGTATTTATGACAATAAATGGCGTTCTACCAAAAACACCATCAAACATGTTTGTTTACGTAAATGTCAGAGCAAGCATTTACTATCTCTAACTTAATTTCCATCTTCAGATCATGATTTCAAGCTCTTTGCTATCGTCAGTGAAGGACAGGAATAAGAAACTAGATCTAAATACAAACTTTGAGCAATTATGAAACAGTTTCTATTTGGCTTGCAAGCATGAATGTTTTAGACACGTAATGTCTTCAAACTCAGCATAGCAAGCCAGATAGCTATATGGGTCTGATATCAGTTCAGCATCACCACATAGTAGAAGCCTCCGCAATATATATCATTGCAAGAAAAACCTCAAAGGTACATTTATGAAAAATACAAGTTAAAACTTGCTAATGCTTGTATTTATGACAATAGATGGCGTTCTACCAAAAACACCATCAATTGTGTTTGTTTACATAAATGTCAGAGCAAGCATTCACTATCTCTAATGTAATTTCCAACTTCAGATCATGATTTCAAGCTATTTTCTATCATCAGTGAAGGACAGGTATAAGAAACTAGATCTAAATACAAACTCTGAGCGTTTATGAAACAATTTCTATTCAGCTTGCAAGCATGAATCTTTTAGACACGTAATGTCTTCAAACTCAGCATAGCAATCCAGATAGCTATATGGTGATGCTGAACTGATATCAGACCATATAGCTATCTGGTTTGCTATGCTGAGTTTGAAGACATTATGTGTCTAAAAGATTCACACTTGCAAGCTGAATAGAAAATGTTTCATAAATGCTCAGAGTTTTATTTAGATATAGTTTCTTATTCCTGTCCTTCACTGACGATAGCAAATAGCTTGAAATCATGATCTGAAGTTGGAAATTATGTTAGAGATAGTGAATGCTTGCTCTGACATTTATGTAAACAAACACGATTGATGGTGTTTTTGGTAGAACACCATCTATTGTCATAATTACAAGCGTTATCAAGTTTTAACTTGTGTTTTTCATAAATGTACCTTTGAGGTCTTTCTTGCAATGATATATATTGCAGAAGCTTCTACTATGTGATGATGCTGAACTGATATCAGACTCATATAGCTATCTGGCTTGCTATGCTGAGTTTGAAGACATTACGTGTCTAAAAGATTCACGCTTGCAAGCTGAAAAGAAACTGTTTCACAAACGTTAAGAGTTTGTATTTAGATCTAGTTTCATATTCCTGTCTTTCACTGATGATAGCAAATAGCTTGAAATCATGATATGAAGGTGGAAATTAAGTTAAAGATAGTGAATGCTTGCTCTGACATTTATGTAAACAAACACACTTGACGGTGTTTTTGGTAGAACGCCATCTATTGTCATATATATATATATATATATATATATATATATATATATATATATATATATATATATATATATATATATTGTAACCTACTAGAATGAGAGAGGTGTGTGAAAAAGAGAAAAGAGAGAGAGAAAGAGAAAATGCTAATAATGAAATGGAGATAATGATAATGGTAAGGATAAATGATGGAAAAGAAAAGAATTGAGGAGAAATAAAAATGGGGAAAAGTAATAGAAATGATATATGTAATGGAGAGAGAAAAGAAATGAGGTGATGGAAAGATATGAAAAAGAGATATAAGAAAATATGGAATAAAGGAGAGAGAAATGAAATGAGATGATAGAAGAAACTCTTAATGAATGTTTTAAATGGCTGAGATGATAGAAAGATATGAGAAATGACATGAAAAGAAATGGAATAAAATTGAAATGTAATGAAATAAAATATAAATGAGAGACTCTAAACGACTCGGCTCAGTGGGGTTACAATAATTTTAAAGAAAAGAGATGATGATCTAGAAATGTATAATCAAATAAAGGTCAAATCCAATATTGATGAACTATAACTACTACAGCATGTTAATATTTAAATAAACCATACAAAAGATTATCTAAAATCATTAATCAGTACTTACCATATTAGTCCTACCAATAGATTATACATCTCTGAATAAGACCTATGATGCTTTGCTTTAAAATATTATCTTACAGAATTATATTTACTAAACAACAAGAGTAAATAACCTCAGGGATTTTCTAACACTCTTGGGTAAAATTAAAATTTAAGTTAAGTTGCCTAATAAAGAATTACTGTGATTAATAAATAAATAAGGGACATCGTAGCTGACCATAAAATAATTATGACATGTTCAATATTAAAATAATAAACAAAACAAATATTAATTCACAAAATTTAATGAATCAATTTAAGTTTAACTAATAATGACCTATTATCTAAGATATTACTTGAGCAGAGATAAGAGCAAGGATACTTTTAATGCCTTTCCATACTCACAGACAATCACTAAAACCCCAAATGCAAATGAATTAGAATTCTTTAAATATATCAGATTTAAGGTGATGATAGATGATGTGCAGTGAATATAAGATAAGGTGCAGCTTTTAAAATAATATTAATTAAAATATTCTTCTGAAGTACCAATATTGTTAATCTGATATGGCATAATCTTTAGTCTGAAAGATATACTGATAATTTAAAAAAAAAAAACTTTTAACTAAGTATTTAATTAGGTATCTGCTATAATGCAATTATCTGTATGTATAATTCAATATGAGAATCATTTACTTTAACATAGTTTTTTTTTTAAATTTTCAAGACAATATTAACTATATTTAATTAACTTATAATATACTTGTAAATTTCTGAATTGAAGATTCAATAACTTTTACATTTTAAGATTTTGTGAACTTGGAACCCAAGACAATAATATATTCTCATATAAAAGTAAAACAAACAAAACAATACTTTTGAAATAATAATAATTTGATTTATTAATAATGAGAAGAAATATTTACAAATGTAGTAGAATACAAACAATGCCAATACTGCACTAAGATTTAATATAATTATTTGGACTCTTAACAGTTTTATTCATCAGAGATCAGTTATCCTTTTTTTAAAATAACTTTAGTCCACATAAAATTATTCCCTCAATGTTTTAAAGATAATGATGTAACAGACTTACAAATCCAGCAGCGAAATTCTGGATGAAAATATTAAATTAGTATGTGTGAATTGCCACTTATACCATATGCATATTTAACATACTTTAAAATAAATATAACTTATTGTTGGTTAGCTTGTGAGTGATAAAACTATCATAGCAACACAATTCAAACATTGATATACCTATGAGCCTTAAATTATCTACAACTACCTGAAGAAATACATTTCCTTAAACAAGCATATCTTGTCATCACAAATCTAAAACAAATGCAACATCACCTACTGTGGTGGAATTAGCATTAAGTCATCATGAATGATAGGCAAAAATATAAAAATAATAGGCTCCTCAGAGATGGAAAAGAATTTAGTGGTTTCCAAAATACCTAACTACGAGGCAAAACTAAGATGTCTGGAATTCATCTTCAGTACATCTGGGAACAGGAACACACACCAGAAAAGCACAATCCTCTCTCATGGGATTTCCAATGCTTATAAATGTGATCATCATCACTAAAAAATACATTACAATACCCTCTTTTTGGGGACTAGCACTATCAAATCATGGAAATACAATACAATAAGAATGGAGGATTTTCTCTACTCCATAAAGCATATTCAAAAATTATAAACTAAGCCTAACTCTTGAGGCTAACAAATTCTAATTAATAGCAAGATATATATACTTCACCTTAATTAATTAAGTTATTCCTAAGAAGTCTAAAAATACAAAATGTATATCCAATGTTTGAACCAACAAAGTGAACAATGTCAACTGACTACTGTAGAAAATACTTTGAAATTAAATGCATATAAAATTCTAGGCAAGGCACAATGCACACATAACAAAATATTAAATGCTAAAATATAGTAACTAGTGGAATTTTAAAATTGTAAATTAAATGCAAGAATATTTACTTCTCAATGAATATAAATATTAGTAGTTATTATTAATATAACATTCATAAAACAAATGAATGGATATTCTCTGATAAACTTCTTTAGTAAATTTAAAATAAAAATTGAATAACACATCCCATTTATATGGAAATAAGACTATGATATTTAAATCTCTATAATAAAATTATTAAATAGAAACTAGCTAATGTAATGCTTAATAAATCAACTAAATCTACTTAAGAATGGCAAATAAACATCTGTTCATTCAAATAAACATTTCATTTTAAAATTATAACCCTAGTTTACCTGTATATTTATGCAAAAAGTGTTACAAAAAATTTAATAGCATAAATATTTTTACGGTTTCTTTTTTTTTTAAACCAATAAAGCAGACCATAAAAAAATAATAATACATTAACTCAAGTTCATATTTCGTCTTCGTAATGATTTTTTCATTTCGTAATGTGTAGACAATTTATCCAGGTTAAGATATCAATTCAAATTCGAAGCTTCAATTAATACATTTATACACATGGCAATCATTTCCAAACAAAAATGTTCAATAGTTCATTAATAATATTTTTTTAAACAATTTAAAAAAAAATTAAATAATAAAATTAAGCCGGCATAAAACAAAATGAATTCTTCAGCTAAACAAACTTTAATTTATTTATAGGATCCCGAGTTCAAAATTGCATATAATAATAATAAGAATATCTTTCTATCTGAATTTCTTTATCCTCTTTTAGGAAAATGCTTTTTTTTTTAAATATAGTTTTTCTTAAGTACTTTTCCTAATAATATTCCAAGGCATATTTATTTTTAAAATTAATTTCCTTTGCTTACTTTTAAATGTGAGAGTAGAAATTTTTTTACTGTTCAAGACATTTCTCTGTTTATATGCTATAATCAATGCCATAAAGTTATTTTTAAATACTGGCAAATATGACCCTTTATAATGTACCCAATAACTATAAATTCATTATTAATCCTTACAAATTGCTTTAAAGTTTTATTTCCAAATACGTGTCCTTTATTACTGTGTAAATAAGAATTATCCTTTAAAATGTATATATTATCTGTTTGCATTTAGCTAAACAAATCATTTTCATATATGTCAAGATATAAGTAATAACTTTTTTTTTTAAAAAAAAAAAATCATTCTTTATAGTTTCACTGTAATCGAATGTAGCAGCTTCTTTATAATGTTCTTTTTAAACTTTAAAAAAAGATTCTCTTTTTTTTTACATATACTTTTAATCTAACACGAAAAATAATTAGCATTTTACTTTCAAAATAGTTTAATACAACCGAACGCATATCTATGGAAATGATTAATAGTTTGTTCCTTAACCTTATTTCCAGGTAACGAAAATTAAACAAGTTAATGTCATATAATATGTGAGATGCTTCATTTACTTTAGACATTTTTTTACTATATTTTTCTATGCCTCAACTGAAATTCAAATTGTCAGAAAAACGGATTACCTTTCATTTAACCCTCCATCACTACAGGACAATTTTAAATATTTTAAACCTACTTGTATTTTTTCTTTAAAAATATCAAGTTTTTTTTTTTTTAAAAAAAATACTTTTATTAACAAAATTTTAAGATCCAGCACCAGTTGAATCAAAACAAGATCAGCCCCTGGATGGTCCCTCGATCTCCGTTTTATCTCACAATTTTTCATCCACCTACAATTCATTTAAAAACAAATAAAAATTATTTTTTTAATAAATTTTAATATTCTGACAAACCAGCTGTGGAATCAATCTACTGACATAATCAATATAATTTTCCCATACCACGTGACCTTCAGCTGCAAAGTCAAAATTTTAATATTACAAATATTATGCAACAATTGTTTTTTTAATGATATTTTATACAATACAATAGTAAAAAATATAAAATTTAAAGTTATACCCTTTATTAAACTCTTAAATATTTCATTTAAAATAATTTTATCCACACATTTGCTTTATTTACTTATTTTAAACAATATGGGAATTAAATAATTTTTTTATTTTTATGTTTCCATGTCTATGCATGCATATATTCTCACATATGTCTGGCTTTACATTAATTGTTTACAATTATATTTAGAATTACAACAATAAAATGTTAACAATTAGTTAATCTAACTAACTTTTATAACTAAAATGCTAAACTACAAAACTAATAACAAATATTCTTATTTCCTTTTAATAAAAACTTACATATCATTTCTTTTTTAAAATTTATTACTTACTTATTCCAACTTAATAATAATATCTTATTATTATTCTTTAAACATTAGAATAGATTATACAGTAGTTATTTTCGAATATATTTACTATTTATCAATTCACCATTATTTTTTTTTAACATTTGCTTATGTTAAATTATTACCTAATATCCATTATCAAACCAACTAATATTATTAAAAATATTTAGATTATCCTATTTTAATAATTAACTAGTTTAATCTCCATTTTTATCATCATTATTTTTTTTTAAATCCAAAATTTTAAACAAAAGGTTAAACTAAGAGAACTTTGATTACCTCTTGGAACTAAGTGACATTTCAGTTAGGTACAATTTATATATATGTATATATATATATATATAATCAGTTCTCATAAATATATTAAGATAGAATATCTTCAAACTTTAATGGACAGGTCTCAGTCTTTTCAGCCTCCAACTTTTCAGCCATTCATACCATTAAAAATCTGATGATGGAAAGGTCAAATCCATTGTTAATGCCAATATTATTGTCATGCTCATGTTACCTTTAAGTTAATTGTATGTCTCATGTATAGACATTGCTTATTTAAATACACAGAATATGAATGAGTAGTATACAGGATGCACTTGTAATAGTTAAATACAAGTATAATTAATATACTTGAAGTTTAGATATAATATAGAGGATTTGAACATAGACTTTCAAGCTCCCTTCAGCTATCCTTTTTGTTACATCTAAACTTCAAGTATATTAATTATACTTGTATTTAAGTATTATCTATCAATAATAAATCAAAAGTAAGTGGCAATTAAATTTAGTTTTGAGACAGAAATATTGTTTTCAGTTAATTTTTTTTCTTTTTGATTCAGAAATAAATATTCCCACTTTTTATTCTTTTTACATTAATTTTTTATAGTCTATTGAATGATTTTTGGCTATTAATACATTTTTATTGATTAAATCCCGATAAGAATACATACTATGTTATATTTATTATTAGACATTGTTTGCTTTACTATCCACATATTATTATGACTTTTATCTTTTACTATCAACTAAAATTCGAAAATATAAAAGTAATAAAATTTTAACCCAAGCCAATCTGCTTGTATAAGTAGTAATATATATATATATATATATAGTTATTAATCTAAAGTTAGATGTATAGATTATGTAAGTTTATTTTAAAAAATCTTAAGATTTATTAACTTTCAATTTTTTAGCTTGATAGTAAAAGAAGAGTTAAAGATGTTTATGAGTTGTATAATTACAGTAGTTCTAGCTTTGAATCTCAAATTGTCATTGATAAACAAAAAAATCAGAAACCATGTTGGAAAGTCACTACCAACTTGTAATTATTAGTTAGAAAAGCTTACAATAGATGGTGCTAGAGTAAAGGGCTGCTCTTAACCAGATTCTTTAGGCATATACCTTATGCAAAGATACTTATAATTTAATTTAAGAAAAACTATATTTTATATGCTTTTTTGTTAATTTGGTGTGTTTATTTATGTTTCTGTCTGAATGTCCAAATTTTTAAAATTTGCTCCAGCTGATATTTTTTTTTGTTTTAACAAAATAATATGTAAAAAAAAAATACTGCTTTTTAGGTAAACAGTAACTAAAAAGTAGGAAAATACCAAAATAATCTGACTAAAAACTAGGAAAAAATTCAGAATCTTTCTTAATTTGTCATTTTTGGAAAATGTCAGAGATCTTAAGAATCTAGGCTTGTTTTAAAACAATTGGAAATTGTAGGAATATTATCATTTCATAAAAGCATTCAAGACTTTTTTGATTTTTAAGATTTATTTGAGGCTTAAATGCCTTTTTAAAATGACAATATTCCTGTAACTTCCAATAGTTTTATACCAAGTCTAGATTCTTAAGATGGCTGATATTTTCCAAGAATGACAAATTAAATGAGGTTCAGATTTTTTCTTTCTATTTTTTAGTCGGATTGCTTTGTTATTTTTCTATTTTTTAGTCAGCTAGTATTGTTTACATAAAAGCATTCTTTAAAAAAAAATATTTTTACATATTATTTTTACATCAGTTAAATATTATAACCTGTTTATATATTTTTAGACTCATATAAAAATATTTTTATGAAAATAGTTTTAAAGTATTTTATTTATTGTAAAATAAAATAACTGCATCAAATATATTTATTTCCATAAATTTTTTATTTTTATATATTATTTATTTCTATAAAATCTCTTTATTAAAGTAATATTTATTAAGGCTGTAATCTTAAGACTATGTGAAAAACGTCAGTAGGGACCTCTGCAAATCTTTAACACAAGATTTATTTAGAAGACAAGAGTGGCCACTCTTATCTTAACCTACTTTCTAAATAAATAGGAGAATCTAAAGCATTTAAAGTAAAACATAATATTAATTTTATTTAATCACATAAATAAAATCAGTAAATCATTTATCAACTAACTGAATATTCGAGATAAGAGTGCACTTAGTTAGGTCATATGATTATGACACTTTTTTCAAATTAAATGTGAAATCTATAATGAAATTATCAATCATACTACTATTTAAATATTAAAAATTCCTCACAATGGCTATTAAACATGCAAAACCATATCAGTTTGGTGACAGACTAAAAATAATTAAACAATAGAATAGGCATATAATATGGAATAGTCTTATTTGTTATTGATATATAGCAATACAACTTCCTAGCTGTTGTTAAAGTTATAATAATTTTAGTATTTATAAAAGTCAATACTTTTAGTAACACTGAAACATTATAAATAAGATATCAGTGATGACAGTTTTAGAACATTTGTTCTAAGTCTCTTGAACTGTAAATCGTGTAAATCAGCAAAAGAAAAATAAAATGACACTACGATTATGAGAAGTCAAAAGTCCCTTGACTTTTCCAATAAGTGAAAAACAAAGCTTGTGGACAATTTCCAAAAAAAAAAAAAAGAAAAGAAAATTAGAAAAAAAAAATCGATATATTTATTAGTTTTAATAATAAATGCAAATAATTATAAATAAAGGAAATATTAACACCAGCACATCAATTAATTTTTTCAGCTTACTTCATTATAAAAAGATTTTTTTCTATTTATATTATTTTAAACTTGATTAATCACTGACTACCAGATGAAAGTATTATCTGGGAATGAGGATACATTTGCTCTTCTTTCTTCTAAGCATTGATCACTCAGTTGCAATACCTAGAATAATAAAGAGAAAAAGATTACTTTCCTAAAATAAATTTTTCTGAATTCCACATATAGGGATAATAAAATTCTCAGTGTTGGATTAAGCATAAATTAGTATTTATTAGTTAAATATTTTTATGACTACCATTACACATAATATATTACTTTCAAATGAGTTTAATTTGCTGTCTTTAATTTTTCTTTAAATCAAATAATAGTATTTTCTTTTCCATAGTGTCATTATTCAAATTCTACATTATCATCATCATTTATTATTAATTTTCAAAAGGACTTTATTGCATATAATAAGAAAATGGTTACATTAATAACAATTTTACCACATGCAGATGAATTGAAGTTAATACAAACAAATTGGGGGGGGGGGCAACAAAAGCAAGGGATATGCGCGTGGTTTACAAAATTGAGTTTACATTTTTTTACATATACATCAAATCAGTTTTTTACACTGACAAGGCTTTTAGTTTTTTCTTTTATTAGTCTGTTTTCATGCTATAATTTTGAGCATTGTTGCAACATTGACGAAGTGGTAGTGTACATTTTTTGGGATATAATTTTTTCATCTCGTAAGCAGAGTAATTCCATTTTGTTCCAGAATGTATTTCGATGTCTTTTTGTATCATTGTTATACATGAAGGTGCATCTTGTACACCATAATATAAATAATGTAAAAATACTTGCTCGAATATGTGGGTATCTACCTTTAACAAATGATTGTAAAAGAGTTTGAATGTCACAATTTCTTTGTTTAGACAATGATAGTATGGATGAGCAAATATCAAATGCAGGGCAGGTAAAAAGAAAATGTTCTTTAGACAGTATCTCTATAATATAACAAGCATATGTCTTTTGTATTTCTGTAATATCGGTAGTGTGATGTTGGTAGTGCTTCAAGATTTAATTTGAGCAAAAATCATAATATTTGGGTTTTAATGATCAGAAATTGAATTCTGGCATTAGTTATCTATTGTTAATATTTAGAATTGGTCTTTTATCATTTAACACAAGGGGAAAGCAAATTATCTGGTATACATCACAATATTTAAATTTATCTTGAGGTAGTGAATAAGTCAAGTTTGGAATGTTGAGAATTAGTGCAAGCAAGATTTTCCAATATCCATTGTCTGGTGGTGGCTTATCTGTTGGGGTAATCTTGAAGAACATTTTCATGTCTGGAAATAAATGAGCACAAACAGAAATAATATTTGATGTCTTTTGAATGTTAAAAATATTTATTGAATGTAATCCCAAACCATTTTGTATTAGATGAGCTTGAATATGTTTTAGTGAAATTGAAACAATCTTTTTCCCCACAACAACTTTCTGCATAGTGAATTTATTTTACTAGTAAAAGATTTAGTATATGGTATTATTGAAGAATAGTATGTCATTTAAGTCATAATTAATAGATTAAACAGGAATATTTTTGAGTACAATGATAGGTAAGATTTTGAAAGTGAATCAATTATGTTTTCAATTTTATTTTTAATTTTGTCTTGTATTTTTGACACATTTATAGATTGCTCCAATAGAAGGAGAATTCCACAAAATAGCTAGGTACCTTTAAAATGTTGTGTGTGAAATTGTTCTGCATATATTGACCAAGCACAAGATTTATCCATGTTAAACTCCAGATTACATTTGTTAGGGTATGAATTACATATTTTTAATAGAGTTGGGATCTGACTTTTAGAGGTTAAAAAATCGAGTCATCATCCATATAGGTAATCCAGGAGGTGTTTTCTTTTAGATTGGGTATGTATATGCCTAACAATTCTTTTTCTATCATATTCAGAAGTGTTTGATATCAGAATCATATCAAACGCTGATTTTATATCCAATTGGATCACAACTGGACTATATATTTTTTTTATTTCTAACAGAATCAATAACTGTTTGTAATAGAAAAGGGTGCTTGCATTGTAGATGAGCCTTTCTTAGCAAACTGCATGTTAGATAGTTTAGGTATAAGATGGTTTCTATTTTGTCTTCAGTGATTGACTCCAGCAGTTTGATACCCAGTGGGATCATTGATATGGACTATATACTGTTTAATATGGCTATTTTTCCATGTGTTTTGGTAAATGGTACTAGTAAAATAGGGTATAATCTATGTATATGATAGACTTGTTTTGTTAAAAAGTTAGCTGGATTACATAGGTACTGTGCAGTAAATTTTTCTAAATAGTTGAATACAAAGCAAGGTATTCCATGCATTACTGGGTGACAGGAGTTTGGTGTTGATGATTTTTGAATAAAGTCCTTGGGAGTAAATACTGTTTCTCCTTCTGGCTCACCAATAATAATGGTGCAGTATTGAATTTTTTCTTCTCTTGAAATTTGGACTTAAAATGTGTTTAGAGACGTAGCAACATGTTGTAACCAGAGAGTATTTTTATTATATTTTAATTGCTGCTGGAATGCAAGTTGATGGCTTTTGTTCCAGTGCCCAGTGAATATACTGTCTGGACTATGTGTGTATCTGTCTCAAAAAGACTTTTTTTATTGCCAGATATTCTCTGTTTTTAGAGACTGATTGTTAAAGTTTCTTCAGGGCAATTACATTTGAACATCCTTGTTTATTTGTTGTACTGTTTATGATTCTCTTGTATGTTTCATCTACAAGAGCTAGAAGTGTTTAGGGGACTAGAGTGACCTTTGTTATGACATCAATTGTATATGAAATAAAGGCAATCCATGATTGCATTGGATCCACTTCAATACCTTGAAGTTTGAAAAGAGAGATGTATATTTCCAAGAATAAATATTCTGGGGTTCAATATGAAAGGAGTACTCTAATTGTGTTTTCAATAGATGTTATTGATCTGTGTATAAAATCATTTTTCAATTAAACAATAATTGCGAATGATCTGATAAAGATGAGTCTTTTATTGTTAGGCTGATCATATGATGCAACCCTGGTGAGTAAAAAAACACGTCAGTTAATGATGAAAATCTGCCATTATTAAATGCGACCAAATTCTGTGGGAGATAGCCTTCTCCATTCATGAGGGGTATAGTTAGTAAGTGCAATCATTTTGTGATAAATCCATTATATATATATATATGATAAACAAAAATGCATATATAATGGATTTATCACAAAATATATATATATATATATATATATATATATCATGTTGAAATCATAAAGTAAAATTAGTGGATGTGATGAGGATGCTATTTTAGAGTTTTATACTTTAAATAACTTTATTAATTGCTTTATGATTTGGAGGTATATAGGCAAATTCTACATTCAGTATAACTGTTTGATGATGTAAGGTTATAATTAAGATGTGGGCATATATATATATATATATATATATATATATATATATATATTGTATATATATATAGATTGTAACCGGACCCCATACAACCCTTTTATTACTTCAGTTGTAACAATTTCCTGATGAGCATGTTGCAGGAAGGAACTATCGATTGGCATTCCTTAATGCAGATGTTATCCCCCCTACAACAATATTTCCTGTTCATCAGAGGATGTAGCACTATAGAGACTGGAAGCATCTAGAAATTTCTGTGTTTGGTTTTCTAAATGGCACCACTAAAGTTCCATATCACTACAACCTGACTTACCTAGGTTCAGTTATGCCAGACATAGCTCAGGGGGCATGAAATTCTCATGAACAAGTGCAATATGAATAACTGGATAACAAATTAATTTTAAGTAACAACAATTTTATTTAACAACAATTCATTTGCAAGTTTTTATAATAAAGTTCCTTCTTATCCATGTGAAGATTCATTTTCAGTTCAATTATGAGAAGTTTAGAAGCACTTTATTTATCAATAGTTCATTTGCAAGTCCTTCCAATAAAGTTCATCCTTCATTTCAAATGAAGGCTCATTTTACTTTATCTTGGGTGAAGGATTCAAAGGGTCTTTTATCAAGTAGATGTCTACCATTACTGCATCAATATTTTTAACTATTTGTTCCATATCTGTATATCCTTTTTAGGTAGGTAAATAGGTATGATGAGCAATTCCAGATTTATGAAGCTTCTATAATTCAGTCAAGTATGGATGTGTTTTATTTACAAACTATCAATATGCATGTAATCATTTGTAATTCATTTAGTACTTCTTTATTTTCAAATTTATCATAGGTAGGTAAACAGGTAATGTAAGCAATTCCAGGTTTGTGGACTATTCATAATCCAGTCAAGTATAAATATGCATTTATGCACACAAGTTTAATTATTTTATTCATTTACGGTTTATTGTGTCTCTTGGTGTACATTCAATAATAGTACAATATGAATTAAAGAATGCAAGTTCTTTAACAATTTATATCTTTAGTTATTTAGTTAATTCATAGAGAGGAGTGCAATATATGAAGACAACAGATTATAATGAAGATAACTGACAGCATTCTATTTAATTCAGAGTTTCACTTAATTCTGATCTGTAGTCTTTTAGGTAGTTGTCACACATAATGTGGCTTAAATTAACTCATGAATGAAGATATTCTTTACAGATAAGAATATTTCTATTATTTCAGTTCACTTTAGGTGAGTCAAAACATAATAAGTATATTTCTATTCATTGTTATCCAAATCCAGGTTTGAATCCATAATATAAACACATTTATATCCATTGGTTATTCAGGTAAAATATAAGAGTATGTATTTCCATCTGTCCAGATATCAATTCATCTTGCAAATGCATTTATTTGGTATTTCCAATTTCATATGACATATACATAACCTATACACAGCAATAACTCTAGGTATATCATTGTACATTTAACCATGACACATTGTTTTGGTATTCTTACTTCTCAACTCATATATATATATATATATATATATATATGATATGATATATATAAACAATATATATATATATATATCTTCATATATATAACTTGTTTTAATTCTGTGTTTATATTCCTTTTTTCAGAGTTTTCAAATAATAAATAAAATTAAAAAAAAAAGATTATACACATATAACCATTAACTTTTATTGACATACTAATTCATATTTAAATGTTTGAATTTATTCATAATATAGTATAAATTTACTAAATACCTTCATTTTGTATATTTTCTAATTTTATCTGGGTTATAAACACATTATTATAATTTAGTTAGTTATACTTATATGTAATAGCTCAACATTTCTAATTCTTCCAGGCATACTTATTCGTATATCAGCAATATAAATACTGATAAGTAATCATTTTTATTTTATTCTAATTCAGATGTATCTGCATATAAGAAGTTAATCATTTATGATTTACTTTATTAAAAATGCCTTTTGATTATAGATATTTAAGACATTTACATATTTATATGTTATCACTAATAAAACATATTTTCACATAGCTATAATTATTCATAATTTAATTTAAGAAATATTTTTTAGTATTGAATATTTTATGAAATTGTTACCTTCATTTTATTCAGTTTGTTCCTTCACTTCAGATTACTACTGCATTCAAAAAGGGGTCATTTTATTTAGGCTGAATGATATTATTTACTTTCCATGTTCACTCAGGCGAATCTTGGAGAATCATAGCTGTGGATAAAGAGAGAAAGCTAATACAACTAGTCTTCCATTCTTATGATTTCCTTAGTAATACTTTCTTTTTTCATCATTAGCAGTGTGGCTGTAAATATTATATTCCAAGATGATTAAAATCAGCTGTCAACTAAACGGTTAAGCAACACTTAGCTAAGATTTTAACTTTTTAACTCTTTCACTTTTCTTACTTTTTACTCCTTTTAAAATCTAAAATAAAATATCTTTTAAACTTCAAACTCAACTATTTATACCCTGATCCCTGGATTGATTCAGCAACACTCGCACTATATCTGACTTGTTACACAGCTTTCATTTAAGCCCGAGTGCTTTTCTCTTCTTAAGGATTGGGCCACTACTTTTGAGCAGGACAGATAAGGAATCATGAGATTAAGCCATGTTTTTCAATTTGATAACTTTGCCTCAAGCAAATATTATATTTTGTACAACAACATTGTTTCAAAAATTAAAATGTACTATTTTTAATAAATGCCAGCTTTAAGTAAATACTTAGAGACATATTTATATCATAGTTTAAAATTATAAAATCAATAATGAAGGTTTATCTTTTTTTTTTCAATTATAGAAAATAATTATTTTCTTTTAAATTTATAAACTTTTTGCTTTATTTTTTTTAAAAAAAGATCAACTTCTTTCATATACATCTGCTTTTTTTTTTAGGTAGGAGGATAAAATAGCTCTTAGAATACATACACATCTGTTTCAAATATATATATATATATATATATATATATATATATATATATATATATATATATATATATATATATATATATATATATATATATATATATATATATAATTTTAAATGAATAGAAGGGTCAGGTTTTAATCATCACTAATTCTGTGCCTGCTGAGAGAAAGAATGCTGCTGGGGAGAATGCTGAGTATTCTTAATTATTAAGATAGGTGGATTAATATGAGACTTATAAATTTTGATTTCAAGTAATCCTAGCAACTGAGACTGTAGAATGTTAAGCCATTTTAATAATTTATGTTTTTTCTGGTGAGTTTAGTTATCAGATATTTAATGACCCTATTTTTATTGTCATTATAGCATCACTCAAAACAAACACCTATTGCAGTAACTAGATTCTAATTCTATGTAGCTTAAATAAATTTCACAAATAATGACAAAGAATTTTTGAGTCTCAAGACTCTACCTCCTCTTTTCTGTGATAGTTCTCACACATTTACTTTTTTATTGGTACTAAGTTCTTCATCTGAACTCATATTTGCTTTTTTTATTTTTTTTATAATTAAAGTTCTTGGGCATATCATCTTCACTAGATATCACTCCATTTTTCCTACTTCATTTGCTCCATGGTGTGACTGCCTTTTGCTTGGCAGTGAAATTCATTTGTGAGTCTATCAGGGGCAAAAAGGCACTAGATAGTCTATAATATCTTGCAAAGTTTTATTGAGGACTTTTATGAATTGTTTGTGATTATGGCAACCAGTTTCTAATGTTTCTTGCTAAAGTGAGTTAATTTCTAGTAATGCTGATTTATCCTCAACATTTATTGATTGATTTTCTTGTACTTTCTTCATTTATTGCTTGCACTCCAGAGATGTTTTGACCATCTGTTACATGATCATTAATTGGATTATTTTGATTATAACATAATGTACTTGATTCACTTGCCAGTCGAGGAGTGAATTCTGTGTTAATCACTGACATTTTTCCACATTCATGACTTGAGGCTGCTCTCATGTCACAATATATACATTTATGTTTTGGACATGCATTTATATTATGCCCTCATTGTTTGCAGTGAAAACATTGCAGTTTAAGTCCATGAATTTTTAAATTAGCATTGTTTTATGATTGGTTATAACAGTGGGAATATCATTTGGGTTTATGTTTTGATCTGGTCTAACTTTAAATTGATAACAGTTGCTATAGATTGGTATAGGAGTTCCTTTTAAATATATAGGTTGAAAGGCAACAAGAACTCCCCATGGTTGCATAATTTGTTGAAGTCATTGATTGGGTAATTTATAAGGCATTTTAATTATGTTGGTAATAAAGTTTTCTCTATAATGGTTAACTTTTACTAAAGCATTGTACCATTTATTTATATATATGGTACAAATTACTATTTAATATTGTATATCATTTAAATAAAAAAGAGAGAACCCGATCTTTAATTTTTTTTGTAATATAATCAATAAGTGACTTATATCTATTGTTATTAAAAGATATTGAGTTTAATGGGAGAAAACCTTCAGCACTCATAAGTGGGATTGTTATTTGATGGATCCATTTGGTGACAAAAGTTTGGTGGGTCATGTTGAAATCTCCCAGGAATATTATGGGCTTTGGTGTTGCTGTAAGCATTGAATTTATTGTTGATATTATTCTGGAGATGATGACAAGGCCTGGTGGTATATAGACAGATACTAGGTTAAGTGTGATATTTTTATGATGGAATCTTATTATGATAAGATTAGAGTCAATATATATAATTTTAAAAGAATCAAAAGGGCAGTTGTGGGATATAATTATACCTGTGCCACCTGATGGTGATGATGACTGCCTTGAGCAGACACAAAACCCTTGGCTGACTAAATATTTTGACGGATCAATTTGAGAGCCACTGTATATTTTTGTTTCCAATAGCCCCAGTATGTGTGGTTGTGTTGTATGTAACCATTTTTTGAGTTCAAAGAGTTTTTTGATGGCATTTAAGCCTCTAATGTTTAGAGATCCAATTTTTAACAGGGTATTGATTTTTATTGATTTTTTAATTCTAAATTTTTGTTTATATTGCAGTAGATGGATGCTGATACATATTTAAGATTTCGTATGGTTTATTATCAGTTTTTCTTTCATTTAATATTGGTTCAGACTCTATACAAGCAATTTGTGATAAAACTGAACAGTTGTCCATTTGTTGTTGGCTTAAATCCATTTCTATTTCATCATTTTCTAAGTTGTATATGTCTGATGAGTTGTGCTTTTTGGTCTGTTTTTTTGCCTTTTTGGATTCATGGTTTTTAGGCGGTCTACCGGGCTTTCTTTTTTCCTCTGGTGTATTCTCTTGAATGGGTGGAAGAGGGGGTTCTATTGCATCCATTATGTTTGATGCAGTTTTGGTTATTATTGTGGTTTGTTTTATTATTGGTGCACTTATATTATCTTGATTTGTATTTTCATTATATAACTGTGTGTGTTTATTTTTTGTTTGTTGATTTTTACTTGGTATACATTTTGTTTTATTGTGTTGGTGATCCTGTGATGTAATTACTGCATTTTGTGTTGTGGTTTCTTGAGAGTTATTTTCGTTTGAATCTGGGTGTCTATATTAGTTTTTGTGTTATTATTTTTTTGGTTAGTTTTTGGGATTGGCAATTCTGCTCCATTATCATTTTTGTTCGTGGGTGTTTGAACCTGTATTTTTCCAGTTTCTATTATTGGGTTGTCAATTGATGTAGTGTTATTAGAATTTTTTTTCATCAGCAGTGGGTTGTTCTGCGGAGAGGATTTTGTTTTGTTCACAGTGATTGCCTTTTGTGTTATTACACTGAGTTGCTAGGTGGCCTCTCTGTCCACAGCCAAAACAATGTGGTTTTAAACCTCTTATGTGAAGAGAGAGTGTTTCTTCTTCATCTGTAATTTGTGTTGGGATCGTGGCAGCATCTACGTTTTTATGGAGTTTTATTTTAAATTCAAAACGATGACTACATATAGGTATAGGTGTGTCTTTTAAATAAATTGGCTGTAGGGCAATTACTTTTCCAAACAGGTTTATCATTTTTTGAAAATCTTGTAAGTTGTATTTAAGATAAGTATTTTTAAGCACTCCAGTAATAATATTTTTCTGGTTTTCATCTATAATTACGAGTGCGTAATTATTGAGTGCTAAAGTAGTGGATTGAAAACATTCTTTTTGCTGCTGAGTATAAAAATCAATGGTTATATATCGCGAATTTGGATGGTCTGCGATACAAGAGATTGTTTCCCATAGTTCATTTTGCGTAATTGCTTCATATAATAAAGCTTTTGGGAAATGATACAATGAGCATTGATTATCTGTTACTGCGAGTACTAGCGATGTTGGTGAAAAAAACCTGTGAAAAGTTTCAAATAACATGCGAGGCACCGTATCATTGAAATGGTCCATCACATTTTCAAGCATTTCTTTTGTCCAGATTGCGGCTGGGGGTTGACATTCCTCTTGAGTATGTAGATCTAGATTTTTAATATCGTTTGTATTTGTTCTTCAGAAACGTGATATTTGGGCTGGTGCTATAATATTGCTGTTGCTTTTAAATATTGTTGCATATGATATAGGTGATGTTGAAACTAACGATGTTGTTAATTTTGTATTGGTGCTTAACTCGCTCACGCTTGACTGGGCAGTAGCCATGATTTATTATTCTGACTTGTCAGTTTTTTTTTTTTTAAAAAAGATATGAATACACACCGATATTTTCCTTAAAAATACTCTATTAATCTATTATATGATTTGATTTGTTCTGTACTACGTTTGTTTTGTGACTAACAAGTTGAAACAAAAGAAAAATATAAATACTTACATCGGAAAGCTTAAACATTGCTTCTTACCTCAGCAGAGATTTGCTCTAATTTTTTTTAATTATTATTATTATTATTATTATTATTATTATGATGATGATGATGATGATGATGATGATGATGATGATGATGTTTCAAAGCAAACTTTATTTGTACTTAAGAAAAGTGGTTACATCAGTAAAAAGAACAAGAAAAAATGAGTACATCAAGAAACAAATGTTACAATTATTACTACAAGTACAGTTCTCCACTTAATTTAATTGTCCATTAATGGATTAGAATGGGATGGCACTTGAATGAAATGATTCCAGTGTTGGATTCAATCTCAATTGTTTCAAATGATAGAGTTCTACAAAATGATTATATCCTCATTCAATTATGGTAGTGTGGGTCTGGATGCCATTTGTTTTTTGTAAAGCATAATTCTCTAGTAGATAAATTGAGTAAGCCATCAACAAAAATGAATATTGTACATATAACAAAGCAACATCCATCTATAATGTTTAATTTTCCCAACTTACAATGTTCAAACTGGTGTTGTCCTAAAAAAACACACTATACCGGTTCCTAAGAGTTTTATCATTTTTGTCACTATAACATTGATCTAATCTTAAGTAATGACCAGGTTGCTGCATAAATGTCAGGTCTGGCCAGTGTCTTATCCCTTTTCTGTATCATTGCAAGTTTATTTGAAAAAGTAGCTGGATGCCTCCTGGAATTGTTACCAATTAGGAAGGTGCATCTAGTACACCAGTATGCATATAGCACAAAGGTTGCTGCCCTGACACTTGGTGTTAATCCCTCTCTAAATGCAGAAATTAATTGATGCATTGTTACATTAGACTTCCTGTAATTGCTAGTTATCAGATTTCTTATCTGCCTAAGTCCCTCACAGTGATATATCAGATGTGATAGGGTTTCCTCAGCTCGATGGCATAACCCACAAAAGGGATCAATTGATGTATACAATCTTTTATGGCAAAGAAAATATGTGGTAGGTAATGCAGATAAGTTAAGTTTTATCAGAAAATTGAAAAACTTTGGTTCTAAGGCCCATCGTTTATACCTTTTAACCAGTTGTTTATTATTAATTCCCAGTATCGGTTCCAAAGCAATTGTGTTATTATCTTCATTTATTAGTTCATAAATTTCCCAGTATTTGTACTTATTAATAAATTGCTCTGGGATTTTTGATTCTGTTTTACAATGATATATTAATTGTTCAAAATATGATAATTTTTTTGGTGGTGGTTTATCAGTTGGAATGACCTCTATGAGCTGCTTAATTTTTGGAAATTGTTTAACAATATCAATTATATTGTTCCTCATTCTCTGTTTGTCAAAAATACCAATATCATGTAACCCCAAACCATTTTTATTCAGTGGTTGACATAGTTTTGCCATTGATATTGCCATGACTTTCCTTGACCATAGTAGCTGATTGCAAATGGTCTTAATTTTAGAGATAAAAGCCTTTGAGAAAGCAACCACTGGCATAAACTAAACTATCTTAGTCATCATCAAACTGTTAATTAATTGAATCTTAGAATATACTGACATATAGGTATTGGCTAGAGAGTCTGCTATTTGCTGGATTTCATTTTTCAATTTGTTCTGCAAATGACATCTCATGCCAGTAGTCCCCAGATGGAATGGAAACCCAAGGAATGAGCCTGGCTTTGCCTGGAAAATGGATGTACATGGCCTTCCCATGAATATGGTCCATGCTGCTGTTTTTTTCTGGATTGAAACCTAGTTTAAATTTCTTTGAGTATTCTTCTAAAATCATCTGTAGTTTTGGTATCTGCTTTTTTGATGTCAGGAAAACTGTAATATCATCCATGTATGCAATGCAGGTCAATTTTTGACCTGTTCCTGGGATCTCCATTCCCTCAAATGCCTGTTGTAGTCGAACAAGAAGGGGATTTATATATAAAATGAATAAGATGGCACTAAGTGGGGACCCCTGTGAAAGTGATTTAGTTGGTGTGAAAGCTGGCGAATTTCTGCCATTTAGGGTAATGTGAAGCTCACGATTTAAGAGTAAATTTGTTATAACATATATATGTGATTTTGGCATTTCAGTGTCATTCAATAATCTCAACAGTATAGATATATCAACATTGTCAAAAGCTGAAGCAATATCCAGCTGTACAACAATCGGGCCATGTCTTTTCTTTTCTCTAACTGATGTCAAAATAGCCTTAAATAACATAGCAGCTTGTGTGGTAGATGAATGTTTTTTTGCAAATTGAGCTGGAGAAATCATCGGCAAAATAAATGGTTCTATTTTATCTTTAATTACTTTCTGTAAAATCTTTATGGGCAATGGACCCATTGATATTGGCCTTATCTCTGATAATAAAGGGATGGGCTTCTTTTTTTTAATTAAACGGCACCATCATGATCGTATTAACTCCCTCCATTGTTATTATTCCCTGCGATAAATAATTTGCCAGCTGGCACAGGCATTTGCTAGTCTGCTTGTCAAGGTGTTTTAATATGAACAGTGGAATTCCAGGGCTTCCTGGGTGACAGTTGTTTGGCATTTCATTCATTTTCATTATAAAATCATCTATTGCATATGGTGATTCAATCTCTGCCATTCCAAATACATTTGGCTGGTATTGTATCAATTTCCCTGGTCCCAGCTTATCTTTAAAATAGTTAAGAATTGGTAAGATCATATTATTTCCAGTAAATGTTTCATTGTTGATTTTAATTGCTAATAGCACTTTGATTTCCAGTCCCCTCCCTAATGCCCATCTAATGTATTGTCGAGTCCATGTGTGTTGATGCATTAGGCATATTCTACTTTAATAGCTCTTCAGTGTTTCACATGCCTTGTTATAAGCATTTGTTAGTATATGTATACGTTTCTGTGTGTGTTGAGTAGGGGTTATCACCACAATACGTTTATGAATTTGTTCTGCAAGCTTCAACAACCCTGAGGGAGGTGGCTGATTTTTCACTATATGATTAATGTTAAATGACAAGATATTAATGTAAGCTAAATATTGCTGTATTGGGTTTAAGGTCATTGAAAGAATCTTATTCCACATGATATAAGTCTCTGAAAAAATAAATTCGGGTGTTAAGGTTGGAATCAACATTCTTATTGTTCTAGTTAGTGGCAGTCTAGAGACTTGTATATTACTGAGGTCAATTGATATGAACTGAGCTGAGTGATCAGAAATTGCTGATGGGATTAACTTCATGCTTATTAGATGATGAAACACTGGAGAGTAAAAACAAAGATCAATTAATGTTGAAAATCGGCCATTATGAAATGAAACAGCATCTTCAGGTAAGAAACCCCTTGCACTCATCAATGGAACTGATAATTTATGTATCCACTTATTTACAAACTCATCATATGTTACATTGCAGTCTCCGATCAAAATTGTTGGATTAGCTGTAGATCCCAGTGTTGAATTAATTGTGGCAATTATTGTATTTATTTTATATTTTTGCAATGGCATATAAACAAAGATTACATTTATTTTAATTATTTTGTGAAATAAAGTAATGATTAATAGATTTGCATCAATGTATATGATTTGAAAATTGGTAAACTGGCAAGCAGTAGCTATCAAAAGACCTGTCCCGGCTGATGGAGAGGTAGAGTCTCTTGAACATGCAACAAAGCCCTCACTATTTAGAAATTTTTCTGGATCAATTTGTGACCCTGCATAAATTTTGGTTTCAAGCAGTCCCATTATATGAGGTTTTGTTTCCCTGATCCATTGTTTCAACTTAAATATTTTTCCTATTGAATTCAAACCCTGTACATTAAAAGAAGCAATTTTAATTTTCATTTATAAAGATTTACTTTTTACTTTGAATTTATTTGAATTTACTTTATCTTTAATTATACTTATCTTAGGCTGTCTATCAATTGTAAATCTTGGGCATCTTCGAACTCACTTTCAGTTTCAACATCAGTATATCTGTCCATTCGATACCATTCCCCTGTGTCATCAAACATAAGTTCTCCTAATTTTAGCTTTTTTCCTGTTTTCCTGTTTTTTGAGGGTCTTCCTGGCTTTCTCTTCTGTTCAATATTACTCTGAGTAACTTGCTGCATATTTGGCATTATTGTCTGAGTAATCTCAATATTCATATTGTTTCTTGTTCTTTGTTTTTTAGTTAATTCCAGTTCTTTGTCCAAATTCATATTGTCTTCATAATATTGCTTCCCATCAACATTTTTTTCCGGTGTGTGTATGTCTATATTTTTTTCTAAAGCTTTAACTGCATTCATTTGCATATCATTCCCTTTTTTTTTCTTTTATTTTTTTATTATTTATCTTAAGGCACACTTTTTTCTCCAACCTTAATGAAGAATCTAGAATCTCACCAATATTACTATCATCATTATTTACATTTGCAGTTTCCCTTTCTTGCTTATCTGTATTCATATGTGTTTGCATATAATTTTTTTCTTTTTTACTTCCCTGAGATACCACATCCAATGTCAGTATTTGCTTTATATTTCTTTGTTTATAGCTTGTTTTTTTTTCAAGTCTTTCTTCTGATAAATCAAATCCTTTATTATTTTCATTCTTTGGACAGTCTATAATCAAATGGCTTCTTTCTCCACAGCCAAAACATTGTGGCCTTAGCCCTTTAATGTTTAAGTATAACACTGCTCCCTGATCCATAATTTGTCTTGGAATTTCTTCTGGCTTAATATGCTGGTGGAGCTTTATTTTAAAATGATAACTGTTGGTGTATATAAGTGTGGATGTATCATTGCCCAAGATTTGTTTAATGTATATGGCATGTCCAAGTGGTTGAACCATACTTTTGAAATCATGAAAGCTAAACCCAAAATATGCATTTTTAATGATTCCTGAGCAATAATTTTGCAGATTTTCATCTACAACAATCATTACATATCCACCCATTGTTTTTATTTGTAATTTGAATCTCATTTTTTGATTTTCATTGAAGAATTGTATAGCTATATATCATGAGTTTGTATGTTCATCTATTTCTGATACTAAGTCCCATAAGTTTTCTTCTGTTAGTTTTTGATATAATAACTCTTTGTGAAATTTATATAAAGTTAGATTCCTGTCTGTAATTGCGAGCACTAATGATCTATTAGAAAAGAATTTTTTAAAGAATTCAAATAACGTGTTCGGTATTGTATTATTAAACTGAATGTTAATTTCTTGAATTTCTTCTTCTGTCCAATTATCTTCAGTTTGTTCTGTTATATGATTAGGTGTCTCATCTTCATTTTCTAAACTCAGTTCAAAAATGTCTATTGAATTGGCTCTCCTAAATCTGCCTATTTTTTCTTCCCCTCTGTTTTTTTGTTCTTTTGCTGTATAATATTTTATAATATTGCTTTTTGTGGTTTCATTGAAGCAATATTTGCAGATAACAATTGCGTTATTAGTAAAAGAAATAGCAATACAGATGTCAAATCAGTTGCAGAAGCCAGTAAGGAAAAAAATATTATTATTATTATTATTATCATCATCATCATCATCATCATCAGCATCATCATCATTATTATTATCATTATTATTATTATTACTATATTTACTATATCAAAAAGGAACTTTTTGAACCAAATAAATTTTACATGATTACATTTGCACATACATGCTTTGTTATATGGCAGTCATTTGAGTTGACTGAATGGGTTGATATACACGATTATATAGGTCAGGGGTGTTATAATTTTGATAATGGGCATATAATTCGATATTTTAATCTTAGTGTTAAATTTTTATTACATTGATTTTTATTAGTTGCATATTTGCATAATTTAAATGAGAATATTGATATTAGTTTTAATGAATACATCTAAGAAATATGTCAGAATTTCTGAATTATATGAGTTTTTGTTTGTCCTTGTTTAAACTATAGTTCTGTACTTGGTAATTAAGATGGGTGTTCATTTGTCTAGCTATAGCATTGGTTGTTGCTTTAATAATGACCATGTGACTGCATATTTTTGTGGATTTGCTATGATTTATGTCTTATTAGGGTTAATTTGTTATAAAATGTGGATGGATGTTTTCTGTTGCTGTTAACTATTAGAAAAGTACATTTTGTGCACCAGAAGTATATAGGACAAAAGTTGTTGCTCTTATCTTTGGTGTTGATTTGCCTTGGTATGCACTGATGATTTCTTTGATTGTGGTATTTGTTTGTCTGTATGTATTACATATTATTTTTTTACTTTCTCTAATGCTGTGCATTGATAGATCAGATGTTGTAGTGTTTCTTTTGCACAGTGACAGAGCCCATAGAATGGATCTATTGTGATTATACATTCTTTTGTGGTTGAGAAAATAGATTATGGGCATCACATAGAGATTGATTTTTAGAATAAAATCAAAAAATTTAGGTTCTAATGCCCATCTTTTGTAATCATCAAGTAATTTCTTAATGTTTATTCCTAAAATTGGGGGTGGGGGGGTCATTATCATTTTGTTCCTGGTGTATGTGTGTGTTAATTTTCCAGTAGGTGTATTTGCTTGCATATTACTTGGGTATTTTGTGCATTGTCCTATATTGGTATATGATTGATGATATGTATAAATGTTTTCGAGGTGGCCTGTCTGTCTGAATAATTTGTATTGGACATTTCCAATATTGGGAATTGGCTAATTATGGTCATTATAAGGTTTTTTAGTTTTTGCATGTTAAAAATGTCTATATCGTGTAATACCAGACCATTTTTTACAAGATTAAGTTATTTGGTTAATATTGCAATAATTTTTGGGACCATAAAAATTGTTTGCAGATGGATTTGATTTTTCTATTTAATACTTGTGAAAAAGATATGATTGGTTGGTAGTATGTAATTTTTGTTATGATAAGTTAGTTTATCAGTTGTTAGCGGAATTGTCTGATATTTGAATTTGTTCGAAGTGTATTTTTATTTTTTGTGCTGAATGATATGAGAAGGTTGAGGGTGTGATTGTTAGGGTGTGATTGTTATTGTAATTAGGTGGGGTAGCATTGGGGAGTAGAAACAAATATCTATGAGTGAAGAGTGATGGTCATTGTGGAAAGTTATTGTGTTGCTTCATAAAAAACCCTTGGCACTCATTAATGGTATTGATATTCTGTGTAGCTATCTCTCTGTAAATGTTTCGTATGTCATGTTGTAGTCTCCTATTATTATAGTTTGATTTGATGTGGTGGCTAGTAATGAATTGAGGTTTACAATTATAGTGTTAATATTATTGTCCTGCAGGGGCATGTATATATAAATGAAGTTGATTGTGATAATTTTGTGTTGGAAGATTATTATTAATAGGTTTGAATAGTTGGATTTGCTGTTGTGGCTAGTAATGAATTGAGGTTTACAATTATAGTGTTAATATTATTGACCAGTGGGGGCATGTATATGAAAATGAAATTGATTGTTATAATTTTGTGTTGGAATATTATTATTAATAGGTTTGCGTCTATGGATATTATTTTAAATGATATGAAGGGGCAGTTCATGAAAAGATGAGACCAGTGGTTGCTGAGGGGGTTGATGAGTCTTTGGAGCATGAATAGAAACCTTCTTTGTTTAGGTGTTTTTCTGGATCTGTTTAAGATCTAGTGTAAATTTTGGTTTCTAGTAGTCGAGTATGTGTGGCTGCATTTTTTTATTCATTGTTTCAATTTGTTGATTTTTGAGGTTGAGTTAAACTCTCACATTAATTGTTGCTATTTTAACTTTCATAGGGATTGTATTAAATAGTTGTGGTCATGCTTGAGGTCCATTCGGTTGTTGCTGTTTGTTCCTGCACATCTTTATATTTTAGTTGCAACTTTTCATCAGTTGTATCAGTTAGTAGTATTTTGTTCATTATTCTCTTCTGATCAAGCCTTTCTATCTTCATATTTTTTGCTTTTTTGTTTTTCTTTGGTGGTCATCCTGGTCATTTTTTCCTCTGGCATTGTTTGCATTATTTGAGATAGACATGGATTAATTGCTTCTGATATATTGGTTGATGTGTTGTTTTTTATTCTCAGTGTGCATTCTGGCTGTGTTTGGTTATTTTTGTTGGCGATAGCTGGTCTTTGTTTTTTCTTTGTTTGCATTTGTTTCTCTGGCACTCCTACCAATTTTATTGTTTTTTTTTGGATGGGTGATTTGTTGCTATTTTTTACATCCTCATTGCATGTTTGATTCTTGCTTATTTTTTGATTGATACATCTAAAAATTCCATGTTTTTATTAGTATCTTTATTCATAGTGTTCTCCAGTTGCTGTTATTCTGTGTTTTTTTGTTTGTTTGTCTCATCATTAGCTTGGAGTGTTTTATTGCTTGTTCCTGCTTTTGCATCATTTCATTTTGGTTTATTATTAGTTTGACTTTGTGTGATCTGGGTTGTGTTACAGTTTATGATCAGAAGTTCCTGGTTTCTACATGAATAGTATTGAGGATTTAATCCACTTATGTCGATTGAGAGAATTGCATCCTGGTTGATAATTTGTGTTGGGATATTTTTGGCCTTATACTATCACCTAATTTTATTTTAAATTCAAAGTTATTGCTATATACAGATGTGGGTGTATCTTTTAGGTATATTGGTTTTAGATATATTGCTTTACCAAATGGCTATATCATATTCTGAAAGTCCTGCATGCTATATCCAAAGTAAATGTTCTAAATAATGTTCATAACATAGTTTTGTAAGTTATTGTCTACTGTTATCAAGGTGTAATTTCCTACCATTTTGATCTGTGCTTGGAATTTGGTTCTTTGATATTCATAAAAGAATTCTTTTGCCAGATACCATGAGTTAGAGCAGTCTTCAATGCTTAATACTGTGTCCCATATTCCATTTGTGGTTATTGCCTCATATAGTAATTCTCTAGTCAATTTATATAGCATCAGGTCTTTGGCAGTTGCTGATATTACAATTGATTTTTCATAGAAACATTTTTTATAAGTGTAAAACAATTTTCTTGGGAATTGCATTGTTAAAGTTCATATTAATCATTTGCAATTTTTTTTGAGACCAAATTACTGATGGTGGTTCTAGGTTGTTCTCATTTCTAAGGCTTAGTGCATCAATATTTTTTTGATTTGCTATTCTGATATCTAGTTGTATGTGATAGGTTTGAAACCTTTTCTGGGTTCTTTATTTGTCCATTCAGCTTTGCAGCATTTACATTAGTTTTGGCAATGTTGTTTATCTTTGCTTTATTGTGAGTGATTTTGGCATTATTCAGCTAATCACTTTTTTTGCATTGATGCCATGTTTTTTTTCTTTCTGGCCTCAAAAATTTCTTCTTTTGTAAATTATTTTTTTATATTATGAAAGAAACTTCACTTTTCTTACTTCTGACTATATCCTCTTGCTGTCTGTTACTTTTATTATAAAACTGATATTCTGTTTTGATATGTTTTATTGTTTGCAGTCAGAACTATATATGATGTCTTGCTTCTGTTGACACAGCAGGATCACATTATCTCATCACCACCACCACCACCACTATTCTCATCCTCATCATCATCATCATCATCATCATCATCATTAGCATCATCATCATCATCATCATCATCATCATCATTATTATTATTATTATTATTATTATTATTATTATTATTATTATGTTTCAAAGGATAAACTTTATTAGTATTCTAAAAGGTTACACAAGTTACATTTGACAACATAGTTCTTATATATAAATTGTCTTCACAAAACTGCATATGTACAATGATTTGATCAGTACCTGTATGCATTAACAAACTAGAAGTATCTAAGAAAAAAAAACAGTTCAACAAAGTCAATGATGATCACTCAATCATATGATTACTTTCAATTAGATATACTTCAATTAAATTAAAGCAGAAATGCATCTAGTTTGTGTCAGTTGACTTTAGAACTGGCACAAGGATCCATGTTAGATATAGTTTTTTTGTTAGTGCTTTTATATAAGTTCTTGTATATTCCAGGTGTAAATGTACTTAGATTGATCTGTAATCTTCATGTCTCTTTCATGTATGGTTTGCAGCTTATTTCTGAATGTGTTTGGATGTCTTCTGGGGATATAATTGTATATGAAATTACATCTTGTACACCATAAGGCATAGAGTAAAAATGTGCAGATTCTTATTTCAGAAAAGATACCCCTTTTAAAATGTCAAAAAGGGTTTTCATATTGATTTTTTTCCTCTTTGAGTGAAGTGCTAATAATTTCACGAATGTTTTCTAGACTTGAGCATGAGAACAAAATGTGGTTTTGTGTCTCCAAGTCCCTATGGCAAAGATTACATATATCATCTATATCTTTATAGTTTCTTTGATATTTCAAAAAGTGTTGTGTAGGTAGCGAGTCCAGATTTATCTTTAGGAGAAAGTCAAAATATTTTGGTTCAAGTGACCATAGTTTGAATTTGCAACATAATTGTTTATTATTAATATGAAGTGGAGTTTGTACATCATCTTGATTTGGATGTAGAAGTTGATAAACTTCCCAATATTTATATTTGGCTTGTGGTGGTTTAAAGTTAAGAGTGTGGATTGTTAATAATGGTGTAAGTAGTGTGTTCTAATATCCTTGGAGAGGAGGTGGTCTATCTGTAGGGGTAATCTTGGCAGAAATTTCTAAATATGAGAATTTTTGTGCACATGTAGATATTATGTTCAACGTTTTTTGTAACCTGAAGACATGTATTAAGTGAAGGCGAAGGCTATTTTGTGAAAGGGGTTTTCTTAGGCATTTTAAAATATTGAGATAATCTTTTTCCCCAGAATAATTTCCTGCATAAGGAGTCTATCTTATTTGTAAATGCCTTGGTATAAATGATTGTTGGAGTAAAATAAGAGATTTTTGTAATTACTAGCATGTTAAGCAAGGTCATTTTTGTATATAGAGAGAGGTAGGCTTGGAGAGTGAATTGACAGTTTTTTCCACTTTCTCTATCAAATTTTTCTGTATGAGCGACCTCATAGGTGAATGATGTAAATAAAAGTTGAACCCAAGAAATGCGCTTGGTCTACCTTTGAAAGCCCTGAAGAATGGACCGATGTGGTACTATTGGTGGTGAAGTTTTTTCATCTAGGGAAACATAAATCTCATGGTTTAAAAGCAAGTTAGCAAGCAAGTTTAGATAGGCGTTTGGAACTGAGTATGTTTGCAGAGTTTTAAGAAGAGTACTGATGGAAATCATGTCAAAAGTGGCTTCAATATCTAGTTGAATAACAACTGGGCTGTATTTTTTATTATCTCTAACAGTTTCTATAGTTGACTTGAATAGAAAGACTGCCTGTCCTGTTGAGGATTATTTTTTGGCAAATTGCATTTTTGATAGGTTTGGCAAAATGAATGGCTCTATTTTATCTTTTATCACTGATTCTATTATTTTTATGCCAAGGGAGCACATTGAAATTGGACGTAGGTTAGTGGTGTTTGAAATTAATTGTTTCTTTTTCATGAATTGCACAAGCATAATTTGATTTAAGTCCTGTATTTTATAGATGTCTTTAGTGAGATAGGAGACTAGGTTAAGCATATATTGTGCAGCAATTTTATCAATATGTTTGGATACAAACTTGGGAATTCCATCTATGCCAGGATGACATGAATCTGGCATCGCTTCTATTTTTTTAATGAAATCTTTTAAAGAAATTTTAAATTCATTTTCTGATCTATCTTCTGAAAAGGCCATTAGACTTGGTGAGGATACCCTCTGGAATTTTTCTCTATACAATATGTAAAGCCACTCCAACATAAAATCTCCATAGACAATTTCAGTTTGAACTTCAAAAACAGCTGGGACTCGCACCTGGGAGGGGTGGCTTAGTGCCCATCTAATGAAGTTTCTGGTATACATGTGTGGCTTATTTAAATTTAACCTTTTTTTTTTAATGGAGATATATTCTTTAAGCTGGTTTGTTAACTCTTGATATGTCTTCTTTAAAGCCATCAGACAGGGACGATCGAGATTTGATTGAGAAGTGCCAATAATTTTTTTATAGGTATCATCCATAAGCTTTAGTAGTTTTGTTGGGGATGTTGTCATCCTGGTAAGATGATCAATGTTAAATAAAAGCAGGTTAGTAAAAGTATACCATGCTTGGACTGGAACCATTGTAATATTCCTCAACTTGTGAAGATATATATATATATATATATATTTATATATATATATATATATATATATATATATATATATATATATATATATATATACTTCTGAAAAAAGATATTCTGGTGTGCGTGATGGTAGTAGAACTCTGATAGTTCATCCTGTATTAATTGTTGTTCTATTATCAAAATTAATTTCCAGTGACACTAAAACAGCTGCATGATCAGAGAGGGAGGAATTCTTTAATTGAATGCATATCATGTTATGTAATGATGGTGAATAGAAGACCAGATCTATAAGTGATGAATGTCTACCATTATTAAATGACACAGCCTTCTCCGGCAGAAAGCCTCTTCCATTCATCATCGGAAAAGACAGCTGATGTAACCATTTTCTGGTGAAGGTCTGATATGTCATGTTGAAATCTCCCAAAATAATCGTCGGATACATAGCATTTGTGACCCTGGAGTTAAGTGTTTGTATAATTCTATTTATAATAGTAGGACCTGGAGGAATATAAACAATTGCTATGTTTAAGGTAATAGCTTTATGAGTAAATGTAATTATCAGCAAGTGCACATCAATATGTAGGATTTTGAAAGAACTAAATGGGCAGGCTTTATCAATGATAATGCCAGTACCCGCTGATGGGGTGTCAGATGTGTTTGAGATGGCTGTAAAGCCCTTGGAATTTAGCTTGTCTGTAGGGTTGATTAGTGAGCCACTGTAGATTTTTGTTTCAATAATGCCCATTAACTGTGGTTTAACAATGTCGTACCATTTAGCAAGAAGGTCAATTTTTTGTGGGGAGTTTAACCCTCTAACATTAAAGACTCCTATTTTAATATCCATTATTTGTATGTGTGTGCGCATATATATCAGAATCTAAGCCCAGCATAGGAAAGTTTTATTCTAAAATAAAGTTAAATATTTTAATAAGAGAATCTGTAGTATATTTTAATGGATCAATAAATATGCATTGCTCAATTATTGTCTGTAGATTTGAGAGAAATATCATTGGATCTCGTTTTCCTGTCTGTGAATGGGTTTTCAAGTGAAACTTTATTTATGTTAAAATATCATAAAATATACCGATTACAGGTAAGAGTTTTATATCTCTAATGACTATAACATAGAAAACTAATAGATTAATTAAAAAAAGAAGAGAAATACAAAAAGGCAACACAGATTGATTGCATAATGGACTTAGATGTCCAACATCCAGCCATGATGTCCGCCAGCTCAGACATGTATAAGAGTTCTTATGCACAAGTTGCAAAATCACCATCAATGGTTATAAAAAAAAGTGAAATAATCCACAATTGTTTTTCTCAAGGAAAACACAGCTAGTGCCTAGATTTCACCAAATATAGCAGGAGATCTGATGAAACTAGATCTTACCCCAAAAACTACTGAAACCTACGTTAACGCAATAAAATAGTCTTGGTCTAATGATAGTCTTAAAAAATATCTGAAATGTTTAACCAAACCATCCCTAGGGAGCTTTTCAATTCATTTAAACATATTTTCACTGAACGCTCCGTTGTCATAGCAATCACGGATAGAAACTGTTCACTTTATAGATTCCCTAAGGAGCTTCTATTTGAAGAGATAAATAATAAAAACCTATGGAATTTCATAGTTCATGTGGGAGATCATCTGAATTGCATTATCTGGCTATTGAATTTGTAAACGAAGAAAGCAAAAATTGTTCTGACAAGAAATGAAAACTCTGGGGCAATACAGAGAAAACTTTATTACTGGCTTAATTAAAAAAAACTTACCTAGGTTACTCAGAAACAGATTTCATTAAACTTATGAAACCATTCGGCAAGGTGATAGATTGTCAGCCTTTACAGATTAAAAATACACCCATCCCAATATTTAGTAACAATTATAGATTTAATGTAAAACTGGGAGAGAACATTAATCCCGAAAATATTCCAACAGAAGTTGCAGATGAAGAAGCAACATTATTTCTTGTTATAAACGGTCTAAAACTGCAATGCTTTCATTGCAAAAAATGTGGTCATCTTATTAGCAACTGCCCAGTTTTATATTGTAATAATTGTAATAAGAGCGCATTCCCCTTACATCAATGCCCAAAAGAAGACTCCATAGTAATCAAGAAGTGACTGTAGATGAAGATGTGCATTCGACAGACCATAATATTGAGGGGAAATGATATTGACATTAGCAATAGTGGAAAGGTGATTCTACATACTACATGGTTCGATTTCATTGAAGTTTCCTCCTCTTCTAATCCGGAAATCTCACCCCCTCTTAATAAAATATCTCTCAAAATAATGGACTCACTCGCAGTGTTGCCATCCCAACAAATTCTAGACCACAAATCACTAGAAAATTAGGTCGGCCACAAATAAAAAAAAATCCAGTAATAATCCCAAGAAACTCATGGCTCTAGAATGTGAAAGTAGTGGTAATCATTCCCCATATCCAGTCTCTAGAAAAAAAGCTAACATCATGCAAAGTTACAATGCCTCTCTAATTGCCACATACTCATCAGAAAATAGTCACATACTCATCAGAAAATAGTCCAATGGAAGAGAAAACTGATTGTATTACAAACATATTATTATTATTATTATTATTATTATTATTATTATTATTATTATTATTATTATTATTATTATTATTATTATTATTATTATTATTATTATTATTATTATTATTATTATTATTATTATTATTATTATTATTATTATTATTATTATTATTATTATTATTATTGTTGTTGTTGTTGTTTCAAAGAAAGACCTTTATTGATGACTATAGGGTTACATTTGCTGTAAGCCACTTTATATATATATAATACATTTGCTGTAAGCCACTTTATATATATATATATATATATATATGTTTACATTGCTAGTGAATGGAGCAAAGTTTAAGTTTGTATATGTGATGTAACAATAATAAAGCTAAATTAAGAGGGAAATATATTTAAACATTGTTGTATTTGTTGAATGTGTTTTTAGAATTATGAATTTTGGGGTAGGCATGGTAGTTAGTCTATTCATTTACTAATTTTCTCTTTGAATATGTTTTATACAAATGCCTTTAAGGGGGGGGGTGCAAATATATATGTATACATTGCATTTGTGAGTGTTATTTGTTGTAATCTAAGTTCTCAAAAGTCTTGTCTAATCACTGTTCATGTGCAAACATCAACTTGTATATCTATTGTTGTGCTGGGTTTAGTTTGCTTTTCAGTGTTTGAGTCCTGATTTTGTTGTTACAGTCCTCTATATCAATAGTATGAAATCAAAGACAACATTCTCTATATTTTTATTTTGGTTGATGGCACAGATTGATGGTTATATGGGGGCATCTTAAAGGTTTGATTGTTGTGTTATCAGTGACCAGATTGCTGTAAAAATGTCTGGATGTGCAATTTTATTGTCTCTGGCTCATAATTTTTCCAGTTTGATATTGAATGTTGATGAATGTCACCTTGTGTTATTACCTAAGATGAATGTGCACCTAGTGCACCTGTATGCATAAAGCACAAAAGTGGCTGTATGGACTGAAGGGATAGAGACTTTCTAATATGAATTAAAAATAGTCTGAAGGGTTGTGTTAGATTGTCTATATGCTTTTGTCATGATATAGTGACTTCTGTCTAGTTCTGGACAAAGATAAAAAAAGTGTTGCTGTGTTTCTTCAGCCCTGTGACATAGGGGACAAAAAGAATTTATGTTAGTGTATAATCTCCAGTATCTCAAAAAATAAGCTGTAGCCAGTGCGTGCAGGTTTAATCTCAATGAAAAATCCAAATACCTTGGTTCCTGAGACCATTTTTTAAACTTATGGAGTAATTGTTGATTCTAAGGATTGTCATATTGGTGTCATGGCTCGGATTTAGATAGATTAATAAGTAAATTTTCCAGTATGAGTACTTGTATATTGTCTGAAGAGATATCTGTTGAGATGTGATTTTTATATAATTAATAATTGATGATAGTTGGTCATAGGTGGAAAGTGGCCTATCTGATAGTGTTATTTGAAGACAGCATTCAAGCATTGGAAAGTGTTTAACTGTGGATGCTATTAGGTTTATGTCTTCTGTAGATGGAAAGTATGAATGGGTGATATGGTAAGCTGTTTTGCAGATATTGATATTGTTATTCTCTGCCACAAAATCTTATTGCATAGAGAAGAGATTTTGTTTATAAAACCTTTAGAAAAGTGACAATGGGTGAGTAATAGGTGATTTTTGTTGTGACTATCTGGTTAAATAGCTGGATCTTGGAGTATATTGAAAGATAGGCCTCAGAGAGTGAAGTAGTAATTCACTCCATTTCTTCTTGGAGTTTGTTTTGGATTTTGATCCTCATTGTGCTTGCACTCGTATAAAAAAAATCCCAGAAAGGCATATGGCTTTTCTCCATATATGCCCGTGTATTGTTTGGTATTATAAAGAGAACAAACTGCAGTCTTATTTAGATTTCCCGTGAGTTTGTGTGTAGCTGAAAATTCTTGTAGTATATTATGCAAAGCCGGTAGGTGTTTTTTAGATAGGAGGAAGACAGTTATGTCATCCATATAAGTGATACACATTACCTACTGAGAAGTGTTTGGTATTTGTATGCCAATGAAGGTTTTCTGGATTTTCACTAATAGAGGGTTTATGTAGAAAGTGAAAAATAAAGAATTCAGTGGGATTCTTGTGATATTGATTGTATGTTGGAATAAAAGTTACAGAATTTTTGCTGCTGAATGTAATATGTATTGTCCAATTCAGCAGCAAGTTGGTTATAACTTATAGAAGAGTACAATGTATTGTGGTGGCAGCCAACATTTTAATTAATATCTCAATAGCTACAGAATCAAAAGATGACTCAATATCTATTTGGACTGCAACTGGGCTATATATTTTTGGCCTCACCCTTATCCCAATACAGCTTTGAAAAAGATCACTGCCTGTCCTGTAGAACATTGCTTTCTTGTAAACTGATATGGTGAAATCAAAGAGCAGATATGGATCAATCTTGTCTTCAATGACTTTCTCAATGATCTTGATGGCTATTGGACCCATGGATATAGTTCAAATGTTATTAAGAGTGGTTATTTGAGCTGGTTTTTTATTAAATGGTACCATTGCAATTGGATGAAGATTTTCAATATTGTATATTTTTTGTGATAGATAGTTTGCAAGATCACATAACACTTGAATAGTTGTATGGCTAAGGTACTCATACACAAATTTTGGTATGCCATGAATGCCTGGATGACATGCATTGAGCAGAGTGGCAAGTTTCAAAGCAAATTTGTTAGTGGTAAATGGTGTATTTGTTTCAGATGATCCAAAATAATTGGTAGTTGCAGATCATGTTATGCACTGCATGTATAGTTAGTCCAATTTGAAGTGCCATAGGCATTCTAATGGTGGAGGGGGAACCCATGGCCTATCTGACGTAGCCTGTAGTCCAGGTTTGCTGTTGACTGAGGAAGACTTTGCTTTTTATGGCTAGGTAATCTTTAAAACAATTCAAAACAAAACAACACTCTCCATATAGTAGTGTTGTTTTGTTTTGAATTGTTTAATAACAATTATTGTGCTAGTATGAGATAGTGATCATGTGATGTTTAGTGGTTTAATCTTTAAAAGCTGCACATGTGTTGTAATATGCCTGGGTGAGGTTATATATATATGCAGATATGTATTGTGGGCGGGTTTAGACATTGTTATACTCTTGTGTAGTTCATCTTCCAGAGCCAAAAGCCTGGAGGGTGGATATTTTTTTCTGGTGATATGATCAATATTAAACAAAAGTATATTTATGTATGTCTGATATCTCTTCATAGTACTTAGTTGTAATCCTTCAAGTTTATGGAGCATAATATATGCTTCAGAAAAAAGGGATTCTGGAGTGGATACCAGTATTAGAATTTCTCATTGTTTTTCCAAGTAGTAGTGTAGTGTAGTTGGCTGAATTTCAGTTAGATCAAGTGTTGCCATTTGAGCAGAGTGATCTGAAAATGGGGATGGATTGAATTTGAGACTGAAGTAATGATGCAGCTTTGGTGAATAGAAGCAAAAGTTGATTAAAGATCTGTGCCAGTTATTATGGAATGTTACGGTGTTTGGTGGTATAAAGCCCTCAGCACTCATGAGTATTATTGCCATTTGATGTAGCCATTTTGAGATGAAGTCTGTGTAGTTCATGTTAAAATCTCCCATGATGATAATCAGATAAGGAGTTGATGCCAGCATTGAGTTGATGGTGAGTATGATGTTTGATATAATGTTTTCAGGTGGGATGTAGGTGAACATTATGTTAAAAGTGGTTGCAAGCTGATGAAATGTTGCTACCGACAGGTTTGCATCAATATATATGATATTGAATTATTTGAATGGGCAAGTTAAGGTTATGACTAGGCCAGTTTCATCCACAGGTGATGACATGTCCCTGGAGCATGCAAAGAAGCCTTTAGGATGAAGATGCACTGTTGAGTCAATATGTGATCTGCTATAAATTTTTGTTTCCAGAAGTCCTAATATATGCATCTGTGTGATTTTGGTCCATTGTCTAAGTTGATGTAGTTTGTTTGCAGAGTTTAAACCATGCACATTAAAAACTGTTATTTTGACCTTCATTATGATTGTATGTGGGGGTTGTTAACATTTTACAATAAGTTAGTGGCTGGTTTTAATTTGTATACTTTTTGGAGTTTCATTGGTTAGTTGAATAGAAGTGATGTCCATTGGTGACCAGTCTTCTGTTTGAATTCTGGTTAATGATGATGCAGTTTTGTACTCTTGTTTTTGAGCTGTTGTGCTCTTCTGTTTTTGGTTTTTTATTGTTTTTGCTTCTTTTGGGCAACCTGGCCCTTTTTTATTGTACTTACTTCAAGTTGTGGAAGGCATGGTGTGATTGCTTCCATGATATATGTTGATGTTTTATTTTTAATTGTGTGTGTGATGTTAGTTTTATTGGTGCTTTGTGTTTTACTGTAAGTGCTTTGTGATATTTCAGTTGGGTTGATATTTACATCATTCATGCATTGTATGTTTTGACACTTGCTTGTCTTATTTTGAGTTGCTTATGTGACATTTGGATTTATGTGCTTCATTCCGTTTGATTCATTTATATTGTTGTTTTGTTTTTTTGTAGTTTGATCTATGAGAGGGAATAATAGCAGTTCTTCAGATGGAAAAGTTGTTTGCATCTGGTTATTCATATCTGAATTTATATAGACTATGTGTGTGTGACTGATATATTCAGTTTGTGTGTGGTTGAGATGATTATTTGTCTGTTGTGATAGTAGACTCTTCCTGTTATCACAATGTTTTTCCCGATGATATCTGTTTAGTTCATCTATGTTTTTGTTATTTTCATTTGAATTTTGATTAATGAGAAGGAATGAGAGTGTTTCCTCAGATGGAGAAGTTGTTTGCATATTGCTGTACATATTTAGGTTTATGCTATCATTCTATGTATGGTTGGTGCCTTCAGTATTTGTGTGGTTGAGCACCTCATTTGTTTTTTGTGATTGGGGTTCTTTTTGGTGTCACATTGTGTTGCTAGGTGGCCTAGCTTCACACATGTGTAACATATGAGTTTAAGCCCTCTTATGAAGAGGCTCAGCATGGCTTCCTGATGTACAAAGTGTGTAGGAATATTGTTTGGATCTATTTCTGGATGCAATCTGAGCTTGAAATCAAAACTATTGCTGTATATCAGTACTAGTGTATCTTTCAGATAAATTGGGTTGAATGCTATGACCTTGACAAATGGCTGCATCACTTTATGAAAGATTTCGATGTCGTATCCAAGGTATGCATTCTTGAGTATGCCAGTAATTTGGTTATATTGATCTGGATCTCCTGTGCTGAGTGCATAGCTGCCTAAAGTTTTAATGGTGGTTTGAAACCGTTTTTTTTTTTTTTTGGTTTCCTTGATAAAATTTGAGGATTAAAATATCATGTTAGGATGATCAGCAATCCTTAGTATGCTATCCCAAAGGCCATGTAGCATTATTGCTTCATAAAGCAAATTTCTAGGAAATTTATAGAGCGATAAATTTGCATCTGTAGCTGATAATATTATTGAACAAGGGGACAAAAACATTTTAATTTTGAATCATCATTATTCCACTGAGTAGTAAGGGGGAGTATTGATTTTCTTGTGTTTTTATAACAGCTGCCAAATTTCGTTAGTATTTATTCTTCGGAAGCGATGGAAAACTTTATTTTTTTCTGAGATTGCAACTTGATTGGGTTCTTTTTGCTGTAATCATTTTTTCTAAAGAAAAATTGCTTTCTTGTAAATTATTTTTCGCTTTGGTGGCATATGTTTTTGTCACCTGTAATTTGCATAGGCTTGGATAGCATATTGACGCCATTCTGCTGATCACTTCATGGGGGGACATTGAAATGTTTTTTTATGTTGAGCAACAAATATTATTGTGAAAAAAACATCCCATAAAAATATATATTTTGTTAAAACACAAATTAATTTTAATTGCCCAATACATACTGTTTACACACATACACCAACACCCCCCATATATATATATATATATATATATATATATATATATATATATATGACTGCAAGTCCAAGATGTGTTTGTTTCAGGGTTTTCTTTGGTTTAAATCCTAAGATCTCTGTAAACAACAATCCGTTAAAATCATCATTTTCTGCGAGACCATTATTTTTATTTATTATTATCATCATTATCCATTGCTTAATATTCTCTAATTTAAATCCAAATGTGCTTGGGTGTCTTCTAAGGTTATTGTTGCACATGAATATACACCCAGTGCAACACAGGGCATAGAAAAAAGTTTTTGCTTGGATTTCTGCATAGACCCTTTTTGTGTAGGATTTAAATAAATATTGCATGTTGATATTAGGATTATTGAGTAACTTAGGGATCACCATCTGAATGTTATTAAAACATAGACAGTCATAGAATAAATATGTTTCTGTATCACTATGACACATTGTTCAAAGAGCATCTGTATTTATAAAAATACAGAATGAGTAGACATTCAAGATTTAGCTTTACTAAAAAATCCAAAATATTTTCGTTCTAGCTTTCAAAACTTAAATTTTCTAATGAATTTCTGAATGTTAAGACTTAGAGCATTGACTTTCCTTCAGCAAAATGAAATGGGGATAAAGGAGTGAATGCACTTCCCTATATTTACATTTATTCAGAGGAAAAATAAAGACTAGTAATGGATAGTAAAGTATTAATAAGGTTTATCCAATATCTTTTTTGTAGGTGGTGGTCTATCAGTAGAGGTGATTTGAGAATAGTTGCAATATTAGGGAATACTTTAGTAACAGATAATATAAGGTTTAGGGTTTTTTGAATCCTAAAGATATTAATTGAATGAAATCCCATTCCAATCCATATTAAGTTTTTTTATTGAAATAGAAACAATATGTTTTCCCCATAGCAATTTTCTAAACATCGAATAGACATGTGTGACAAATATTTTTGCATATATAATAATTGGAATATAATATATTATTCTTGTTGTAATAATCATATTAAATAGTGAAACTTTTGAACAAATAAAGAGATATGTTTTTATGAGTGAGTTTGTCATATTTTTTATTTTTGTTTTGAGTAAATTCTGTATTTTTTTCTCGCATTGCAACACTACTGAGATGGAATAAAAAACTGAAGAACAGATTAGGTTTTTCTTTAAAAAAATGTTGATAAGGCTGTCCATTGAAGATTTCCAGACAAATGATTTATCCATATTAAATTCCAGTTTGATATTCTGTAGAGTAATCTGCTAGTATTTGTAATAGCATGGGTAATAGTTTTTTGTTGTTAAGAATACTGTGATGTCATCAGTGTCAAAGGCAGATATGTATATGCCAGGTATAATTTTTTTCAATTTTTTCCAGAAATGAGTGAAGAGTAAGACACATCATGGAGAACTTTATAGTGCAATAAGGGTTAAAATAATGTGAGTATTTTCTATTCATTGTTAAATGTATCTCTCTATTAATTAAATGGTTAGTAATGACATAGAGTATTGATCTGGTTTTGGATATATCCATTAATAAATTAATAAGGTATTTAATTGGAAATGTGTCTTGCATTGCAACACTACTGAGATGGAATGAAAAACCTAAGAACAGATTAGGTTTTTCTTTAAAAAAATGTTGATAAGGCTGTCCATTGAAGATTTTCCCGACACATGATTTAGCCATATTAAATTCCAGTTTAATATTTTGTAGAGTAATCTGCTAGTATTTGTAATAGCATGGGTAATAGTTTTTTGTTGTTAAGAATACTGTGATGTCATCAGTATTCAAGCCATATATTTATATGCCAGGTATAATTTTTTTTCAATTTTTTTCCAGAAATGGGTGAAGAGAAAGGCACATAATGGAGAACCTTGTAGAATAGTGCAATACGTGTTAAAAATGTGAGTATTTTCTATTCATTGTTAAATGTATCTTTCTATTAATAAAATGGTTAGTAATGACATAGATTATTGATCTAGTTTTGGATATATCCATTAATATATTAATAAGTTTTTTAATTGGAAATGTGTCAGATGCAGCTTTAATGTGTAATTGTACAGCTATTGGATTATGTTTCTTCCTGCTTCTAACATCATCAACTATTGTTTTGAATAGAATAGCAGGCTGTCTAGAAGATGTTCTCTTTTTCTGAAAATTGTGATTTGAAATCATTGGCTGAATATATAATTCAAATTTATTTTTTATCACATACCCAAGGATCTTGATCCTCAAAGGACTCATAGATATAAGCCATATATTTTTAATGGTAGAACTTTTTTATAATGGTAGAACTTTTTTCTGATATTTTGTGAAAAGGAACTAGCAATATAGGATATAAACCTTCAAAATGGTATAATTCTCTTGATAAATAATTGCCACATAATTTTAGGTATACTATGGATTCCAGGATGACAACAATCAGGAATAATAGCCATTTTTGTAATGAAATTCATCTAGAATAAATAACATGTCATCTTCTGGGTTTCCAAAATATTATGGCTCTGTATAAAATTTTTCATTGCTTTGAAATACATCTTTATAGTGCAAATACATATAGTTAAGAAAGTCATTACCGGTTAAATTTTTCATTGCTTTGAAAGACATCTTTATAATGAAAATACATATAGTTAAGAAAGTCATTACCAGTTATCACTTCATTGTATATTTAAAATGCACTGGGGATCCTAACACTAGGGAATTGACCACAAGCCCAGCAAATGTATTACCACTTTTTTTATTAATAAATATTCTGTAAGTGTTTTGCATACAGAAAAATAAACTTTTCTCAATGTATCAATTCTTGGGTAGTCCTCAGTGACTGATATAGAGTGGATTATATCCTTTTGTGTAATTCATCAGCAAGCGCTATCAATTTAGTAGGTGAGGGAGAAGCTCAGCAATAAGATTGTGTGAGAAGTAATGGTATGAATTAGAATGATACAGCTTATAGCAATACTGGAATGAGTTAAACAATTGTTGATAATGGAAATTATGGTTAACATAGTTGATTACACTACAATTATACAAACATATATTTTATGTAATCTTTTTCTTCTTCTGCTTCTTTTTTTTCTTCTTCTTCTTCCGCTTCTTCTTCTTCTTCTTCTTCTTTTTCTTCTTCTTCTTCTTCTTCTTCTTCTTCTTCTTCTTCTTCTTCTTCTTCTTCTTCTTCTTCTTCTTATTATTATTATTATTATTATTATTATTATTATTATTATTATTATTATTATTATTATTATTATTATTATTATTATTATTATTATTATTATTATTATTATTATTATTATTATTATTATTATTATTATTATTATTATTATTATTATTATTATTATTATTATTATTATTATTATTATTATTATTATTATTATTATTATTATTATTATTATTATTATTATTATTATTATTATTATTATTATTATTCAATGAAAACTTTATTCAATACTAGCATGATTTAAGCTTGTATTTACAAATGTTATATATAGAGCTTGGAAAATAAGCTTTTAACAAGCTTTGAGAGTATCCCCAACCCCAGACAGGAAACTTTGAGAGTATCCCCAACCCCAGACAGGTTTCTGCTACTAGCAACATCAGTGATGTAGTAGGATATTTAAGCATTAGATTAAAAATACCAGAACAAGCCCAGTACTTTATTTAATGTATAGCTATTAAGTAAAAAAAAAAAAAAATTTCAGACATCCATGTTTTCCAATCCAGCTATTCAAGTTAAATCACCATATGGAACTGAATTAAGTTCAGATACACCATGTATTAATACCTTTAGCAATATAAAATAACCAAAGCTTTAATAGCAAAAACCAGTAGCTGAAACCAGTCTGGGGTTGGGGATATTCTCAAAGCTTGTTAAAAGCTTATTTTGCAAGCTTTATATATAACATTTGTAAATACAAGTTCAAGCTTATTAAATTAGATCATGTGACATCTGACTTGATTTTTTTGTAATTTTATTTTTTGCTAGTAAGGCTTTGGTGATTTTATATTGCTAAAGCTATAAATATATGGTGTATCTGAACTTATTTCAGTTCCATATGACTATTTAAATTAGGTAGCTGTATTGGAAGACATATGGATGTCTGAAAATTACAGATTTTCTACTTAATGGTTATACATTAAATAAAGTGCTGGGCTTGTCTTGGTATTTTTAATCGAATGCTTGAATATCCTAGCACCTCACTGATGATGTTAGTAGCAGAAACCAGTCTCAGGTTGGTGAAATTCTCAAAACTTGTTAAGAATTTGTTTTGCAAGCTCTATATATAATATACATACAAATATAGGTATAAGAATTCCTGTATTTCAAAACTTATACATACATACATACAAGTATTTTGTTTAGGAGATAAACATCTTCACCCGAAAGTTCATGTAAATGAAGTCACATGATACAATGGAAAAGTTCCTTAAGTTATATGACTAAATGGCCTGGAGTCAAAAGATTATTGGAACCTACACATGAGGTATATAAATGGCCCAAAAATGCCTTAATGGTAACTGCTTCTTTAGCATCAGGTTTAATTAGATATATTGGCATTATGGTGAAAGTTATAGATTTGACTGCTGTTTTATGAGTGACCATGTGATAGCAATTATATTTGGAGAGATAATTTTTCCACCTCTAGCCCTAAGCTTCTTAAGTTTGATGTAAAATATAGATGGGTGATGTCTGGTGTTGTTGACAAAACAGAATGCACAGTGGGTTCACCAGAATGTGTATTGCACAAATGTCACTGCCCAGGCTGATGATATTGCACAGTTGCAATAAGCATCAATAATGCTATGGAAGGACACTTTGTTTTGCCTGTACATGTTTATCATGATATTATTAATGTTTGTTAAAGCTGAGCAGGTAATTAAAAAGGGTTGCTGTGTCTTTTTTGTTTAATCTGGCATAGAAAGAAAAGAGGGTCAATGTTTGTATACAATTTTCAGTAACTGAAGAAATGAGCAGTCGGTTATGCATGAAGATTGATTTGAAAAAGAAAATCAAAGAGCTTTGGCTTAGTGACAATTTTTTAAGTTTATGAAGCAACTGAGGTTATTCTTAGTATTGGGTTGAAGGTATTAGACAGTTGGTTAGAATGTATAAGTTGGTAGATGTTCCAATAAGTGTAATTGTTTGTGTTGGTAAAGATATGTGAGTGAATACACTTTGGAATTAATGTATGAGTGATTTATGGGTGTTTAGAAAATATTGTAGTGCTGGAAAGTATCTTATGGTCGCTATTTGTAGGTTGATGCTTTTTTGTATATGAAGTATATGAATGTCATGATGGCATAGTCCATTGTATACAGTGAGGTGATATAGCTATTTTATGGAGATCAATACTGTCTTCTATACCATAGTAGCTTGCTGCAAAGTAAATATACTGAAGAAATCAATGATTAGGTAAACTTAATAATAACTGAGTAATAAGCTATCTTTGTGATAATTAGATGATTAATAAGGCACACTTTTAAAATTATTGAGTTGAGAGTTAGAACTTAGAAAGGGAGGTAGATATTTGTTCTGCATTTTTCTTCAATTTTTCTCATTCCATTAGCCCCTATAAAATAGGGAAAACCAAAAAATGCAGCTGGTTTGGTAGGTTTGTGTGTGAGGCTTTCCAGTGTAGACAGCCCAGGTGGCAGCTTTGACTGAGTTGAACTTATGTTTGTTGCTTGATGTGTATTCTTACAGCATTCTCTGTAAAGTCAGTAATGGGTTTTTGAGGGGAGGCAGATATAATATCACCCATATATGCTATGCATTGTATATTTTGACCATTGTGTGAAATTTGAATGCCAGAATTTTTCTTTTTAAATTTTAATTAATAATGGGTTGATGTACACACCATGAATAGTAAACATCTAAATAGTGATCCTTGTGGAATGGATTGGGTGGAGATGAATGAAGGTGAGCATCTACCATTAAATGTGATATGTACTTTATGACTCAGCAGTAGGTTTCTAAGCTCATATAGCAAGGCACAAGAAAATGGCAGTATCTGAAAGCATTTAAATTAAGTTGTTGACTGAGACAGAATCAAAAGCAACCTGAATATCTCTTTTAATGGAAATAGGAGAGTATTTCTTTTGCTTTTGAATTGAATTTAAAATTGTTTTAAATATGAATCCTGCTTGGCCAGTGGATGGGACTTATATTATGAATTGCATGTGTAATATTTTAGGGAGTAAATGAGGCTCTATCTAATCCTTAGGTAATTTTTCGAGAACTTTTGTACTTAGAGAGCCTAGAGAATTGGCCATTGATTTGAGAAGTTGGATATGGGTGTTGATTTTTTGTTAAATAGTACAAGGGGAATTGGATGTAGTCCTTTTAAGTATTGTAGATTTTTTGTGATAAATAGTTTGTGAGGTTACATAGATATTTTGTAGTTAAACAGATAAGGTGAGAGAATATAAATCTGGGTATTCCTTGTGGCCCTGGGTGGCATGTTTTTTAAATGATAGAAAGTTTGAGTGCCAACTTGGTAGTCTGGTGGTATACTGTTTTAGGCTTTCCAATGAGGTTTGAAGGCAGTGTGAAGGCATTTTGTACTTGAAGTATTTATTTAAAATGCTGATAGATTGGTTGTATCAGATTATGTCCAGCACTGATCACTCATTTGGTCTCCAGTGCCATATCCATTATTATGGAGAAGGGATATCCCAGTGTCCAGTGAATATAATCCCCAAGTCCAAGTGTGTTGTTGAATAAGTCAGTGTTCTTTTTTTTATTGATAGGTAATTTTTGATCTTGCTGCATGCAATATTATATGCTTTAATGAGTTTTTCTGATCAGTGTGTAGTTATCAGGAGTTTTAGTCTGGAGATTGGGGATGTGCCAGGTGACATTGTTGATATTGAATGAAAAAATGTTGATGAATGAGAATTATCTTTGAACAGAATTAAATGTGATATTTTTCATTTTATACAGCATGTTATAGGTCTCTGAGTATAGAAATTCAGGGGAGGATGTTGGAAGTAGCATTCTTATCATTTTAAAAAGATGAAGCATGGATGTTTGAATTGCTGTGAAGCTAAGCTCATGTATTTCATCAGAGTGGTTAAAAATGATACAGGGCTAATGTTTAACTTATTTATATGATATAGCCTAAGAAGTAGAAGCACAAATTAATGATAGAAATGTGACAGCTGTTGTGGAATGTCACAGAATTGAGAAGGAAAAAATATTCAGCACTTATAAGTGATATTGCCAATTAATGAAGTCACTTGGAAGCGAAAGTGCAATAGTTTATATGGAAGTTCCCCATTAAAATGACTGAGTAGGGGGTTTATGAAAGCAGTGAGTTAATTTTAAGTATAATATGAGTGATGTCTATGGAACCTGGGAAGATATATACAAATATTATGTTAAGAATAATATTACTGTGGGGGGAAAGTGACTATCAGCAGATTTGCATCAATATAAATTATTTTAAATGATGATAATGGGCAGGTTGGGTTCATTATGAAACCTGTATCTCTTGATGGTCATGATGAGTTCCTGGAATGTACACATAGGACTGTGTCACATTAGTATGCTTGAATGATTTGTTTGTATGCCACTGCGGATTTTTGTTTCCAGAAGACCAAGGATGTGTGGCTTTATGATGAACATCTATATTCTCAGTTGGGAAACTTTTGAAGTTGAGTTTAACCCCAAACATTAAATACTGCCATTTTTATCTTCATAGTGGTGTTATGTAAAAATGTGTATAGATTAGATGACAAGACTGTGTGCACATATTTGAATTTTAAAAATCTTTTGCTGCAATGCATTGTGTATGATTTTTTGTCTACTACTGATTAGGATCTGTTTTGGGAGTGTTACTTTCCTGTGCTGTTTGATTTCAAGTTTTCCATTGTAAAACAATGAATTTGTACTTATTTACTGGAGTCACTATCCTGAATATTATTTGCTGGTTGTGGGTCATTAGGTTGTGTGCTCTTAAATTTCATGGGTATTAAGTCATCAGTGACCATGTTGGTTTGAATGGTTGAACAAGGTTCAAGTTCAAATAGATTAGTGTTTTTTTATTCATTAAGATCCAGGTTTTCTTTTCCTTTCTGGAGGGGGTGGGTTCTATAGTTGGGTGGCATGGTGTTATGTTGTCCATTTTGTGTGGAGGTTTTATTTTTAATTGTAGGAATTATAGGTTGTTGGTTGTGGGTTGATTTACCATTGGAAGCAGTTAGCTGTAATTCTATGACACTGTTAGCTAAATTGTTTGAACTGATTGTTTAATAGACATGTAGTGTATTGGGAATATGTCATAATTTGTAGTTGTTTGTCTGATGCTTGTGGCAGCACTGTCAATACAACAAAACAAAGTAAATTATTTAGTACATTTTTGTTAAAATGTCTTCCCATACTAAAAAAAAATATTCTCAGATAATAACTGTTTACATTAGCAATAAAATCAACCTAAGATGGCTAAGATATAGTTAGCGAATAGACTACCTGGTGCAAATAGTGATTAGCAACATTCCCAGTGTTAACAAAAAAAATCTATGTTAACATAGCAAAAAATAATTTAAATATTTCAATTATAAAGCAAACCAGTCATTTCAAAAAATCAACAATAAACAACTTAAAAAACTTTAACCTAAAAATGCAAATTAGTGAATCCCCTCCCCCTCTATAGCATGGATAACTGAAACTCTTGAAACTTTTGAACAAAATATTAGCAACACAATCTCAAAGGTGCTTTTTACCACTTTCAAAAGATTTTTCTCTCCATGAACTACAGGTTTATCAGCTACAAGCACACACTTTACACTCTATCATTTCCCTAGAATACTGCTATATGAAGCCCACAGTCTGCATGTTTTTGGTGTACAGTATGTTGGATAGAAGAACATTGCAATCCAAGAAACCTTGCAGTTGAGTTTCATGAAGTCAGCAAAAGAGATCATTTTAGTGCAAATGTTTAAAATTTTAGGTGACTTTGATCTTGTCAGAGTAGATGTAAATTGTCAATTATATAGCTGGAATTCTCAAACATGTATATATTGGATACACCACCCAGGACTTTCAAAGAATGATGGAACTATTTAAAAAGGTAATCAATCTCCCAACAATCTATATACCTAAGAAATATCCTAATACCTATATATAGCTATAATTATGAATTCAAAATAAAGTTAAATACATTAACCCCCAACAACATATCTACTCAGATTTCTGACCAAGAAACCACACTCTATCTCTACATTAGAGACCTAAAACCTTATTGCTAAACTTATGAATGACATGGGCACCTTGCCATCCAATGCCTCACTGTCCAATGTACACAAGTGCAAATCAAACAATTCACAGACAATCAAAAGCAAAATACAGATTATAACATTTACAGCTTTAATCTGCAACCAGGAGATGATTTCCATTTTGACCAGACTTCTGCAACCCCCTCTGAAGAAATATTACTATTGTTGTTGTTGTTATTGTTATTATTATTTTATCAAGCTTTAACTAATTGAACAATTATTTATTATTAGTCTTTGATACAATATTACTGAATTTTAAAATTTCTAACTTTGTTATAATTTTAGTAGACTTAAATTTTTTTTAATTTAATAATAATTCTTGCACTTAATAAATAATATTTAAACGTTTGAAGTCCATTTATTTAAAATAGATATTGATTTGATACTTTTTGTATAACTGTTTAGTTTTACAAATACTGATATTTTATTAATGTTCGAAATGGTTATGATAAAGCTTCAAAGTTTGTAAATATTTTTAGTAGACGTTTTAGACAATAATTTGTGGTATACAAGTTTGTTTCCTTTATTAATACAACAGTTATTAAAATCTTCACTCATTATTAATAAAGCAAAGTCATATTTTTAGGTTTGACTTCATAAATGTGTGAATTTAGATTGAAAAGTATCTCCTTTCTTATATTGAGTAGAAAATATCATTATAATCTAAATGAGTAGTGTTGAGTTTGCTTTGTTATTTGGGATAAAAAATGTATTAAAATAATTTACATCATTTATGATAAGAAAATAAACGTTATCATGAAATTATGAGCTGTATGATTCATAACAATTGTTTAATCCATCAGTATGTTTATGGACAATAATATTTGCGTTAAAGTTATATGATATTTTAATAGATATTTCAAGTCAATTGGTATTGCTAAGTTATTTATTTATAATGTATGAAATGTATTATATATTTAAAATTAAAGATAAATGTTACATGATGAGCCATTTAATTATTTGAGATTTATAATATTTCTTTAAGGTTGTGATAATGCTTGAATGTAGATGTATTTAAAACAAACAGCAGTATAAAAACTAATATTATATGGTAAAAAAAAAAAAACATATATACATATATTTCTAAAAATGCTCATTGAAAATAGAAATTGTTTTGTTGTAAGAATGTAATAAACATTTTTACTTTCTTGTTTTTGATATACAATCTATGGTAAGTATTAAAAAAGAAATGTAACTATCGAAATCAATGAGATTTTGTGGGAATGGACATATAAAGTAAATGAAAACTTAAGTTTGATTATTATATTGAAACATAATTTTTCTTCATTTATTGTAGATGAAGCAAAAATATTAAACCAGATGATCGTATTAGACATGTATGCATGAATATATGAGGATATTTTTTAGATGATAGAAATATGAAACATTTTGCTCTGCTTGTATAAGCTATAACAAAATTATGAACGCAAACAAAGTTTATTGTCACCTCAACAATAAAAGATCTAATTTTTAGGTCGGACATAGAGGTCAGGGGCAGGTAATCAAATCACTATGATGTTAGGAGACTTGAATACTAGTAATAAAATTTATTGAGAAGAAAGTAATGTGTGCAATAATTTAATGATTCTCTAAGAACTGTATTTATTTATCAAATCTTTATTATCAGATAAAAACAAACAAGATTTTAAAATTTGAATTTAATTAGAGATTTAAACATTATATACTAAGCCTTGTGCAACTTTTATGTAGTATTTGTCTAGAAATTATTTATATTTTTGCTTTAAACAATTGTAATTTTCTTTGGATATATTATTAATATAGCAAATTTATTATCAACCTGAGTTGTATGTTAATTTTTTATTTCCATAATTTTTTATCAAAGCACATTGTAAAGATAAGCATCTTAAATATGTACATTGCTTATTAATATTTGAATGTATATCTAAATAATGATATTGTTAAAGTATGAGGAGAGGTTAAACAATAACTAGTTACCATGAAGATGATCAAATATTTTGTCTGGTGAAATTAGCCTACATGAAAACAAAATTTAATATACTTATATTCGGTCTTAAGAAAAGTGATATGTATAATAAAAAAACATATAAATCCTGTATCTAAAAAGTACAATATTTATTGTAGATTATTATAATTTAACATTAAAATAAATAAATTATTAGTTGTTCAAAAGATCATCTAATGTTTGAGTATCAAAATAACAGGTTGATCTTGGATTCAGAAACCCTGAGTCAGATTTTAACGTTGATCAATTTTAACAAACCTCGAAACCTGTAAAGTACAGCTTCATTATGTTACTTGCACTGTTACTTTTTGTTTTAATATTTACAAATTACTCTTAATAAAAAGCATTATTACCATGTTTGTATTTTTTATTTTTTGAGTTGTTCACTTTTAAAATTTAACAACTAAATAATCGTGTTTTTTTTTTTTTATATTAACATTTATTTTAAAAATGTAAACAATGTATACAAGTTATTTGAAATATTTTCCCTATAAAATGACAATGAGATTATAAAAAATAATATTTATAGTAAAATATAAATTCCACAGATATATATATAATATTTAATACGTATTTTTCATCTCTTCATTAATCATTGTTAAAATGAATTTTAATATAAGGGAAAAAAAGCTATATTGTGTCTAATCTTTACGATATACATTTGTCACTAAAAATGGATATCATTATATATACTTAAATCCCCGTTGCCATTTATAAATAATTCTGTTGAATACTCTTTATATCATTGATAATTTACTGTTTCCTAGATTATTTACATCTGTTGCAAGTACTCATATTACTTTAAAAAGTCAAAAAAAAAAGTCAACTTTTGTAACATTTGTTCATAATATTATGCCTTCAAATTACTTTTACCAGGATAATATATTTTAATAAAAGATAATAAAGAATTTATTATTTACGTTTCAGTTAAAGATAGAATATAACATATAAGAATCATCATCATTATCAACCATTATCTATTCACTGCAGAATGAAGGTCTCTATAAGTTTATTCCATCTCCGATCTTTAGCTCTTCTTCTCCACATTACCCTTGTACACTTTCTTATTGCATCCACCCATCTCACATTCGGTCTTATTCTGGGTCTTTTACAATCTCTTGGAATCCAGTTTAAGATTTCAATTGTCCATCTATTATCATTATTTTAGCAATATGTCCAGCCCAACTCCAGACTTTTAATTTTTTAATGAGGTCAGTAACACTTGTTTGTTTTCTTACCCATATATTGTGTTTTTCGATTTCTTCTTGTTACTCCCAACATGCATCTCTCCATACTTCTTTGAATGGTCTGAAGTCTCTGTATTGCTATTCTATTAAGTGTCCAAGTCTCAGATTCATAAGTAAAAACGGCTAAAACACATTTATTAATAAATATATAATAAAACCATACTATAAATTATAAATATTCTATTAAAATTTATATCTGAATATAAATTTATATCTAAAAATCACTGCTATCAATTGGTTTTTATAAAATATTATTTCCTATCTCATTATAAAGATTTTAATAATATAATATTTAATAAGAGGGAACGATATCAGTTAGGATTTGCATTAATTAGTTCATTAAAAATAAATTTAAGAAAAAAAAGACAAACACATTATCAGATTATGCTATTTAAAAAAGCAATTTGAAAAAGGAAAAGCCTATTCAGTAAGGATTATCATAATCACTATAATATTAGTAAACAACTGAATTAATTTGAGTAATTTAGACACTCAAAAAATACAAAAATAATTGAGTAATAGAAAATCAAGCTGAACATATATAAAAAAAAGCTATAGGAAAATGATTTTAGAAAATTTTAAGCTTTATCCAGTCCAATATGTCCACATGAACTAATAACTACATCACAAAGCTCTATTTCATTTAGATTATGTGCATATTTATAATAGATAGAAGAAATAGTTTTGAGAATGTGTTTATCGGAAACTAATCTTAATTTACTATTAGCAGATCTGAAACAAATTTTAAAAGTAATAAAAAAGTCTAAATCAATATATAGGTAGGTGTGATGCATTAAAATATTAAAAAATGAATTAGGAAACTTTAAAAATGTAATGAGTAGTTATATAAATAAAATTAACAGAATAAAAAAGAAAATAAATTCAAATGAGAAAAAAAATAATTAAAAAAAATATTAATAACATTATTATTAAAATGAAAGTTAAAAAAAGTGTTGAGTTAACAATGGGATAATTAATAAAAGATAAAAATTGGAATGAGTAAGAATATATTAATATTATAAATATTTTGTTATTATTTGTAGGGAAATTAAATTGTTATATTTTTTTGAAAAAAAATTTCCCAAGATAAAACAGACATAAAAATACTTTAGATTTGGGTTATAATTAGATTAATAGAAAGTATGCTAGGGCAATGTTTATAATATATTTAATAGACTCAACGCAGAGAGTTATAATCGATTACTAAAAGCTAATTACATGTTAATGCAAAAGTACTGTTTCAAGTATTGTTCCAACTTTTAAAAGTACTTCACTTACATTACATAAACATTTTGAAGAATCAGCAGACTTTAAAAATCATTCAAACTTCAAAGTCTACACTGAGAGCATGATCGAAAATAAAAATTCACCTTCAAAATTTCAAGTAACATAAAGTTATATATACAGAAAAAAATTAAATGGGCAGTTAACAATACTAAATATCTAAATTCTGAAATTCTATAAAAACGATTTTGACAAAGAGGTATAAAGACATAATGGAATATAAGTTATTAAATGGAGAAATAATACCATAAAGTCAATGGAAAAATTATACAAAGTTAATAAAAAATTGATTGGTTATAAGGATGCTATTATTTGAATATCATTAATTTAAAGAAAAGATAAAGCTCAGAAAATGATGGAATGGAAAGAATGAATGTATTATTATTATTATTATTATTATTATTATTATTATTATTATTATTATTATTATTATTATTATTATTATTATTATTATTATTATTATTATTATTATTATTATTATTATTGTTGTTGTTTTAAAAAATAACAATGGATAAAATAACGCAAAATTAATTGACAATGCTGGCACGTGATGATGATTTTAGCCAATAACATGAATTTTGAGTAAATTACAGATAGATAGTAAGAAAATGAGAAATACTGAAGGCGTGTGATAATGCGTTACTGAGATGCTACCTGAATAAACATCTATATTTATATTAATGAAAATAGCAATAGGAAACAAACTTTTCTTTTTTTGTAAATAAAGATCTTAACTTTATCTTTTTTAATGTTTTTTCAGTGGTGCTAGATTTATAGGCTGTTCTGGTTTGGACAAATATGTTCTTATGTATATAGTTTTTTTTTAGAATTATAATTATGTGTACTCTTGTTTTTTTTTTTTAGACAAATCTTTAGTTTTTGTTAATCGTTATGCGATTTTTACTACTAGAATTTGAAATGAAAATACTATAGTTTAGTTATAATTTTTATCTTACTTTTTCGTTTTATAGAAATCAATCTTAACGATTTGGATATTCATAACTAGAATATATAATTGATTCTAACTTGGAAATAATTTAAGTATAACTTACAATATCTTCTTTTCCTATTTGAGCTTAAAATAATTTTTAAAATTTAACAAGTAAAAGGAATGAAAAAAGAAACTGCAAATAAAAATAGGCTACACAAATGTTTTTAAAAATAAATTAAAAGAAAACGCTAAAAATAATGTTTTATTTTTAACGACATATTTTCCTTTACTATTATGTTGCTTTCGTTTCGGTACTTATTTACATAAGGAAATATTTATTTGTGATATTTTATTTGCGTCACTTTTTTGTAATATATATATATATGATAAATGTTCATAGAATTAAAGTCGACAGTAAAAGAACTACAGAGCAAATTAACTCAATGATATTGAAAAGTATTCTGTAACTTACAGACTGGAAAGAATATAATTTATAAATATAAATCAAAGAAATAAAATTTTGCAGAATTAGCCAAGATCAAAGCTTATATTTAAATAAATGTTTCATTTATTTAAGCTGCTCTGCAGATAGACATTGTTTAATTTAATTACGTTTTTAAATTTTCTTGCAACATTAAAAAATGGGTATATCAAAACATTTTATTAGTTTTATGAGAAATCCCTACAAAGGACATGGAGCTACAACGAATATAGGCACTCGACCTGTTTAGTTTATAAATTAAATATATAAAGATGAAGCAAAATTTTACAAAGACAAATGTGACTTCACAGTTAGTCGAAAAAAGATTATTAACATTAGGCATAATGATCCGACAATTATAGCTGGAAAAAGATTTGAAATTCTCATTAAGAAAGTTAAAAAAAAGTGAGATGATAGGATTGCAGATAAATTAGAGAGCAGTAAAATTTATGATGGCAAATTCAGTTGACTTCAAATTGCTAATGAAGGAATTAAGTCGTTGACAGTTTTGAATAGTCTGACTAAGCTTGTCAAAATAGCAATAAAACTAAAAAAATAATGATTAATAAGACATACTTCTAAAAATAAAGATTAGAATTGTTTTTGCTATAATGCCTTTTATAATTCTCTACACGTAAACAAATGCTGAACACTGAAAACATAATAAAAAATATTGATAACTGTAAACTGTGACTAAAATATTTTCGAAAAGATAATAGATAGTAAGGAATGTGAACAAATCAGAATTTAATCAGTTAAGACTCAGAGAACTTGCTTAAAATAATAATTATCAGCTTGAAGTTGATTTATGATCACATCTCACTGAAAAAAAACGTTCATATATATTAATTTTTTTTTATCATCTCCACTTATACACTTTAATGCAATCCTTTTTTATATAATTTCTTCTTTATTTTGCTTACAGTTTCAACTGTTCTGCAGTCTTTATCAGAGCCACAACAGTTAAACATATAATAATATAACCATTATTTTACATAATATTAATATACATATTTTATATTACCATTCATAATCATATTTAACTTTATAGCTTTGCTTCTCTTATATCTTACTCATATTTTCTTATTACCTTTTTATTCATTTTTACTTTCATCTTATTGTTATTTTTTATTTTATTCTATCTCATCTATCATTCCACATTAATTCGTTAATATATCACTATAACTTTTCCATTTTATTTTTTATATATACTGAAACAGTCGGATATGAGTTTGATCCTAGCTTCATGACATCTAGCCATAAGCCCACTTCAAACCCTAGTACTATCCTTAAATTTCCGATGCAATGGGGCTTTATATGTTCAATCCACACTAATTTCTATAAAGGAAAACTTATTTTATAAATGTGTATTAAAATTAATTCCTTTGAGTTTAAATTAATCAATGCTATTAATAAATTCATGATAAAATTATTCATGAATTTATATATATTACAACTGCCTGGATTGCACCTATATATTTATAAATAGTTAAATATATATAATTGTTCAAAAGTTTCATTGCGTTGGGAATGTTTTGATTTTACTTTAAATAATTGGTTAAAATTTTAGTGATTAAAAGTTACATTCCTTCGATAAGCTTTCAGATTTCCTCTTTCCAAAACAATGGGTAAAGTTTTATTAATTAGAAAAAAAAAGATAAGTATTTAAAATGTAAGGATTCCCTAATTAAAATCGTTTTAGATTTAAAAATTCATTTTCTAATTAGAAAATGAATTCAAGTTAATGAGTTTGAAAGCCTTATCAAAGGAATGTATCTGAAAGCAACTAGTAAATTTTGTAACATTGATAATGAAAGAAGTGCTAGCCTGAAGGCATCAGAGGACAGTATAAATAGCTCTGAAAAGTTTGGAGAGAAAAGAAGCCATTTTTGTTGTAGAAAAGTGCCAGTAAACTCTATGTGTTTTAAAATCATGAATTCAAATAGTGTTCCTATCATGGTAAGGGGCTAAATGTCATGAATCTGGCTATGGTTCCTGAAGTCCCCTGAAAATCTTCAATGAAGCTGCTAAATCCTTTCCAGACAAATCATGCTGCCAAAATCAATGAAAATGCTGTTCAAGTAATCGATCAAAGGCGGGTCTACATTTTACCAACGTGGACGTGTAAACTAAGGAATCAGCCCTGGAAGAAATGGGTAATATATTTCTATAATGAACCATAACTTTCTGGCCCGTTCCGAATTTTACTTTACACTCCCTTTAAGAGCTATTCTCATTTATAAATGTAATACTCTGTATAAAATCTTTTATTTATGCTATTTTAAATTACATAAATTTTCTCAATCTCTAGTCTTTAGATTTAATTTTCCTTTCTTACAATGGTGGTTCATTTACTATATTATATATATTTATTGTGTGATTTTTTAATGTCATTTATTTTTAATTATATGCCAATAATCCTTTGACTCAATGAGCTCCTTTGTTCCATTTGCTTTATGCAAATAATATAATATTAAGTCTAATAAATTGGTAATAAATGAAAGTTCGCTAATCTTTCACATGCTGTTTAAAAAAAAATCTGATTGGCTGTCTGTGAAATAACTGTTTACACATGTGAAAGATTAGCAAACTTTCATTTATTACCAATTTATTAACAACATGCGATTTAGACAAATATTATTGTCTAATAGTAATTCTCACCCATTAGAACTAAATTTATACGTTCTATTAATCATTGAGTCAAAAAAAATATTAAATGTTTATTATTTTTATAATTGGCTAATAATAAATTATTAGCTCCATTTCTAATCTATGCCCATCTATTTTCTAGTATTCACCAATATGTATTTATTCATATATAATGTTAACATGTTTTTGCAAAAGGGTCAATAAAGGAATCAACTGAATACATTCTAATTCAAATTGTTTTTACTATTTATTAATATTCAGGAAGGGCATGATGTTTGGGGCATAATTAATAAAATTTTATAAATGCTTTAAAATAGTTTTGGTTAAAAGCTCATTTGACTTTAATTAATTTGATCAAGTCATCACGTAGAGCATTCTATAATAAATTGGGCTTTATTATTCAATCGGTGACTATCAAGTCATCATCCTCAAACGTTGCTGATGTAGAGCAATCTTCTGCTCTGTAGGATTGTCGGTGGTGATATCACTGTTAGTTTAATTATAGAGGAAAAAAGTACTTCCTCCCCCGCTTATATTATATTTGGGAACACCAAAGGTTCGCAGCATGACTCGGCCTGGCTTTCCCGTGTTCCACGTCTTCTTAAAAGGCAGTAAGACTTGTAAAATACAAGCTGCCATACCTCTTAAATTATTGACCAGCTATTATCTTTCATGTTCATTTTACAGCTCATAATTTATCAGCACTGTTACCTCTCTGTTCCAGTAAAGCCTGCTCTTATGCTCGTAATTCGTGATGAAGTGATTTCAATTAAAGTCGAACAAATTTTTAGTCATCTCAAATTAAATAAGTTTTCTAATAAAGATTAAAGTTATGCCCTAAAATACATATCTTGCTTTTCATGAATGGATTTGTGAATGTAAAAATAAATCTCACATTTTTTCATAATAAAATTAGAATAGTAATTTCCTTTACAACTGAATACTTTTATCTGCCTTTAGTTTCTCATTGGGAGCATAGACATATAGACTTTCAAATATTGCATAATACTCATTGGCATATAATAGGAACTGCCATTCTTGTTATAATTATAAACTTTGCTTAAGGACTAGAAGTAATCAATAATCATCATTTAAAAGTTGAACCAAAACTATTACTAGTATTATTAAATATTTTATTAACACACTTGGTTTCTTAAGTCTTTTATTCAATAATTATTTAAATGTTAATGCTTGCTGTCCATGTTGGCCACCCAAACATATACATATGATTCAATTTAAAATTATCTTTAGTTAATTTATTATCCGATATTAGTGTCAGTTTAGGGGTCTCTAATCCTCACCAACCATTGAGCTAGTTCCTTGGTGCATAGCACTGTGCTGTCGATTTAGATCATCCACTGATCTGAGCTGGTGAGTTGGGTTTGAATTCAGTTTGGTTCAGCTGAGTTTGGATCCGACTTGCAGTTTAGGTGGTGGATGTTTTTCGACCAGTACATGGTTATGTTTTTGGCTACCCAATCATTGGGGCATCAATTAATAAACCCCACATACCATGAAGATAGTAATTATGATTTTAGTTAGTCAATTGAGATCTCGATAAATTAAATGTTTGGGTTAAGGTTAAGGTTTAAATTTTGTTTTTTGTAGCCAATGATTATAAAATCCATAAAAAGATAAAAAAATGATATTATAGATATAAATAAGTCCAATCTTTGGAATAATGACCAATAAACATTCCTACTTAGTTTCTGGAAATAATATTTTTAGAGTTGGACAAAATGTATAGTAATTGGTGTCAATATTAAAATTAATTATAGTTTTTGAAAAATAATAAATGACAAATTTGTATATTGGAAGGATGTTATAAATATATTCTTCTTAAAATATTACTGTAAAATAAATTATTACTTGGTTAAACCATAGATATATATTAGAAGATTATTTTTAGTTTTATAAATATTGGAGGAAAAATTAAAAAGATCCTACTTGAAATTAATTATATTACAATGTTTATTTTACTTTGAATTTTGTTTCAATTTATTTCAGTACTGTTTGTGTAAATTACATTTAAAACTATTCTTTATTTTTAAGAACATGGAAATTTAATTGTTTGTAATAGAAATATTGGTATATATTTTTTTATTTTTCTTATAATTTCTTTAAAACATATTTATATTATTCAGAACAAAATATAAATTTGTAGAGATCATTGGTGAAAACCTTTTTATTTTTATAGATATATCATTTTAAAATATGTAACATATTTAACATTACATTACCATGTTTGCCTAAAAATAAGACTTAATCAGGAAATAAGCCCTAGCATGATTTTTCATGATGCTTATTATAAAAGCTCTTATATAGGCTCTATTAAAGGTTTCCAGTGAGATAAATACTTGATGAATTTATTGAATTATAAAATAATGAATTTAAAAAGAACCATATTATTTACATTAATGCTTTAAATAAATAGTAATATAAATTATATGATTCTTTTTTATTTTGTTATTGACAATTTTTGACAAATGTAATTCTACCTATATACATAAAAAAAAAAAAAAAACAATTTATCTACCACGAGTGAATATGAACAGACAATTTATAATTTAATTTATATATTTTTAGGTTCTTATTTTATTTATATTTAATACTTAGATTTAGAATGATTGATTTAGTTTTAGAGTTTCATCATTGTAATTTTGAAGTGTTCAAGATAAAAGAAAAATTAGTTTGATCTCTTAAACATTTTTCCCCCTAAAAGTCTTTATTAAAATAATGGAAGTGAGTTTAATAATCAATGTTTAGCTTAAGTTAATTTATTGAACTTTTTCCTAAAGAAAATTAAAAAAATACCAAAGCAGGGCTATTACAAGTAAGTTGAAAAGTATTTACAATGTATGCACTTGATAACAAATGGATGTAGTTGTGTCATATATGAATCTTTGTGATTCAATACCTACATACATCATAATGGACATACTTAATGTACATGTATGAAATACAGAAACATTTTCTGAATTTTTGTGGTTACATTTTTTGCTGTTTTTGTGTGGACAAACTACTCTTAAATATAATCATTTTTGGTATCATTCCCATTTGGTACATCTGCAATTAACACTTGATTTAATGGTAAATTTAAAGGGAATAATATTCTGATCACCAGATAAGATAAATACCAAAAGAAAGAACTATTCTGGTGAGTACAAGAAAGAAATTGTAGAAGCCTTCTGGGTAACAATCTGCCAGCTTTTTTTAAAGAGAAGAAGCACTTGAATAAATGAAGATCTTTGTACATGAAAAATAAGACAACCCCTGAAAATAAGCTCTACAGTGTCTTTTAGAACAAAAATTAATATAAAACTAGTTTCACTTGCAGGTAAACACAATATGTATATATTATCTGCAAAGATTAGAGCTAATTGTTTTCTCTATATATAATACATACACAAATACTTTCGGCATTTTCTTTTCTTGAGATAGAGTGATTCACTTTCATATTCATTTTTTTATAATATTTGTCATTTTACAATAGCAATAATTGCATTCCTTAGAATATCTTTGATTGTTTTGTACATGTTTGTTTCTTTTGCATGTAATTATTAAGCAAATTTACATACCCCACTGTTATATACATAAATAAATATGTTGATGCAAAGATTTTCATGGGTTGCATATATAAAATACATATTTTGCAGGTTCATCCATGTTAAAAATTTAAATATTTATATACCGATGTTTCAACTTGATCACACAAGTCATCTACTGGGTAATAAAAGGTAGAAAGACAGTTGTAGAGGTGCAACTATCACTGATTTGAAATAATATATTAAAGTTCCACCAATAGCAAAAATGTCAAATTAAGAATGTTTTTTTTAAAAAAATATTTCCAAATAGGAGAACGTTTGCATGTATCATCTTGCTTATTGATACAATCTGGCCTTTTAAGTATCTCAATGACTTCTCTGATATTGCACTGGTAGAGATAATCACATCTGGATATGATGCTCATACTAGAAAAATCAATTTTATGACCTGAATCAATAATATGAAGTGAGAGTGCTGATGATGATGATTTTTGTTTTACTGCATTAGCATGTTCATTTCTTCTAACATTGATGTGATGATTATTCATACCTATATAAGAAGCTTTACAATTTTCACATGAGATTTGATAAACACTATGAGATTCAAGAGGGATTGAATCCTTAGGCTTGGTTATTATATTGCTGATCTTTTGATGAGTAGAAAATGCTGTATCTATATTATGGTGTTTTAATATACGTCCAATACTGTCTGTAGTTCCTTTTACATAGGAACACAAACCCTAACAGCTGATTTATCATCTTTTTGTTTCCTATTTTGTTCCATTTTGGGCTTAAAATAAGGCTTGTTTAATAAATTTATAATTATAACTATTTGCTAATAAAACACTATTACAATAATTTATTTCTTGTTTCAGATGTGACTTATCTGAAAGGTTAATTTCTCTATTTAAAAGAGATTTGGCTACAGAAACTATCTGAGTTGGGTGATGATGAGAATGTAAATGTAAATATATGTGCATGTGTGTATTCTTTTTGTAAATCAAAAAGATAAACTATGTGGTGTTCTGATGACTAGAACATCAAGAAAAGGGAATTTTCCATCAGATTCTGTCTCCATTGTAAATTTAATATGAGGATGCATATTATTTAAATGCAAGAAAAAATCATCTAATTTATTTTCTCCATATTGTATCTGAGCCAAATGGAGGTTTTAAAGATGATGATTCTATAGCACGAGTTTCTATATTTTCCATGAATAAATTAGCTATTACTCCTGAGATAGGTGAGCCCATAAGAGTACCAAAAACTTGTCTGTAATGTTGTCCATTGTATACAAAATATTACATATATAGACACAGGTATATAATAAGCCTGTGTGTTTCAGTTATTACATAGTAGAGATGTCTGCCCATCCCTTGTATATGTATTAAATGGATTATGTCCTGTACATGAAGGGTCAGATTGACCTTAGGTCAACATGGGTGTGACAAGAATCTTGGCCTCAGGGTGGTCTTTGAGCATTAAATCATCTGATTTTCAATTGGTTGGATGGGTGAAGAGTTGGAGTGTGGATTAGATTGAAGACAGTCCATGAAAGTATGAGGATTGGCTATCTTAATATATATCTGAGCACTTATGGCCTATATGTGTGAGATGGTAATCTGGACCAAGTGATGATTGCTGGTTTAGCATGAAATACGTATATTGGTGATTATTTATTTTTTCAACATATATGTGTTCAAGTGTATCAGTGTTATGAGATAGTGAGGAGACTAGTGGGATGTCTGTGCTCATATACCATATATATTATCTATATTACATTATTCTATTTGTGGTTGTCTGCAAGTTTATGATGGCTCCAATTTGCTTACAATTATATGTTTATGTATTGGGATATTTTTGTCGTTTAGACTTCAAGTCTTTAAGAAAAATAATTACTTTATTTAAATTTTTTCCATTAGATTCTGGTCAGTGTGTAACATAATATTTCAAATGGCATTATTCTCCTCTTTTCTTTAGGATGTTATTGAATGAGGAGTGATCGTATTAGTATTTATAACCAAATCAGGGATTTTTAGATTTTTTAACACTGAATTTAAAATGATACACTACTCAAATAGGATAGTCTATCAAAGGCAAAAGCTCATAGAAATTTTAAATAATTATGTATATGGGTTCTCTTGATTTATTCACATTTGATTTACAGGATTATTTACCCTTATCATGTAAGAAGCTTCTTTATTTTTTTTTAATATTAAGCTATATCTAGTTTACAGTTACCCTCATCTGCACAGATAATATTCAGTTGTATTTTGATTTTTATCATTGTATAGAACATAACGGGAGGGGGGTATTCATTTTTTGTGACAAAAAGAGGTTTGATTTTATATAATATATTTATTTTATTATTATCAAACATCATTTTTTTTTATAAATTTTCATAAAAAATAAGCTTTATTATAGTTAATTCAAAAATTAAATGATGGTGATGGAAATAATAATTGCTTCATTATTAATTTGAGACAAAAAAAATATTTGATATAAAAGAGCATTTTGAAATAAATAAATGAGTAAAAAATGCTTTCGATTTATTTTATTTCATAAACGATGGAACAAAAAAATACTTATTTTTTTTTAAAAATTAAAAATTATAATGTATTTTTGTAAAACATTAAGCAAAATCTTTATAAAATAGAAAAAAAAATAGCAAGAAAAATATAGAAGTCAAAAATGACTAATTGAATTTAAGCATCCCAATCTTCAAAATTCAAACACGCACTGAAATACAGATAAACTAAAAAAATATTAAAAGATTTAAATTTTTTGATGAAGCTGATTATTTTTGTTTACTGTAAAAGTGTGTTATTATTATACTATTTCTTCAAAAATATGACACAAGATTCAAATTGTTTTAAATTTTTTTAGAAGTAAACAATTTTATTGGAATTTTATTATATTATTGGAAAATGAATTTTTCAGTAATAAATTGACTGTAAATCAGTGATCTTTTTATTGTTCAGTATTTGGATAGGCCCATTACCAGATCTGATAATTTATTAAAATGCAAGTTATTAGTTAAGCCAATATAAAACAGAAAATATTTGTATTATAAATCAAATATTCCAATTACGTTTAAGGCAACTATTTCTTAGTGATAGGCTTTGTTATAATAAAATAGATGTTACAAAATATTATGAATTTTACACGTGATGAAACGTGGATATTTATTTTTTATGTTTCAAATATGCCAGTTTATATTAGTTAAAACATATGAAGTAATTTATATGTTTCTTCATACATTTTCTCTAATATAAATGAATTTTGTTAATAATTCAAAAATTATTGTATTTAAAAATCAAAGACATAACATCATTTACTAAATAATATACAAAACGTAGAGCTCCATAAATTGGATAATTAAAATGTAATATAAATAGAAATTAAAGGAATATTAGATGTTATATAGATCATGAAAAGTAAAAGATGTAATGATTTGGTACCTGCTTCTGTTTTCTTAGATCATGAAAGAACTTAATTGATTTTTATTTGAATAATACAAAAGTTTTTCACACTGGAAATAAATAAAGGGAAAATCTGAAAAGGCAAGAACAGTGTTTATAAAAATATGTTGAAAAATCATAGGTTTATATATAAGTGCATATTTTAAAATTGATAGCTTTTGGCCTGTTTATTGGTTATTTCTTGCATAATTTCTTATTTTAAATAATTGTTAAAAATTACAAATAATCTAATTGAAAGAATTTTTGGAATAATTATTGTTGTTGTGTCTCTTACTGTTATTTTTTATTGCTATACAAATGATATATATATATATATATATATATATATATATATATATATGTATAGAATATATATATATATATATATATATATATATATATATTCTTTAGTATATATCAAGAGATTGCAGCAAATGATAATGGCAATTAAATATACTATTTTTGTATTATTTAGCATGTTTATAATAAAAACAAAACTAGTGATTTAATGCTTAATAAATAGCTATCTATATATTTTTGTCCATAGAATAAAGATATAAAAAACTTTAAATTTTCACTAACCACAAGTTTGCAACCCTGAAATTGTAATCAGCAACAAATTATTTATACTAATCCACTTTCTCAAAGAATATTTAGCATTTAATTAAAATTGTTTTATAACTTTTTTATTTTAAGAATATATATATATATATATATTCTTAAAATAAAAAATATATATATATATATATATATATATATATATATATATATATAATAGTGATAAACAGAAAACGATTTTCATTTACATTATCAATAGCCAATAATCATCTTTCCTAAATTCAGATTTTGATATTTTGAGCCTAAATATGTGTATTTTCAGACAAAAATATCATATTCATTCCCACTTGGTCATTTATCTCAAATAATGTCCATTTCAAATTTAGATTCATTTGTTTCCATTATATGTCTGAAGAGAAACAGTGGTATATATTTTTTTATTTCATTAACTTTTTTTAACAAAATTATCGGTTCTTAATATCATTAATAAATAAGTTTTATAAGGGTTACGTTTATTCTAGCTGAATCAGCCTCTTTCTAATCTTTCCTTTTCACTGTCTAAGGTGTCACAGCAAGGAAATATAATTTTCAGTAAACTTGAAAAAAGTAATAATACAAATCATTGTCTTGTATCTGTTATTATTTGTGTAGACATTTAGAGCTTGGTCTTCCCATCTCAATTGTGATATTTAACTATATGATTTTATTTAATCTATTACCATAATTTTAAAATTATTTTGAATGACTATCACTTTTTATACAATATTATATTTTTATCATATATTGCAATTATCTTATTTTTTAAACTTGAAATCATTGTGCTATTTAAAAAAAAAATGACTACCAATAATGTCCGATTAAAAAAAAATATAAAACTGTCAAACACCATGTGGCCTTAGCTTACAAAATTCTTTTATAGGCAAAATCTAATTTTTCTACTTCAGTTATATCATATACCATAAGATTGAGGTGAGCTTGAGTAAATAAATAATAAATGCTAAATGATAGTGATTAATAAATTCTTATCCAGTGCTATCCCACACATATTCCAGACTAGCTTATGATGTTATTGAGAAAATTTTTGGATCTGAATATAATGATGCTGTATTTTTTGAACATATGCATATTTTCTCCATCGTTCCTTTTTTACTTGAATGTTACTATTAAGCTAACAGCCTGAAATTTCAAAACATCTTAATCTTTTTAATCCTAGTTAATTTGCTGTTTGTTGGTTTTATGACAATTCTGGCCAAAGAATATGTAAGGGCCTATACTTAATAAAAAAGTGAGGGTACCATATATATATATATATATATATATATATATATATATATATAGTGCTCTTTTTATTGGCGCACACCATCAATAAACCAAATTGGAAATAAACTTTGTTTTGGCATAATTTTAAATTTTATTAAATCAAAAAGATAGGTTCTTATTGATCTAGAAAAAATAATTGTCATTTTATTTATTATAAGGTTTGAACTTAGGTTTAGTTAATTTAAAATGGTATAAAGGATATAAATGCTGGGTAAAATAGTTGGTTACAAATGTACATAAAAGATAAAATAATAAACTAAAAATGTAGTATAATTACAAATAAGTAAACATTTGATAGCATTTAAAATTATAGTAAAGTTCAAATCTAATCTTCTAACCAAAAATATGTTATATTGATAGATAATTATTGTCTGTGTGCACCTAATATTATAAAAGCAATTATTATTTTCAGTTAAATCTTAAGTTATGTTGACAAATAAATGATTAGTATTTATTTTATGAATTTGGTGATTAAAAAATCATAAAAGTAATATTGAATCTAGTTTGTATAAAAATAAAACCAGAATGATCTAAAATAAATTGTATTTTATTCAGTTTCTAAAAGGAATTATTTTTATTGCTAAATATTTTAAAACTGAAAACATTTGTTTTAAAAATAAATCAAATATTAGCAACTACATAAAGATTTTAAAAGCAAAAAAGAGAGAAAATTAACCAAAAATTGAGGAAAATTAAATTGAAAAAAAAAAAAAAAAATTACAGATTGAGGAACAAGTAACTTGTTTTGTTTTTTTATCTTAGAAATTTTGCTGAAAATTACTTAAATATTATTAATTAAAAAATAAAAAATAAAGATAATGGATTTTACCTACATAATAATTTAAAGAATATAGGTCATAAAGTCTTGTTAAAATGAACAGATAAGTTAACTGGACAGATCAGCAATTAATGGTTCTTGGAAAATTTATTGAAATCATTATATAAAGAAAAACAATATAAAAATGAAGGAGAACATTTGCACATACATACCAAAGTGTTTTGAAGAAATACACCCACTGAAGGAAATACTTGGGAATACTGTGTTAATAATGGATTTTAATTGATAAACCACATGAAGTATTCATGTGACATAATAGTCAAAATATTTGGATATGACTAAATCACCAGCCAGAGACAAATAAAAGGCAACATATTCCTGCAGAGTTAAGTATACATTTTTAAAAATATCTATAACTAAATTAGTAATATATAATAAGCATATATTGTATTTGAAGATAAATCTTAAAGCATGTTTGAATAAAATTGTTATTGAAAAAATGATTGAAAATGAGCAATACTAGTTTTAATATCACTTTTATGTAGAGTTAAAAAAATTATACTTAGAGATATATATGTTAAATGAAGATTATATTAATATGTGTACAGAATAATAGTGTTTTGCTAGCATGAATGAAAGCCTTATCTATCATCTAGAATCGAGAAAAAATATATAAAGCAAGTATAAAAAAGTAAAACCATCCCAGAAAATATTTAATAAAGAATAAATATACATGGAGAATAAATTGTTGAAGAAAACATGGAATAAACATTAGTGCATTAGAAAATATAAAACGTATGTGAAATATATTATTCTACTTTTAAAAAAAAAAAGGAAAATGCTTTTTCTTAATAATAATAATAACAACCAAAAATAAGCAAGGAATCAGTCGAATGCTGAATTATTACAAGAGCAAGGAGCATTTAAAATGAATGTATAAGGCAAGTTGTAGATAATATTTAATTACTAAAGGAAAAAAAAAACTGCTACCTTGCCAATAATCCAATGGCATGTGAATTTTTATAACTGTAATAATCTTCGGATGAGAACAAATAGAGCAAAAGTGATAATAATATTGATGTGCAACTAGTTTGAAATATATGGAACGATTAGAATGCCAGTAGAAGTTAATTTTTTTTTTTAGAAACTTGTATTTTAAAAAAGATATTGCAATCGAATATTTGTGTGTGTATATATATATTAATTCTATACTTTAAACATAGTTGTTATAACAATAGGGCGGGGGGGGTAAATCAATAGATAGTGAAAATAATAATTGATTTAATTTGGTTATCTATGTCATTAATTATTTTAAAGTTAAGTTTTTATCAAATATTGTTAAATAATTAAAATCAATAGATATGATTAATAAGTTAATAAAATATATCATAAAAGTAGTTAACAATATGTAGGTTAGGAGGAGGAGATGTATTTGTGTTTAAATATACAATATTGAAAAGGAGAAACGATATTTTTAATTCGATCTTATGTTTTATGGTGAACAATTTAATATAGTTATACAGAATTATAAGTAATTTTCTTTGTAATTTGTATAAGCAAATAATTATAAGAAAGATATTAAACAAATATAAGTTAGAAATATGAAGGTAATAATTAACTTGTTAGACAAAGCAAAGATAATTATTGTATTTAAGATACACCAAAGAATGATCTATTAATATTTAACTGAATCTCATAAATTGTAGATGAAAATTATTGCAGAAGATCTAGGGATTCAGATTTAATAGTACACAGCATAAAATTCTTATTGGTTGTATTTTAATATATAGGTTGAGAATAAAACCATAGCAAGATAGAGCTTGAAATCGTAAAATTAATTGATTTTATAATTATTATATTAATATATTCTTAGAAAAATAAATACATAAAGATCAAAGGATGAATATAATAAAATCTGAAATAAACAAAAAATGACATTTCACCGTTTTATAATAAAATTATTGTATTGAAGCAAGAATTTAATAATTAATATTTTTCCAGTGTTCTTTATAATTTAAAGCCTAACTTATAAAGCGTTAATAAATGTAACAGAAGGAAAAAAATATTATCTAACGAAGACATCTGATTTATGACAAAAGAAAAAAAAATCTAAAGGTAAATATCATATTAGCAACATATTATATAAAAGGTATTACTTTTTGTTTTATTATAAATATCCAAAAGGTAAAAAAAAAAAAAAAAAGGGAATGGACATTTTTCAATTGCTTATAGTGTTAGCATATTATGTGGGTATATAACTTTATTACTATTGTTATCTTTAAATTACCTGTTAGTTAAAATGTTTATTATAATATCTTGTAAATAATATGATTAAAGTTGTTGTTTTGAAGGTTAACTTGAGTATTAAATGTTGCATTTCTTTTGTGAAGGTCTTTGTCACTACATCACATGAACCTAGGGTGTACATGTTGAGATTGTAATAAGAAATTAATCCAGTATAGAACAATGTAACTATTATTTAAGCACACACATCTTAAAGGAGATTTTAATTTAATGTAAACTGCCTTGATCACATAAGTCATTGATAACATTGCAAATTATTGAAGTATGCTTATTTATAAGGAATCAAATTATGAAATATTTATTGTTAAGAGTATCAAATATAATTACAATTTAGATAATAGCATTGATTTAAGAGTAAGTATTAGGCAACCTAAATATAAAATAGTGGTACAATTTTAATTATAGATTCAGATGATAAGTCTTTTCTTAATTAACACCCTACCTATAAAGTTCAGTAAAATCCCTCTTGATATTTTATAGGTGGATCGAATAACTAATTAAAAATCAATGACAATCCTGAGATCTCCTTAGAATGATATTGTTATTATGGTTATTCTTAATGATAGTGTTATAAAAGTAAAATAATAAAAGATTAAAACAGGCAAAACTCTCCATACAGTAATGCATCTTAGTTCAAGCCAGAGTAATCAATGGATGCCAGAAGGCTTGCATAAAATCCATATCTAGTGCATACTCATTGAATACCCCCCAGACTAGTTTCTGGCTTATGGCCTTCATCAGTGAGGATACCTTGAATCTGAGAGCCAAAAACTAGTCTGGAGATATTGGATGAGTAGGCACTAGATAGGTATTTTGTGCACAAACCTTCTGGAATCCATTGATTACTCTGGCTTTCACTGAGTGGCACTACTATATGGAGATCTTTTGACTATATTAATAACAATTATGAGAAAGTATAAAAAATGGTGATCATGTGATGAATAAAAGATTACCATACAATAAAATAAAAATACAACTTATTGAGTAGATTAATTTAAATGTCATCGTTATAAATATTTTATTCTATTAATTTAAGCATTGTCATTAGTCATGAGAATATTTAGATACTGAATAAGGAGGAATGTCTAAGTATTCATATGCCATTGGATAAATAGTTTAGTATTAAAATGTTAAAGAGTATGTAATCTTGTTGATAGAATATATGAGTGTCACAAATGTTATGATTGATTAATAATAATTAAAAAATGATAAGCCTATTAAATTATACCTAAATAAATTCCTAGCATGGCCTACTGTAGGGACTTGGTCTACCCTCTAGGGGTCATCCTCCTATTCACAAAGCACAATATATATATATATATATATATATATATATATATATATATATATATATATTTATATATATATTTAAATATATATATATATATATATATATATATAGTTTTAAAAAATTATACCATATCTATACAACTGTGTAACATCTAGCTTTGATTCAAGACAATATGTTTTTGAATTTCAGGCTGAGAGCTTAATAGTAAAAACAAATAATTACATCCAAAAAGTCCACATGTATTAGATTCAAATATAAAGTCTTCTTATTATTAAAAGTTATAAGCTAAAGCTAGTCCAAAGACACTGATGGGATAATACTAAATATATATTTATTAAGCACTACTATTGGGAAAATATTGCTTCTCAAAATTATTCAAAATGGTAGAACTGAATTTGGCAAATAAATTTGTTAGATAAAAAACAAAGTGTATTAATGATAGATAAAGTTTTATTTTTTTACAATTAAATGTAACCATAAATTGATATAAAACTTTTTCAGATCAATAAACATTGTCATAAACAGCTATTTTTCTAAACGATTTAAAATGACCCTTTTATCCCCACCCCCTTCAAACCTAACACAATCTAATCAATTTGATCTCTATAAACTTTTTCTGATAGTATACATATTATAATAGTTACTTAATTAGATTTAAAAAAAAATGTATTAAAAAAGCAACAATATTATTTTTTTAAAAAAATTTCTAGCTTCAATAACCAATTTTGTAGCTTACTCAATAGTGTGTTGCTCTTTAAAACATGCTATATAATATTTATTTTTTTAACCTATCATTAGGATGCATAATTCTGAAACATCTAATATATCTACAATGCTATTTTCTTCAATTATCATGTTCTTAAGTTTGTTAAAAAACTCAAATAATTATGCAAATTTGTTCTTGTCATAGCTCAGCATTTATAGTGTTTTGTTAATGTATTTACTTTGTATTATACATAAACTTTAATAGTTTACTTATATGTTACAGAGTTATATGGCTTTTTTTATAAATTAAATAAAATAAATATTATAAAGCGGATATTAAGAATAATAGTTAATAACTATATTAGAAAATTTATTATTAAATCTTTCTAAAATTCATACATATAATATTGTTTCTGAAGAAAGGCACTGTAAGATTTATATAGGTTGCCTGATGAGTCTTCCTGTAGTTACATGACTTTATAATTTTCTTTGTCTAAATATGAGGTCAATAGCTTTAAACTTTATAGCTTTCTGACTTAAATAAGAAACATTCAAGAAATTTTTATGGTGGTGTAAAGGCAAATATAATCTATCTTCTGGAAAAATTAAATAACTACATAATTTAAGATGGGCAATTGACAAGAATAAAGTGAGGGTATTTAGTACTTGGATTGCCACATTAACAGTAAAAAGTTCATTGATTTACAGTCAATTTATTACTGAAATATTCATTTTTCAACAATATAATAAAATTCCAATAAAATTGTTTACTTTTAAAAAAAATTAAAACAATTTGAATCTTGTGCCATATTTTTAAGGAAATAGTATAATAATAAAACACTTTTACAATAAACAGAAATAATCAGCTTCATCAAAAATTTAAATGTTATAATATTTTTTAGTATATCTGTGTTTCAGTGCGTGTTTGAATTTCGAAGATTGGGATGTTTAAATTCAATTATTCATTTTTGCCTTCTATATTTTTCTTGCTAATTTTTTTTTATATATATAAAGATTTTGTTTAATATTTTACAAAAAATAACTTAATATTTTTTAATTTTTTTAAAAAATAAGTATTTTTTTGTTCCATCGTTTATGAAATAAAATAAATCGAAAGCATTTTTTACTCATTTATTTATTTCAAAATGCTCTTTTATATCAAATATTTTTTTTTGTCTCAGATTAATAATGAAGCAATTATTATTTCCATCACCATCATTTAATTTTTGAATTAACAATAATAAAGCTTATTTTTTTATGAAAATTTATAAAAATAAATGCTGTTTGATAATAATAAAATAAATATATTATATAAAATCAAACGTCTTTTTGCCACAAAAAATGAATACCCCCCCCCCTGTTATATTCTATGCAAAGATAAGAATCAAAATACAACTGAATATTATATATGCAGATGAGGATAACTGCAGATTACTGTAAACGAGATATAGCTTAATATTGGGAAAAAATAAATAAAAAGGAGAAAATTTTAAGAAGATTCTTACATGATAATGGTAAATAATCCTATAAGTTAAATGTGAATAAATCAAGAGAACCCACATACATAATTATGTATAATTGCTATGAGCTTTTGCCTTTGACAGAATAACCTATTTGAGTAAAAATTCTTCATGAGGAAAGAAATCATAATAAAAGAAAAATTAAGAAGGCAATTTTTATAAATAGGGATAAAATGCATTTAATAAATAGACAAGATGCTCACATTAAAATACGAGATTCGTGTGATTGTTTTCGCTTTGTCTTTTTTTTTTTTTTATAAATTTAATTGCAGTTGAGGCAGGTTTAGGAAGTTAACCCAAAGTACTTTTATGGATTTAAGGATTGTTTATAATAGTTTATTACTGTTAAATTTATTATTTTTATTATAATATATATACTAAATGTAAAAGTATAAGTTATAAAAAATATTATATATATTATATAAACAAACAATTTAACAGTAATATATATATATATATATATATATATATATATATATATATATATATATATATATATATATATATATATATATATATAATTCTTTAGTAGCTTTTAATTACATAGTAATCGTCATCAGCTTTAACTGAATTTCAAATTTTTAATGTTAGGTAAATTTCCAAAAGCTGTGTATGGTTGTATTTGCAAGTTGCCTATTAATAACATTATCTTTATATTTATCTATTAAAATTGCCTTTTTAATTTTCCTCTTTTTATGATTCCTTTCTTCCATTTATATTTTTATTTCATTAATATTAAATGTAAACCTATATTCACAAGGGTTTTTCATGGTCAAAGAATATTGAAACTGTATTCAATTGACTATTTACATTATTTTTAATCTGATTATATAATAATTAATGTTTCTTTAATCTTTTTTTCCACAGAACATCTTGATTCACCGATATATAATTTTTTATATCTACATGAAATCTGATAAATTATATTACTTCTTTGCAATTTAGGAATTATACTCTTAGACTTATTAATCAATCATTTAACATTCAACACGAGATGAAATATTATACTTTTCTTTAAATATAATTCTTAATTAATTTAGATTGCATGTTATTTACAAGTTCATTGGCAAAGAGTTCAATATTAAAAATTTTATCACTTCTATATTTACATAATTTATCATTCCAATGCAAAAACGATTTTAGACTTGCCATTTATGAATATATTCTCTTTCTCTAATATGTTTAAAAATTAATCTATAATTTAAATCAGTAGGATCTCTAAATATTTGTAAATACAAAAAAAAATATTTTTCCATTTTGTTTATTCTCAATAGTCCATTTTAAATTGTTTAAATTATTCAGTTCATATAAAAGAACATCAATAAGGTCTTGAAAACCACAACCAAAAACATCATCAACATATCTAGTATAAATTTTAATATTTTCAAAATTATAAGAATTGAATATATCATCATATTTTTATAATGTAAAATTACAAATTTGTGCAACCATAGGTAATCCCATTAACCATCCTTTACCCATTTTATAAAATTTATTATTATATAGTCAGATTAAAAATAATGTAAATGGTCCATTTAATACAGCTTCAGTATTCTTTGACCATGAAAAAAATTTGTAATTATAGGTTTACATTTAATATTAATGATATTAAAAATATTAATGGAAGAATGGAATCATAAAAAGAGGAAAATTAAAAGGCAATTTTAATAGATAAATATAAAGATAATGTTATTAATAGGCAAGTTGCAAATACGGCCATACACTGCTTATGGAAATTTACGTAACATTAAAATTTGAAATTTAGTTAAAGCTGATGAGGATTACTATGTAATTGAAAGTGCTACAAAAGAATTTAAAATATATATATATATTACTGTTAAATTGTTTGTTTATATATATATATATATATATATATATCAATATGTTTAATAAATATCATACAATAAATAATTGGATTGATTAATATTCGCAAGCTTTACCTTAAGTACATAAAACAATATTCTTTATATACAAAAAGCTAATAAGCAAGTGAAATATTTTCCTGTTATTGTATTGTTGAAAACTGAGGTGGGAGTGTGTATTATTTACTACAACAGCATTTTCTATTTAAAAGAATGATTTAACATTGTATTTATAGATTATACACAGTTATATATATATGCTTCATGTATATATTTTGCTATTAAGTTGAAAATATTAGAAAATTTTAATGTAAAAATTAAATTCTAATTTTATAATTATTTAGGGAAAGATGTCAAAACATGTAGAATCAGATAGAAATTAAAAAAACATTAGGTATTTAATTAAGAAATGCAATTAGTACATTTCAAAATTAAATTATATTAAGATTCTTTTAGATAATAAAGACAAGAATTTTTGTTAAATTTTAATTAATTAAACCATTTTGTCCTTTGTAGTATAACACAGTGCTGTGGTGGTGCATCATTGAAATTTTGGGTTCCTTTTAAATTGTCATGAAAAGTACAAGCATGACATCAACAGAGATCTCAGCATTTGTTTCATTTTTTAATTCTCTTTTGAATGACACATATTATGTTGAAATCTGAAAAAAAATGAATTTTTTTAAAATATTTTTATTTGTACCTTCATTTATTTTTTTTTATTTTTTGCTAAGTTTACTACTTTTCATGGAGAAGCTAAAGGCAAATGTGCCGATAATTTTACATTTCAAGGCCTTCAAAATGTAATTAGAATATTGTGTCGTAAGTATTAAAAATTTTTATTTTTAATTATTTGAATAGTATATTTTTAAAAATTATTAGATAAATGCTATGTTTGCATTTGTATTGATGTCTGTGTAGTATATAAATTATATTATTTATATTCTTTATTATATGTATATAAATTTAAACATTTGTATTCAAATACAACAAAAGTAGTTTATGTAATTTTGGGGTTCTGAATTAGAATATCGGATCATAAGTATTAATTTTTTTTATTCTAAGTCATTTGAATAGTAATTTTTTTAAAATTATTTGATAAATGGTATGTTTGTGTTTGTATTGGGGTCTCTGTAGTATGTAAATTATATATCACTTATGCTCTTTATTATATGTATATAAATTTAAACATTTGTATTCAAATACAACAGAAATAGTTTATGTAATTTTGGGGCTCTGATCTAAGTTTAGACAATCTTATTTTCTACACATAATGATTCTCAAAAGGTTTAATAATTTATTACTGTTTATATTTATAATACTGTGTTTGTGTTTGCAATTACATCTTTGTGTTTTTATAATAAGTAATGTCTATATATATATATATATATATATATATATATATATATATATATATATATATATATATATATATATATATATATATATATATATTGTGACCTTCTGGTTTGGCACCAGAAATATTATTTATAATTGTGTACTGTTACATCAGTAACATCTGATATTATATTGCTTTAAAAAAAATGAAATAATGCGAAATTTAAAATTTTTTTATTTATGATTTAAAATAATGATTAGAAGTATTTATAGGTGCAATTTGAAATTTATTAGTTGTTTGGTGGCTTATTTTAGGGTATAATTAATGATGGGATAGGGGGTGGCTTGTTATAAACATAGTAAGTCCAGTCAAGTTGATGCTAATTTGTTTTGTTTGTTCACAAATAAATAGTTAGAGTTGTTTTGAGTGATTATCTAGTTCATTTGCTTTACATTTTAATTTATAGAATAAACAGGGAAGTATGTTTCACTCATCATCATTAAAATAGCCATTTAGTCATATCAGTTTAGTGTCTAAAGTGCATTGTTAGCAAGTATTCATGTATGTCAATATCATTATTCAACTTCATTTTTCATTCATATGTTTCATTAAATCATTAGATATCACATTTCATACCCAATTATTTAATTTCATAGATAATAGTATTTAAAACCAGCTTAATTACATTTTAAGTGAATTACTTGAACACTGAACTACTGAATTATTTATTATACAATAGTTATGTTAAAAAAATATTTTATTTATTAAAGCAATTGATATTAGTTTTATTCTGTTGTTTTAAAAGTACAGAATATTTTATACTTGATACAATTTAATATTAATATTTCTTTTTATTTATTTAAAAGACAGAATATTTTTTTTCCCCACTTATTATTTTTTTTAACAAAAGTTTCTTGCATAAATTAAATCGTTTTTTCTGTCAGTTGTCTTTTGAACTTTCAGATCTTGACTATTGGATAAGAGAAATTATGAAGTAATCTTTAAAAAAAAAACTATAAAAACGATTGCCACTACAATTAACTGCACTACACTGCACTCCACTTCTCCTCTCCTACCTTTTGACCTTCTGACTACTAGCCCAGCTAAAAACTGGTAAAGGTCTTTCAATACGTTTCAATTTTAAACAAAGTTTAATAGTATAATTTTTCTCTTCCAAAATTCAAGCTGAAAGTAACATATTTTACTGTTGAAAAAATATGTGTACTTAACTTCCTTAAAAGATACATTAGTCTTATCATTTGGCTGACTATTTAAATTCTTCAACCATGTCAGAGATACATGTAAGTGCCTATATATTATATTATTTAAATTTAAATTGCTACTGTTGAAAATAAAAATGGAAATGACTATTAGTATTATAAATTTGCCTAATTTAAACTTGAAATTAAATGGAACAGAAGAAAGAAGAATGTGTGTTTACTTGTTAGAATTATTTTTCACAAGTTTTAGTTATATTTTAAAGGGAATAATTGCAGAACTGTTATTAAACATTCTCAGAACTCTTTCTAAAAAAAATATGCTAATAATAAATGAAGATTTAAAGGACACATGTGAATTGTTTAATTTTATCTTCATTATTGTTGGAACATTTCCATAACTATTTTGTTCTTACTTATTTAAAAATATACAGGATTAAATGTGTAAAGTGAAATGTTGTTTGTATTTACCTGTTTCCAAACTAATAGGAGAAATAAATTTATTTAAATAGACGAATTATATAACTTTGTATTATTAAATGCATTCCTCACTCATTGTGAAACTTTTCTGTTTAAAAATATTGCTAGTGAATTCATTTATACAAATAATATTAGCTAAAATATATTGCTTAATTTGAATCACTTTAAAAAAATAAAATAATATGTCTGAATGTCTTAGGAAGAAAGTACTCCTTTATTTGCATTGTTAAAATATTTTTCTTAATTAACTGAATTCCTCATATCACATCAACAGCAATTCATCAGCTGATAGTTGAGAACATTGAATTTGCTCTTATGAATTTAAATAATATTGTTTTGTTTTGTCCTGCAGGAAACGTGTTGTGATATATGTATTCATCAATAATGATATTTGCATGAATAAATAATTATTATTCATTTTGGAGAAATAACCAAGGAATATCATTCATAAACTATTAATAAACTTTCGTTTCAATTAAGAAGAAAGAGAAAAGAACTTTATTATTATTTAATAGTAATTTAGATAGTTAGTGTTAATTAAGAAATGTTTTATTATATGTATTATCTTTATTATTATACTGCTAAAACATCTTCTAAATGTACAATATTAATGGATGATATTGTACAGGTAATTTTTATTTATTTATTAGTTTAATATAATTGTGTTTGTGCATTAGAGTATAATATAAGTGCGTGTTGAGAGATGGATGCATCCATGTAACGCTAATAGGGGTGATAGCTCTTCTTTAAATGAAGCACATTATATAAGTTTTTATGTTATATATATGCATTTCCAATAGATTTGAAAAAAAAAATAATTTTCAATAATCATTTAGCCTGAAATATACATTTTTATTATTTATCTAAGCTCAATTTTGCTTTAGATCTATGCTAATATAAATGCACTATATACTATAAAAATATTTTGTCTTGCTTTGCCCACAGTAATTATTGCTTTATTTCCCAACCATTATTAAAATGTTACCAAATCCTAAATATTATCAGATATGAAATATTTATTCTTTATCACTTTTATGAATTAGTAACCAATATTTTAATAGTAATTCTTTGCTTACTGTGATTTTAAATGGTGTGTGTATCATTATGCTTATATATGTGTGTGTGTCCATTATTAAACTTAGCTATGATATGTTAATTGCAAGTGCAAATGTTTTATAATCAATCAGTTTCAGAGGAAGGGGATTTTCAATTGTTTAGAAGGATTAGTGATTTATTTAAGTGAAAATTATTGTTCTTTATTATGTTTGAATGGAAAAGTATTTTGTGGCTATATGCAATGTTTTATATATATATATTGGATTGAGTAAGCTCTCCTTTTATTTTGTTATTTAAATATTTAAACATGGGTAAATTGCCTAGTGTAGTAGGTATGGGATCAGGTAATCACTTATTTTCTGTGTATTGAAATGTTTTTGATAGGAGTAGATGGAATCCTCCAGTTTTGATGATATTTATTATGAATTAAAGTATCTGAAGTTGAATATATTATCCATTTGTTTATTTGGTGAAGAGATTTATTCCCACCAGTTTATTTAGTCTCAGAAGTAGACTTGAAAGTTATTGTGTTAATATTTATCTGAATTGAATTGTTGAAATCTTTATCCCCATGTAGTTATGAATGTTTTCCACCTTATACTATAGCCAAGTGCCAGATAACTTATTGATAAAAGAAGAATAAAGGCAGGATAAATTTTCTTACAAAACAACTGTAACAAACTTAGTAATTAAAGCTTAAATGACCTTTGCCTTTGTCCATATTGTGATCATATTTTAATTTCACAAGCAAACCGATTAGATTGATTAGATTGTTTAGAATTAATTATTTATTCTTTGACACACAGCATGATACAGACCCATGTATAAAGTGCTATTTGGAAAGAAGAAAAAATCCATTATTAATGTACAATTTAAATTATCATTTTCAAATATTTTATAGTGATCATTTAGATTTCACATCATTAATTTTACCATTCATTCATCATTTGATTAAGTAAGCAGGCAAAGATAAAACATACTTAATGAATAGAATTGTTATTTCTATTTTGGCAAAGTAAAAGAATATAGTTATGTAATAGAATACTTTATTTCAGTGTTGCAAGGGCGAAATATATTTATTAGTGACATTCTTTATTTTATTTTGCAAGACATGGTTTTATAAGAATATATCAATTAATGTAATTCTTTATGTTATTTTTGCAAGATATAATTTGATGAGAATGTGTTAAAGTAATGGAGCTATTTATTCATTTTGCAAAACCTAGTTGATGTTATTCTTAGGTGTCAAACCCCTTTATTTTAGTTATATTTACTGTGCATTTGAAGTAAAATGCAAAATATTAGTTTTATTTTATAGCATAATTAGAATATCTAATCCATGTTTTTTTGTCTTAGATTTATTAATTTGATGGATAAATAAGTGTTATAAAACCAAATTTTGAATAAAAGATAAATTTTGTAGTGGATTAATAGAAGCACAAGGTTGTATTTTTTTTCAGCTTTATAGGTATCAGAAGAAGCTGATAACTAAGAAACCATTTCCTTTATAATAAAATATATGGTTTTATTTTGGGTTTATTGTTTAATATTACAAATATCAGGTGTTCACAAATCTATCCAGATGTTTGGATAGATAAAATGTGTAATTTTGAAATTCAAGAGCATATTATGTTATTATTATTATTATGAAAATTGTGAAATAAATTAAATGTTTGTTTAGCTATTTTCTTGCTTGATTAATAAATATTTTATTACTCAAAATTTGTATTTAGAATTCTTTTATAACATTCATTCATTGTTTCATATTTCCACACATGTTCACACATTTATTTTATTTAATGTGACATAATTGTATTTTCATTTAATTATGATAAATATCCAAATATGATGATATTGATTTCTTGATCCAAACACTGTATGAGATGCCAATTATCTACTGATTGTTTTAAAAGGTTTTATTATTTAGTAATTGTTTATATGATGAATTGAAATCAAAATGTACCCGATTTCTTTCATTGCCTGTCATTATTTAGTTAGGGTATTGCTTAGTTTGTATTATTATTTTTATAACATTAAATAATAGTTATTGAGAGAAAGATTTTAGTTTAAGCCATGCCATATAACAGATTCCCTGAGATCTTCAATTTTAATTCAGATTAGATAATAAATTCAGTTAATTAGATTAGATTAGTGTGTAATTAAAAATTTAGTAATTATAGGTTTAGTTTGAGTTTAGATTCAGTTAATTATACATTACAGTTTCTAAAATATTATTTTTTTAGTTATTGGTGTAATTTTCTAATGTGGTAGAGGTTGTTCAGTGCATAAGGATGATGGGAGGAGGTGAAATATAGATTATAATTAGTTAATTTTAGCTGGTAGAATTTTACCAATTTAATTTTGTTTAGCATAGAACTTGATAGATGTTTTATTCCTATTAATTATAATATTTTCTCCCACATCTAATGTACATTGTACACTTCATACACCTCTGTATTCCTCAACTGAGTTAGTTTAAGGCGAAATTTAATTAAGAGCCTCATGAGTAAATTTAGGATAAAGTTAGATTGATAGTTTATTCTATAATCCATAGAATTGGTGCCCCCGGGTAATTGTTAATGTTGGTGATAGGTGTGAGGGGTTACAATATATATCTATCTATCTATATATATATATATATATATATATATATATATATATATATATATATATATATATAATTAAGGTATTATAGAGCAGTACAATGTAAATTTTAGGACAGATTATTAAATATACAGAAATTTTGCAGTTGACAAAGCAATCACAAAATTTACTAGGCATAGTACCATGTGAAAATATAAACACTTAAAACCAATAAAGAAAGATTTCAAATGGTGTGTGGAGATAACCACATTAGTTATGTATATACCCCATGAAATTGTATGCAGACAAAGAATCAAATTCTGATTTTTGCCTATGCCTTGGTATTCATACTGTGGTGTCAGTAGTTTTGCCACATCTTATATCATATTATTTTCAATTCTATAGCTAGCAAATGAGCTATATGTAAATAAATTACATCTCTGTGGGACAATAAATATAACAAGATAGCATCATTGATGTGCATAAATAATATAAACATCACTGATATACACAAAAAAAAATGAAGAGATAAAACTCATTTTATCAGTAATACAGACAGTAACCTATAGTTTTTAGTTTTAGATAGATAAGTATATCCATCTTTTGAAAATGATTTGTTTTGTATCTTTTATTAGGATAAACCTTTTTCTTACAGACACCTTTGAGATTTGGCATCTTTGGGGTACAAGATAAAAATGAAGAATTTATATGCGACTTATTTTGGAGATTCTGAAGCTATGGATTATCTCAGGTAAGATGTATTATATATGGTTTGAAAGATAATCAATGCAGATGTAATTTAAACTTAGTTAATAATAAATTAGAAATTATAAACAAACAAAATAATAATTATGTTAGATGGTGAAATTTCTTTTTTTTTCTTATCTTTTAAATAGTTATCACTATTTATCTTAGCCTTATTTTTTCCTTAGTTTTTCTAGTTTCTATCAGTATAAACCTTTTTGCTCTACCAGTATGAAAACTGAAGTTATTGTGAAAATTGTGACTCAAGTCAGCCTGCCTTGCACTTGCAGGCAATTGCCCGGGTTGCGGGTTCGCGTCCCCGCCGATGCTATGACACTTAAAAAAAAAGTCAGTTTTTTTAAAAATTCAATATGGTGTCAAGGACACCGAACTAGTTAATTAATTTGGAAAGATCTGAATGGCTTTTGTTTTTGATATATGAAGAAAGGGTGAGTATTACTATAAACTTCAGAAAGACGACATTTCTTGTAGAGTTTAGTTACCGTACACTTCTAGAAAAGTTTTATTGTAAAAATTTAAAGTTGCTAAATTGAGTCACGCTATGAGTGAGTAGAATGCTGCATTTTCTCTGCCGAGACCCTGTGCAGCTGAGTATGGAGTTTCCCTCGTATTATCGAATGCTAGGCCGATCAAATCCTTGCCGATATTTGACCATAATGTTGCTGATATGCTATGCTGTAGCCATCAAAAGGAAAGCCCGTAGTATATAATTTCACTGAGGGACCGACCAATCAGCCAATTGTACTGTTAGTCAAAATTCTTCGTGAAGATCTGGTAACATAATAATTTAATATAATTAGAAATTTTAAAAGATAAAAGCCTCCTAATATTCTCTTCATTTTCTTTAAATAATTATATACTAATCAGTTTGTAAAATATATTTATTATCGTATTAGTTAGATGTTGTATTGCCTTATTTAAATATTTTCTTATTGTGTTATTGGGAGATCCACTTTGTAATACTGATCTTTCTAGACTTTTTAAAAATCAGACGAAAGTAAATTTTGTAAAATATTTCAGTGATTCAAATAATTGCCATTATCTAAATAAAAGTCGTTAATAATATAAAAGCAAAATATTTAACCACCCCTCCTTCTGATTCTAATTTCTTTTTATTAGTATTTGGAAGGTGCTAGTTAAAATCTATTTAAAATCGGTTCTTTCAAAATGATTCAACTCATATATAATTTTAAAATTAAGATCGAGTGTCAAAATGTTAAAAGTAAACTTTATTCTCTTAAGAAAGTGAATATATATATATACTGCGCAATTGGATTTATAAGCAACTTTCAGTTTTAAAAATAAATTTAATGTTCGAAGTTAAAACTTCGTTTTATTTTAACATATATATATGTATACTATATATGTTACGATAGTTTAATTCTTTAATACTTTTAACACAATGTAATAATATATTAACATCGTAGGCTATCGTATCAACAATTCTGTATATCTGTAAGACCTAAGGGCTGATCTCTAATTAAGTAGGGCTTAATTTCTTTATAAAATGTATTATATATCATAACTGCTTAGGCCTTGATTTAGCCTATAGAATAGATATCCGCATATGATAAATTTATGGCATGACCATTTACGTTTTATAGATTAAATTTAAATCCAAATATTTGTTATTTTATATATATTTAGCACTACTGGTTTGACTAATTTCATGATTATTTTTATTGCGTTTTTTCAGCAGGCGTATATCCCTGCTTCGGAATATAGAATAACTGGGTCCCCTTTTTAAATATAATCCACATAAATGCGGGAATATTCCTTTCTATTTCAGACTCAGTGGACCTTCGTTTTTGTATCATCAATTGGGCAGTGAATCGTTCCTGCCTATTAGTGAAATTTATTGATTATTATAGGAAGACCCTTATTCCTTTCTACCAGTTATCCATTTATTTATTAGAGACTTAGATATGAACTCGCGGAGGCGATCATATTCCAGTCTACCTCGTCATATCAATACTACTTTCCTTATTCCTTCTGTATATTAAAGCTCGATATTTCAGCTTTTATTTGTCATGATCATGAGAGTTATGCATTTATCTATTTAATTATACTTTCTAGATTTAAAGTAAACTTACCTTACTTTAATTATTATCATGTAATTGATTGAGGAATATCTGTCCAAAGATCAAATGTGCTCATCATCCGAGGTCCCTTATTTAGATATCTCTTATGCTTTGAAACGTTTACATATGTTATCATTAATTCTTGTAATTTCCTCTATCTTATAAGTCTAGCAACCTAATTAAGCGGGAGTCATTTCTTGTGTTTATTTATTTGTAATTTTTAAAACTAATAAAGTGTTTGTATTATAAATATATATATATATATTACATTGGGTGTCTTGTTTTGACACAGGGAAGTCATATAGTTGTAATCTAATTTTAAGAGTCTCTATCTCTTCCTGATCACCCGGCGTTCATGTAATGATTTGTTGAAATATAATTTTGTTTTACTGCTAGCTATTTTTTAAACATTTTTCTTATATATATTTTTCAGCTATTAACATTATTTTTAATTTATCGTTACATTTTACCAATTTGAATGTAAAATAATTCGATTTTTAGAAGTTAAATAATCAGAGATCACTATTTTTAAAAGAAAAAAAATCCCTCTAAGGCAAAAAAACAACAACACCGGTGATGTCACATAATGATTGGTTAAAATATAATTCTTTCGTTTTAACACAGAATATTTTTCAAATGTTTATATATATTATCAGTTATTAACATTATTTTTAATTTTTCATTACATTTAACCAATTTGAATTTTAAAAGCTGAATTGAAACAATTCTGTGTATTTCAGATTAATATTTTACAATAGAAATAGACTCGATATCAAATTTACAAATAATAGTTCTCACATTTTTGTGCAATGGACCAATCCAAAAATTAGACCGAAATTGTGCAAGTTGAATTATACAAGTTGAATTCATTAGCAAAAAAAGAGTAGCCATAAAACTAAAAAAAAAAAAAAATTGATTAAGATTTACTTCTAAAAATAAAGATTAGAATTGTCTTTGTTATAATCCCTTCTATAATTTTCCACTGATGTAAAATGTTGAACATTTAAAAGCTGAAAATGTAATAAGAAAATATTGATAATTTAAAATTATGACTAAAATATTTTCAAAAAGATAAAGATAGTAAGTAACGTGAACAAATCAGAATTTAATCAGTTAAGACTGAGAAAATTTGCTTAGAATAATAATTATCAGATTGAAGTTGACCTACGATCGCATCCAAGTGGGAAAAAAATCGTTCATATATATATATTTTCTTAGTGATGAAAGTTTATTCATAAAAAAACAGGTACAAATACAGTTAAAAAATGGTTTACAAAGAAGTGATTACATGGTAAAATGAAATTTAGGAGCAACATGGTGAAAGAGGAAGGATACATAAAAAGGGAAAGGGATGTGAAAATAAAATGTTTTACAAGGTAAATATTGATTTACATAGTGTAATATGGAAATATGAAATGACACATTGAATTTTTTTGTCCATAACATTTCCAGAAAATGATCAACCCGTGGAAACTCAAAGCATTAATCCATGAGAAGATTAAACACTAAAGACAAATGAACGTTACAATTATAAATTATTTGTACAGTCTAGAGTTTAAATATGGGTAGCATTTTAGGAGTACAATATTGAGAAATCCAATTTGTGATGGATAAGTTGAGAATAGGAAAACACTTGGAGATAACATTGGAAATAATAAATTTAAATAGGGTGAATCACTTGCAATTAAAATCATTAGGTCAAACTGCGGCTTATTTAGCAATAATATTTGGACAGAATCGTTTATAACAATAACGTTAAAAAACCGCTATGAATAGCATTTTTTTTTTCTTGTGAATGAGAAAATTAACGTTGGTAACGACCCCTACAGCACTCTCATCCAAGCCCCCCCCCCTCAAAAACAAAGAACCAGGATTTAGACTTCTGGGGTCCCTCCCAACAACCAGACTCTCTCATTCAATTAGCAAAATTGAGTGTAATGGAAATTTTAGTTAAAAGGTACAATTAGGAATTATTTGTAAAGTCTAGAATTCAAATATGAATAGTGTTTTAGGAGTACAATATTGAAAAATCCAATTTGCAGTAGGTAAGTTGAGATAACATAAAATATGGACTAGATCAATCTATTGTTTAGTTCTTCCAAATGGCCTCGAATATCTTCACAAGAAAGCAATCCCGAATACTTTGGAAAAATTCTGGAAAAACTGTGGAGAACGAGGAAAAAAAATCCAACCTTCAAAATGTCTCTGCCGAAAATCATTCTAATCCATCATAAAAATCACATGAACAGCAAAAGGCCACAACATTGGAAGCAATAAAATTAAATAAGGTGAATCACTTGCTATTAGATTCATGAGGACAAACTGCAATTTACTTTGCAATAATACATGGATAAAATCATTCTTGCCGACACCGTTAAAAAATCGCCATAAATAACGTTATTTTTCCTACCTTGTGAATGAGAAAAACCAACATGTAACGACCACGACAGCATCCTCATCTCAGCTCCCTATCACAAAAAAACTAGGATTTAGACCAATGGAAGCCTCCCAACAACCAGACTTTCTCATTCATTCAACAAAATTAAGTGAAATGAAAATTTTCATTAAAAGGTAAAATCTCTGTAGAAATCTTTTGTAATTTCAATGGTTGCCATATATTTATTTATATAGCGTTTTTATAAAAGTTGAAATTGTTCTTACTTATGATTACACTGTTGATAGAGCTTTTATATGAAAAGATAGATAAGAAACTCTCCTTTTTAATAGGGATAGTTTTAGAAAAATTTAATTTCCTTAACTAGGAAAAAGGGACTTTTACATTTTAATGCCATCTTTTTTTATATATAATTTTTTCATTATTTTGTTTACAGTTTTGAATGTCCTGCTGTCTTTATCAGAGCTACAACATTTAAATATATAACATATAACTATGATTTTATATACATATTAATATACAAATTTTATATTACAATTCATAATCATATTAAGTTTTAACTCTGTAGCTTTGCTCTCTTATTTATATTTTTTTATTATCTTTTATTGTCATTTTAACTTTTTTTTTTATTTTATCTTATCTATTATTCCACATTTATTCTTTAATATATCACACCTTTCCATTTTATTTTTATATACACTTATTATCTAATATCTTTTATCTTCTATTATTTTATATATTTATTCCTTTATTAATAATTCCTATTATATTCTTACTCACCTCTATTTTGATTTTTTTATTCTCATATTTTATTTTTATTTTATCATTTTACTTTCCTCTAAATAACTTTCACTTGTCCCTTTACAACCGTAACTGAATATTTTTTTAAAAAAATATTAGTTTATTTTTTCATATACTTCACTCATATAACTCCCTCTATAATCAATTTTTCTACTTTTTATCCTATTCTTTGAACTTTTTATCTATTTTGAAAACTTAATATATATATATAATAGTTTTATAATTAATATTTTTATAAACGTAATGCCCCCCCCCCCCCATATTTGTATATAAAAAAGATTGCATTAAAGTGTATAAGAGGAGATGATAAAACAATTAATATATATGAATATATGAAGAGAAATGCAAAAGAAAAAGGTAAAGCAGAAGATATACTAATAATAAACTTTTTTTTCTCATATGTCTTGGCATCAGACGGGATGCGAACCCCCAGCCGTCTGCAACCAACTACTTGCTTGCAAGGTGGATGCGATGACCTCACGGCTAACAACGCTTGACAATAATAAACTTTTGAAAATAAATGTTTATAAATCTTATACATTTATGGTAGAAAAAGCAAATGATCAGTAATAATATGAATGAATTTTATCATCTTAATAATCAATTTACATTTGTTTAGCCTAAAAATCAAACTCATGATATTTTATTTTGGAAAAATGATACCTGAAGAGAATATAGACATGATAATATTTAATTGGAATTATATTAATATGACGCAAATTTAAGTATAAAAGTGAATACAATAAAAAAAAAAAAACTGCAATAAGATGTATCCAAATCCAATATGTCTTTAACTCATTTGAAGTTAAAGTGAATTACAAATAAAAATGAATCCTTAAAGTTTGTATTAACTATTAAAAATATCTAATAAGAAACTTTGAAGTATGGGTGTAATAAACAGATGCATAGCTTTGATTTTATAATGTATAATAAATTATTTAAATGATTTAATTGTAGGAAATGATACAAATAATAAAATGGTTTTATTGCTGAAAGTTTATAAGAAATACAATTACCAAAAGAAATCACATTGCAGCCTTATCTTTTATAAATCTTGATTGTTAAAAAAACATCTAATAATTTTAAAGATGTTACCAATTTGGCTTACATGAGTTTTGCTCATACTGAAACATGATATTAAAAAAAATATACAACTTACTAAATTTACAATATTTTTAGTTTGCTTTATGTAAATAGACAATAATATTAAAGCATTAGGTTGATAGTTTTTTTTTTAGGTTGATAGTTGCATAAAAAAGTCTATAATTTATAAGATTCACAATTTCATTGTTATTGATAACGAGAAAATTTTCTTTATGAAAATTGTGATTTTTGATAGTAATTTCTCCAAAAATAGTTTGAATGAAATTTTTATGAAGTACATTTTAGATCTTTAAAATGGACAGCAGCATCGTGAAGAGTCTTTGGAAAAGTATGAAAAAAATGGACACCTTAGTTTTATATAAAAACAATATTTCTGAAAAGCTAAATAATATAGAATATTCCACTGAGAATATTAGGTGATAAAGTTTAGACTAACAGCAAAGAATTAAATACATAATCACAAATTCTTAATATAATATTCTTAAAGATTCAAATAAGTAAGAAAATATTAAGGTTTCAATTTTGTCTTTTGTAGCCAATGATTATAAAATCCATAAAAAGATAAAAAATGATATTATATACACAAATAAATCCAATCTTTGGAATAATGACCAATAAACATTTCTACTTAGTTTTTGGAAATAACATTTTTAGAGTTAGACAAAATATATAGTGGTTGGTGGCAATATTAAAATTAATTATAGTTTTTAAAAAATAATAAATGACAAATTTGTGTATTGGAAGGATGTTATAAATATATTCTTAAAATATTGCTGTAAAATAAATTATTACTTGGTTAAATCATAGATATATATTAGAAGTTTATTTTTACTTTTATAAATATTGTGAAAAAAATTGAGAAGATCCTACTTGGAATTAATTACATTACAATGTATATGTTACTTTGAATTTTGTTTCAATTTATTTCAATAACGACCTAGAACATTAATTACTATTTACTGTTTGTGTAAATTACATTTAAAACTATTCTTTATCTTTAAGAACATGGAAATTTAATTGTTTGTAGTACAAATATTGGTATTTCTTTTTTTTTTTTTTACTTTTGTTAGAATTTCTTTAAAACTGATTTATATTATTCCGAAGAAAATATTAATTTTTAAAAATCATTCTTGAAAACATTTTTATTTTTATAGACATATTTTAAAATATGTAACATATTTAACACTGTAATGCCATATTTTCCTGAAAATAAGACCTAATTAGGAAATAAGCCCTAGCATGATTTTTCATGATGCTTATAATAAAAGCTCTTTTATAGGCTCTATTTAAGGTTGCCAGTGAGATAAATAGTTGATGAATTTATTGAATTATAAAGTAATGAATGTATATAAAAATAATATTATTGACATTAATGCTTTAAATAAATGGTAATATAAATAATATGATTCTTTTTGTATTTTCTCTTTGTTAATTTTTGACAAATATAATTCTATCTGTATAAAAAACACTTTATCTACCACAAGCCTGTATGAACAGACAATTTATAATTTAATTTATATAATTTTAGGTTATTTATTTATATTTACTACTTGGATTTAGAATGATTGATATAGTTTTAGTTTCATAATGCTAGCTTTTAAATATTCAAGATAAAAAACGATTTAATTTTTTAAACATTTTTTTTTTCTACTAAAAGACTTTATGAAAAAAATGAAAGTGATTTTAATAATCAAAGTTTAGCTCAAGTTAAATCATCAATCTTTCTCCTAAAAAAAAAAAATTAAAAAAAAATATCGAAGCAAAGCTATTACAAATATTTGTAAAGTGTTTACAATGTATGCACTTGATAATTCAGTATATTGGTATGTTATAATGGATATACTTATGTGCATATGTGAAAGTCAGAAACATTTTCTGAATTTTTGAGATTACATTTTTTTGTTGTTGTTTTTGTGTGGACAAACGATTCTTCACTGTAATCATTTTTGTTATCATTCCCATTTGGAATATCTGCAATTGTCACTTGATTTAATGATAAATTTAAGCTTAATCTGATTATTAAAAACTGTCAACAATTTTATGCTTTTATTAGAAATATTGAAGTCAACTGAATTTGCCATCATAAATTTTATCCCTCTAATTTCTCTGCAATTTTATCTTCTTAGTTTTTCTTTAATTTTCCTAATGAGAATTTTAAATCTTTTTCCAGCTATAATTGTAGGATCATTACACATCTAGTGTTAATAATATTTCTCGACTAACTTTGAAGTCACATTTGTCTTAGTAAAATTTGGCTTCACCTTTATATATTTAATGTATAAACTAAATAGGTCGACTGACTATATTCATCATAGCACCATGTCGTTTATAGAGATTTCTCATAAAACCAATAAAATGTTTTGGTAAATCCATTTTTTTAAGATTGGTGGATAATTTAAAAGCTTAATTAAATTAAATATTTTACTGAATATATTAAAGCAAATATAAACTTATTCGCTAGCATTTTCAAATATCTATCTGCATAGCCGCTTAAATAAATGAAACGTTTATTTAAAGATAAGCTTTGATCTTGGCCAATTCTGCAAAATTTTATTTCTTTGATTTATATTTATAAATTATATTATTTTCATTCTGTAAGTCAGAGAATACTTTTCCAAACTGACTGAATTAATTTGATGAATAGTACTTTTACTGTCGACTTTTAATTCTATTAACATTTATCATATATATTACAAAAAAGTGAAAATATCGCAAATAAAATATCAGAAATAAATATTTTTTTATGTAGAAGATATTGGGATGAAAGTAAAATAATATAAAACGTAAATTTGTCTCAAAAATAAAACATTATTTTTAGCGTTTCCTTTTAATTTATTTTTAAATATATTTGTGTAACCTGCATTTTTTTTCTTTTCCATTTTTTAAAAAAAGGACTTCATACTTTTTACTTGTTAAATTTTAAAAATTATTTCAAGCTCAAATAAGACATGATATTTTAAATTATATTTAAATTATTTGCAAATTAGAATCAATTATATATTGTTATGAATATTCAATTGGATAATATTGATTTTTATTAAACGAACAGTAAAGTAAAAATTATAAGTAAACTATAGTATTCTCACTTCAAATTCTAATAGTAAGAAGGAATCACATAACGATTAACAAAAACTAAATATTTGTCTAAAAAAAACAAACAAACAAGAATACACATGGTTATAATAAAAAAATAACTATATACAAAAGAACATATTTATCCAAACCAAAGCAGCCAAAAATTTAGCACCACTGGAAAAACATAAAAAATAAAATAAAATGAAGATTTTTATTTACAAAAAGAAAATAGTTTGTTACCTATAGTTATTCTCTTTAACACAAATATAGATGTTTATTACGTCTTCATTATTCCTCTTTTTTTTTTTTTACTACCAATCCACAATCTTCTTAAAATTAAAGTTATTGGCTAAAATCATCAACACATGCCAGCACTGTCAATTAATTCTGCTATTTTATCCGTTGTTTTTTTTTAAATAATAATAATAATAATAATAATAATAATAATAATAATAATAATAATAATAATAATAATAATAATAATAATAATAATAATAATAATACATTCATTCCATCAATTTCTGAGCTTTATCTTTTCTTTAAATCAATGATATTCAAATAATAGTGTTCTTATTTCTGAGTATATTATTTAAATTTCTTTTATTAACTTTGTATAATTTTTCCATTGACTTTATGATATTATTTCTTCTTTTAATAACTTATATTCCATCATGTCTTTATATCTCTTTGTCAAAATTGTTTTTATAAAATTCCAGAATTAGATGTTTTGTATTTTTAACACTAGGATATGAGGAATTGAATAATATGCAAGTTATTAATTAAGACAATAGAAAAAGGAAGTTATCTATATTATAACTCTCATGTAATGATTGTTTATATATATATATATATATATATATATATATATATATATATATATATATATATATATATATATATATATATATATATAGGCTGGTCTAATTTCTTCAATTTACTAATAATACGTTTTGTCATGTAAAAGTAATAAGTTATAAAATATTCTGCAATTTACCCCTCATTTTATTCATATTGATTATAATAGAAAATACATTTACGACAGAATATTGTATTTTATAATAATGACAATCATATATAAATTCCATGAAACAAAATATAGAAGATAAACTGCTGATATCTATACTTTAGTTTCTAATACTCAAGTTTATTAAAAATAGCTTCTTCTGTATTTTATGTAATTGTAAATAATTAGACGAATAGTTTAAAAAAATTTTTTTAAGAAGAATTATAAAAATAATGTAATTTACTAAGTCCTGTGCAAATGTACAATTTCCTATATAAATCGTAAAACAATATATAGAAAAACAATTCAAAGAATATTACTTTCCAAATAAACTTACCAAATGTAGAATATGAATATTATTCTATACCTGCTTCACTTTTTCCATATCAGGAAAGAACATAGTACATTTATTATTGATATTTATTAGAGTAATTTTATATAATTCTTCATAGGAGAGAAATTATATAAAAATAAAAATTAAAGAGATAGTGTTATAAATAGATGATAAAATCTTTGAAAGAAAAAATTAAAATTCATGACTCTTATTTATCAACGAGATTGGATGACTCATATAGTCTTTTTATTACTATAAACAAGTGATAAAAATTATAAATAATGTAATTCAAAATTTTATACTTAAGTAGTTAGTTTACATATAGCTCGCTAGGATTTTTAGCACTTCGGTATTATTATAATCTATTGTAATATTATTTTTATTAACCATTATTCAAATTATTTATTTATATATTATATATATTAAAAATATAATATCCTAATATTTTTTTAAAAATAATCTTTAAGAATCAAGTGGAAAATAGAATTAAGCTATCTCCAAGTTTTTAAAGAGTTGTTTTAGAATCAGTAACTATTTCTATTAGAGCTCTAATGTTTATATGTGAAATTCGAAATCAAAAATAATTTAAATGGAATTTATTTCAGATATTACATTACATCATCCATTGAGTAAATATTAGAAAGCCATTAATTTTATAAATTCTTAAATCTACATAACTATTGCCAGATATAAAAAATTATAGAAAAAATATCTAATATGTAGATAAATAAAACAAAGATGGAAAATACTAAATACTTACTAATAATACCAAATATTTAATTATACATTTAAGTATTTTTTTATTATTTTAAGACCTGAACTATTTCAAATCCTGGTGTAGATTTATAAATTTTTCATTGTAAAATTTAATTATTAATTTGTTTTAATTACAGAAAACAAATCCTAAATTTATGATTTATGTTTATGTTAAATTTATTATAATATCAAAATAACTGATAAACATTTTTTTTTTTTTTGCAGTTCAGATTTGTATGCGTGTGTGTATATATATATATCACGGTACTTCTGAATAAGTTATATATTATAACTGTTGGTGAATGATTTATGTTAAATTAAGTTTATTAGATAATTTTATTTAGTTAATTAAAAGTAAAAAACATTGATATCAGTTTTTATTTTGGAAATAGTTAATTGTAAGAGCTTTATTATAAAGTATAATATATCCATTATAAACAATTTTTATTTTATTTTATAAAAAAAATATTATAGTAATTTTCTTGTGCTTAATTAAAAAAGTATATAAATATCGGTATTTGAAAGAATGTTTTATATAAACAATTAGGTACAAATGTATATATATATATATATATCAAAATTAGATTTTTGAAGATTGTAGTTGTAATAAATTCATTAGTAATAGCAAAAGAGTGTGAATGGATATTTATTTTAGTTTACTTTGTTAAAATTGTATCTTTATATTAACAAAGCTTATTTTGTTTTAGAAAAGATAGTACAATAGTAGCATTATTTAATGAAAGGAGAGAAGAAAAAATATTATTCAAAAAGTATTTAATTTGCTTGTAAAATAATGTAATTTATTTTAAAAGAAAATATTTTATTTTGGGAATCATTATTATTCAATCATTTTAGAACAATTTTGTAAAGTACCAAGGGCATATAAAATATTTGTAAACAGCAGACTAAAACCTACAGATGCATTTGATGGCTGCTGTGTTATTTTTTTTATCTAAATAATGATGCAAAGTGAAAGATATATAGATATCCTCAATTTTTTGGAAATGTCTTTTCCAATTGAATATTTTACCCATATCAGTAAAACAAATAATAATGGAGGGGTAAATCAAACACCTAATTTTGTTCCAAGAAGTTGACAGTCCCACAAATTATATATTTGTCAATTAATCCTGGGACAGTGGTTATCTGAATGAAACCAATATTCTTCAAGAAGTCTACAACTCAAGAGTAATAGAAACAAAATCGTAAGTCACTGCTAAGTATTTTAAAAAGAGAAAAAGTTTATTAATTTGTTTATGAACATTTTCAGTTTTAAAGAATTCTCTTGAATAAAGATAATGACAACTTTGGATAATAATATTTACACAAATAACATTTATTTCTTAGATGGTTAAAATTAAACCTGTTTATGGATCTTCATCTTGGTAAAAATCTACAATTCAAATAATAACATCACTAGAGGCAAACATAAAGGACTATATTTTATTGTTTATTCTCATAAAAAAGATGTTTATTATTCAACTTGTAAAAAACCCAGTATGTATATATATCTAAATATTTGTTTAAAAGAAATATTTCTTTTAGATTTTCTTTCCCCCAAATATTCAAATTAAGGGATTCAAAGTAAACAGAGTTATATTAGTTAGTAGTATTATAGTTATATGATATTTTGGATACACATACTTTTTTTACATACACTACAACATAATACATATTTTAATATGAGTGAATAAATATTTGCTTAGTAAATTTGATTGTTTTTAAACTTATTGTATGTTTTAGAGTTTTTGAGATTTATTTAGTCCTACAGATGTTTAAAGATTAGTATATCCATTTTTATATTTGTGGCTTTCTCATTTAAGAGATATTGTGCTAATAAATGAAAGATTTTTTAAATATTTCAGCATGGTTATAAAGAAATTTATTTATATTTTAATTTAAATCACTAATAAATAATGGATTATAGGAAAAAGAGTGCTAGCACTATTTTAAGTTTCTTGAGGATAAAAATATATACAGTATTCAATTATAAATTTAAGTCAATATTAATGATAAAAGATTGATATTTGTTTTAATAAACTTTAGAGTGTATTTTATCATTTATATTATAGTTCATTTGTTTTGCTTAATTAAATTTAAGCAATTGCATGCTTACATTAATTACAGATTATCCTATGATTTATCACATTTTATTATATTTATAAAGTTAATGCATGCTTAAATGATACAATATATTTCGCTCACAAATGCACGAACATATTCTTTATTTATGCAACTTAATTTTTCTTTTTTAGGAAAACAGAACCTTACCTTAAAAAAATTTATTCATTTATATAAACTTAGTAACTATAAAATAGATAATAAAATGTTTCATTTTTATATAGGTATAAATAAATTTAATTTAAATATTATTCATTAAATTGGCTTTGTATTTTTTTTTTTTTAAAAAAGTTAAAATTATAATTATTTACTTACCACGTATTTGGTCAAAGCATATTTTGAATCCCAAGATATATTCAATTTAAATATAAATTGAAATGGAGATATAATGAATATAGAATATTTTATTTAGCCATGATATTCAAACGAAATTCATAATATACATTAACACGCGCATATATGAAGTGTTTTCTTGAAGGTAACACACACACACACACACATATATATATATATATGTTTATATTTAAACAATATTTATATTGCATATAAGATATAGTTAAGATTTACATTATATTATTAATTTGGCTGAATTCTAATTTTTGGACGCAATAAAATGTACTCTTTGTCATCCATGTACAATCTTTTAGTACATATAAGATTCCATGTGCATATTGTATTCTGTAGTCTCTATCGTTCTGACTGACCATCATAATATATATATATATATATATATATATTGTTTTGTAAACTAAACGTTATTTTGCGTTTGTTTACAGTTTTTTTTTTTTTTTTAAAAAAAGAAATTATTATTATCTGCAGTATTAGAAAATAAGAATAAAAATATTATCAAGTTTATTTATTTAATATATTGAATTTTTTGAAGAAAACTGTCTGTTATCAGATTTGCAAGAATTTTATCCAGAATATATATTTATTAGTTGCTTCATTAAATCTTTGGATTTGCATTGGACATAGGGGTTGTGTTTGTCTAATGCTACACAAATAAGAAGCTGTTAAATTTTATTTTTATAAAAGATAAATGCATTTGGTTGTATTGTTGAAACCTATTACTGATATTCATTCGAATTTAGTAAGGTATTAGTAATGGAAAATAATTTTTTGAAATGTAGTTTGAATAATAACAAGCGTTTCTATGGAATGTTCTATAAATTATATGAATCAGTATGGGAATCTTCATTAAAAGTCATCTATCATCATTATAATAACTTTTTGATAATATAAAGTGTTTAAAACATTTAATAAAAACCTTATTTATTCAACTATATATATTATCATATGAAATTCATTTATGAAATGGGTACTTTATATGAACTACAATAACAAAGCATAATATTGTCATATTGGACAAGTCTTATAAATTATTAATATTTCAATTTTATAATTTTTCATTTATTTTTCGAAATATATGCACAAATATATTAATACTTTTATGAGAAAAAATATATTAACATACTTAACAATATAAATTATGAAACAGTAATAAATTGCTTACAAAGGATTGTAAGAAGACTTGTTTTTTTAACTTATATATAATGTATACATGTGGAATATGGAAACTTGCATTAATACCATTTGACTTTTTGGTCTGTCTATTTAAAAAAATTTAAATCGTAACACTTTAAAATTACTAAATAATTTTAAAAATTATTTTCCCCCTTTAAAATACAAACAAATGAAATGATATTAATGTGAAACTTTTGAACAAATAAATGATTAAATCTAGAATAAATAAATACATTATGTTAACTATGTCAAAAATGAAATATTATTTTAATCTTATGAGCCATTATAATGGTAGATCATCTTTAGTACTCCGTATTTATATTTTGTCCCCCTTATTTTAAGATATTTATTTTATCTTTTGTGTTTAAATACTACTTTTTTCAGAAAATATATTAATAAATATTATATTTTTATATGAATAAATTATGTGTAAAAGATTAAAAATATAATATTATTTAAATAATGTATTTTTGCATTGTAATAACAACAAAATAACTGGAAAAGTTCAATTTATTATCACTTTATAGTGATGAAATTATTTACATAGATTTAAAAAAGAAATAAAGCAGATGTTTTTTTTTTTAAATTTAAAGTTCCACTAAGCATGGATTAAATTCAGGTGCACTTTTTATGATACCTTGAAGTCATAATAATCTTTATGACTTTATATAACTAATAAACACATATTCAATATCGAACTAAAATGTAATATAGAAAAATTAATTTATATACATAAATATGTGTATATTTACATTATATTACACACCTTACAAAATCAATTAATAAGTACAATTGTTTGAGGTAGTTCTGCTACATTTATTCTCCGATTAGCCATAGAAAATGTTAAAGCAATATTATATATTTAAAAAAAGTATTTATTGTAGTACTAGTAATTAAATCTTTAGGAATTTATTTATAAGAAAAAAAGATTAAATTTGTAAATTTTAAACTTTGAAAGGAGCTTAATAAATATTAATATTTTTGAAAGTTTTCATATTTCTAAACAAAAATTTAGAAATGTTTTACATAATGTAATTGTGAGCTGTATATGTATACATATACATATACAATTTATAAAAAAATATCCTTAGATATAAATAATATAACCAAGATATAGCTAAACACACATTTATATGCCATAAAGAAACTAATCAAATGCAACGTGTAAATAGTTCCATCTATATTAAAGCAAAAAAGAGGCACTGATAGCTATTTCCATATTTCCAAGTACAACTAAATAAGTCAGGACTACATATAGTATAGTAATCTAGATAGTTGTCAGTATATAACTTTGCTTTGATATGGGAGGCTATCTATTTACATCGCATTTACTTGGAGTATTTACAGTTTAATAACTTTAATTAGCTCCTTTATTATTAGTATATATAAATATACATAAATAAATTATAAAAATCAGCTGTTTTGTAAAATCTTCCCAACAAAATAAAGAATTTTAAACATCTTTATTAAGAAACTGTTAATGCAAAGTTCATCATTTAGATATTATATACCACACCAAAAGATTATTTTTAAACAGGACTTTATCTAATTACTCTTATTGGAAAGAATATACTATCCAAATAACTGAATATTAAATTTTATGTCTGAAAAAAAAAAGAGTAACTAAGCAATAGAATGCAACGTCAAATAATATTTTACCTTTAACGATGGTTGGTTTACTATTGTGGCTACACTTTAACACTTTTAATGTAATTTATTTTAGCATCTTAAAATCTAGAATTATATCATAAATAATAAAGTTTTTTTTTATGTCAAATGTTAATAAAATCTGTAATAGAGAATTTAACATACATACTGCCAAACAATTTTACAATTATCTCCAGTATTCCAGATATAAAACCCATATGCATGAAGATCTTTCTTATGCAAAAACTACAAAGAGTATTCTTATCTTTGGATCGAAGACACTTTATATATAGTTTTCATTTTTACTTTAAAAAAATGCATCCAAAATAATAACTCATTAGACATGTTGAATTTAATATTTTCTTTATTTTTCTTTTTAATTAAGTAAGTTGTTATCAACAACTTTTTCCTCTTTTTGAATTTTTTTGATAAAAAAAAATGGATGAAATTATTTTAAAAACTTTTGGAGAAAATGAAATTATAAAATAAAATTCATCTATTAAATATAAACAATAGGATGTAATATCCTATCACTTTTTACATTTTGACTAGAATCCAAGAATCCCTTCTTTAAAATATATTATTATATCTATAGATCAACATCTAACCAAAACATAAATAAACATAAATATATATTGTATATATATATATTTGTAAGATTTAAATCTTAAATAAAAATAACAATAATAATGGCAATAAAAAGTATTAGTGGTTTGAATTAACAAATTTTAAATAATAATCATTAAATAAATTGCTTCCAGAATTTCTGGTAATCAAATAAGTACCATTAAATGTGTACAATAAATTCTATGAAACCTCTTCCTTCACGAAGAGATAGAAGAAAAATAAAATAAAATGTCTAAATTAAAGAGACTAGAGTCAGGCCTGAGGTGAGGACCTTACTGGATGTGTCTCTAGATTTTTGATGAAGAAAATTTTAAAAAATGGCATAAGAAGATGGAAGGATAAATTATTTTTAAAAATGTTTGAAATTGGCAGCCTGGACTAAACTTCACTCTTTCACAAGAGTCTGGATCACTTTTGTTGGTAAAAAGTTAAAGAGGTCCAACTAAAATAAAATTGATATAATAAATAAACGTAGTACTGTGCACCTCTAGTCCTCTAAATGGACATAACAAACCCGTGCCTAGGGAAAACCCAGTTGTGTATTTCTCTGCTTTTCCATTAGTGATAGAAGAAACTGAAGGAAGCTAGTACAACGTTAATATTGACAATATTACTTTTGATCTTCCTTTCAGTCATTAACAATATACAAATAAAAAAAATCAGAGTATATAAATATCCCTGACGTGACAAAATATTTTTTTTTATTATAGACAATAATAAAAAAATGTATTTACAGATAAAACAAAACCATGCTTTAATAAAAATCTCTAAATTCTATTTTTTTAAAGACACAACTTCAATTGACTCAACGCTAAACATTACTTCTTCCAAATTTCTATGAACTAAACATAGTAAGTTTTGAATATAACAACCTTCACTTCAAATTTTCACAAGATCACCTTTGGTGCAGTAATATAAAAATATAAAATTATATATTGTACACACTTTTTAAACTGACAATTGTAATATATTTTAAATAATATACCAGTCAGAAGAAATATATTTAAGAAAATATATATATATAAGAAATAATAAAGAAAAGTGTTGATTATATACCAATTAAAATTGACAATTTTTAAGTTTTCCTTAAAACAGAATTCAGCCTTCATTATAGTTAAAATATGAAAATTGTAATCCATACAGACTGTGTACAGTATAAGCCTTTAACCAAATCTTTTTATATTTACATTTAGGCGACAGAAAATTTGAAAATTAGACAAAGTTGGACCACTTCCCTTTTAACCACTTATTTTCTCGCCACTGAAGATATTTACTGGTTATCTTCAAATCTTTTCTATAATTAAATCACAGTTACGTATTCCTTTGATTTAGGTAAAAAAACATTGCATTCTGTGTTTGTGTTGTCAAGGCTTTCCCACAAGTTCACAGAATGTTTCGCGAGAACAGGACTTCACACTTTACGACTCTATGACGTAATTGTTAATAGCCTTCTCGGATTTCATTTTGTAAACTTTTTTCCAAATTTCTGACAAACAAACAGTGCAATGAAATCGGTAAAATATGGTCATAGGGACACTAATATTACTAATAATTGTCCATTCCCAAAATCCAAAAAAGTCCAATTGGACTGGGCTGGCATCTGTGCGTTGTGTTTCTAATGAATTAACTGCCCACATAGCAAAATTACAGACTAGAAGAAATGTGACTACTTCCCGACCAGGCTTGTTGCGGAAATGTTCCGGTTTGTAGCAGGTGCGTCGTGATGCGTCGAGTATAAACATAGTCTGGAGGGTAGCCTGGCAGACTTTACACACCGCGGTGAGAAGCACGAATGCGGTATTCCGTCCCATAGTATGATGTCCGCCAATGATGCTGAAAATGGCGAAGAAATAAACACCGATTTGCGACACAATTAACAAGATGTCATCCAGCTCCGCCTCCTGATTGGGGATATGACGCAAATGCCGCATTTGGATGAATCCAATGATAACCGCGAGAAGCATGATACAATACAAGACCATTTCCGTAATCTGAGCCTGGGAGATAGCCAATTCTTTATATTTTTGACGGTTTATCAGCACAAAGAATAAGATAAGGCTGATAATCGTCAGCACAAGAACGAAAATACCCAGAAACAAGCCTTTGTGGGCTCCATCGCAGTCAACACTGTATCGGTGTCGTCGCTGATTTACAAAAGTATTACCATCAAAGTCATCCGAATCTTCGCTTGTCCGACCGATGTTCTTCCACATTATGTAGAGCACGGCGGCACAAATCAGGCTATACTCAATGGTGCACGGGTACAGAAATGGGCTTGCATCGTTCACCGTTGAGCCCATGATGTCGAAGAGCCGGCAGGACTTATTGATGGACTTGCTCGCTAGTACGCTTCCCGCACGCGTATGACGCGCATGATCTTTGGGGCTCGCGTTCGAGGTTGTGTTGAATGGTGCTGTAAAAAAGTAAAATGAAACATATGTATTATTACAAAGAGACACAACTATATAAATAAACATAATTAAAAAAATTACTAAGTAAATAAATATAATAAAACATATTTGCGGTATTTAAAATTGAGATTTACATTTTCCGGCAATAAACATATATACACAAAGTATCAGTTTTTTTTTCTTTATTTTTATTTTTTTTTTGAAGTTAAGAATTTTTTTCCCTCTTTCTAAAAACTGCAAAACTTACTATTAAACTGATTAAATAAATTATTTGAAAAACTTAATGTTGTTAACTGATATTACCCTCTTTTTTTTTTTGTCTAAAAAAATATTTGAATTTACATTTTGGTACGAATTCAAGAATATTATATAGGACTATCACTTAATTCTAAAACTAATTGCACAATCGCGTCAGATTCATAAGCAGAAAAGTTTTATTAGAATAATTATTATTACTTTAAAAACGTTTCGGAGTATTAAACAAAAGTAAATTTCATTAAAAATAAAAAAATGTTATTTTTTAATATTTTGTTTCAACATTTCCATTATTTTAAACTTTTATCAACATTTGTAAATTTTTACTTTCACATCACTTCAGTAAATTTTATTTTCTCATCCACCTATTAAACACGTTGTCTCTTATAAAATTTTGTAAATGGCTTGTACATAATATAATCTTTTTTTAGAAAATATCTAATTCGTCTCTCTATTAGTATCCCAATTCTTTCAATAATGTCACTAACATTTCCGTGTTCTCTTATCAGAGTATTTTTCTTTTGAAGCTCGTATTATTACTTCAAACATAAATCTATTCATATTTTATTAGGTGGTCTGTAGTTTGTAAATTGTCTTTCTATTAAGTTCCCAATGTTTCAAACTTAGAAATTCGTTGATCCATTTATTAAAAACCTTTCATTTCAAACATTTAGACTTACTTAGGTTTGATGTAACTTATTTTAACTAAATACATCTGAAGGAGTTTAATTCTATTATTAATTCTAATTATTAGAACTCCATTTGTATAAAAATAATTCAATTTTTTTTTTCTTGAACGTTCATAAAAAGGAAAATCGATAGGACAGAACGGTCTCATGATCTATGCATTTTGAGCTCCGTACTCTTCCACTATACTACACTAAACCACATAGAACATATGCATAAATAATTTGACCAAGATATTTATAGTTGTAAATTTCTAAACTATTTAATTTTATTTTAAAAACCTATTGAAAATTATTTTAGTGTTACATATAGAATATATATCATCTGTTAACTTTTTTTTGCATTTTCCGAAAACTAAACGTTATTTTCTAAGATAATTGTACGATTCTCAAAATCTAGGTGATTCAATTAAAATTTATTTATTATACTCAATTTGTTTTTCATATTAAATCACAAAATACTTTTCTTTCAAGATTATAAAAAATATTAGGAAAGTAGAATTACCATGCATCACAACTTTTCCAATGTTACTTTACTTTGTATTACCAAGTAATCTAATCCCTGCTGCAATATTTTAACAAATATTCTCCAGGATTTGAAAATAGCATTGGTTTATTGTCCAAAGCTACAATTTCAGAATTTTTTTTGTATTCACAAACTTTCAGTAATCTATAAATTCATAGAAAAATACAATTCATGTTCATCTGGTAATTTATATAACTTTTCTTAATATTTGGATATAATATATAGGGTTATATGTAGTTTAAATCAATCTGTTTTTTTTTTTTTTTTTAGATAATTTGGGAAAATTTTGTAGATATATTATAACTGAGATACACGCTTACTATATACCTGTATCAATCTATGTAATGTATAGGATATATGAGCACAGACTTTCACACAACTCACCACTTTCCACTTTATCTCATAAACCTGATACACTTGAACACATGGATGTAGAAAAGATAAATAATCACTAATAAAGGTATTTTACGCTAAACCAGTAATCATGCTAAATCAGCAATCGTTTGATGATTGTTGGTTTAGCATGAAATACGTGTATTGGTGATTATCTTTTCGACATATATGTCTCAAGGGTATTAATGTTATGAGATAGAGTGGAGAGTGATGGGTTGTGTGAAAGTCTGTGCTCATATATCCTATAGATATATTATGTAAAACTGATAAAAGGCGATCATCTTGAATTTAAATACATTTTTAAAAAATCTTTCTTAAAATAGTAAATTTTCGATTCAATTTTTCTACTCATCTAATATATACTTACTATTTAAATATTTGAGGTATATATTTGCGAACAATTACTTTTTTTTCTGCTTCATATATTTTTAAAAATAATTAATAACTTCCTAACTTCTATAACTTTTTTATTTATTTAAGAGCAGCTCATATTATTTCATTTATAACTAATGTCAATTTAATTAATGAATTCTGTTGGTGATAATTTCTTTTTCCACTCTTTATAACTAACATAATTCTTATTAAAAAATTTTCATATGATTTATGATTCATCCTGTTTTAATAATATAACTTTTATTTTTTTTTTTTTTATGAATAAAATAACTTTCTACCGAACAATCATGTCCTACCTGTTTTATATACCACTCAACAGAATTATTGATGTTTAGTTCTAAGAGGGACATTTCTCAATAATTTTATATATATATATTATACATCCATTTTTTGTGGATGTACATATATATATTGTGACATTTTATATTATTTCTTATGGTAGCTTAGTATAACATGTAATCTTTTAATTGGTTTCCTCCAACTCTGAATCACTACAAAAATTGAACGTTCAATTAAACTATTTATAAAGATTCCAAAAAATATCACTGTTGCCACTGACCTATCTTTTGTTTCTTTATATTTATATTAATTATTATCTTATATCTATTTTTTTATCCTTTCTTACGTTCAATTGATTAAACAAATTAAATCTTTGAATATATATTTTTTGTCAGTCAAAATGTGACTAACTCCATTGTACCCTGAATTTAATCATTTTTCATGTCTATGTTCAGTTAATTTTTTTTTTTTATTATAAAATTTGACAATTTATAGAACTCTTTCATTTTTGATTTTTATCTCTATATCCAAGGTAACCACAACATTTTCATGTTTTAAACATTGTCTCTAATATTACCATGTTTATGGTAATATTAAACTGTTCTTTGGTTTATCTAAAACGATGCTCTATATTTATATATAACTTTTATTTTTTCCATCAGAGTAAACATTTTGGGACATAAATCTGATTTATCTCCACTTAATATTTTTAATTAAATTCAACAACTAATATTACTATTTTTTCTAACCTACTCTTGGTCTCTACATTATTACTTTTTTAACTTTTATTTAACCTGATTCTTTTGGTAATTGAACTTTTATAATAAAGTATTAAAATCGTATACCTATATCTTTTGATTATAAACCAATATACCGGTCCTTCTTTCAATTACTATAATTTTTCATCGTCAGAAAGTGATCTATAATTTTTCTGATCCACTAAAATATCTTAATGTTTTTATCACTAATTATTCTTAGTTAATAATTTTCTAACCTTCACAATATAAAATTATAATTTCTTTTTTTTTGTCATAATTATAAGTATAAAAATAAGCATTTATATACACGGTCATATATATATATATATCCCTCTTTTCAAATAATTTCAATCTTAATTAGAAACTATAAGACATCTGGTCAAGCGTTGGTGGCTTTATGGTTAGCATAGCTGCCTTACAAGCAGCTGGCCTCGGTTTGCTTTCCAGTCAACCCTTTGACATATAAAAAAAAACATTAAGAGTCTGAAAAAAATACCTCAATGATGTTTTTTTTTTTAAATCTGTACTCAGTGTTAATGGTTGGCACACCAACTACTCTGGGTACTCCAGTTCTAATCAGAATTTGAAATCTGTATGATGATGATGATAATGATGATGATGATGATAATAATAATAATAATAATAATAATAATAATAATAATAATAATAATAATAATAATAATAATAATAATAATAATAAGACATTTATTTTTATATAGCGATGTTTTTGTTTATAATCTAAAATAATAATAAGCCAATAAGCTGATACACATGCGCTTTGCAGATTTTACTATATAAATGAATACTCCCACTTTTTCAAACCCAATATAAAGTCTTTAATAAAATATAGAATGAATCCACCTATATTTTTGACACAACCGTATATGTATGGGCAAATCTGAAGTGTTTGAAATGAAGAGCTTGAAGTTATTAATTGATCACTTTAAATTACTTTTCTACATCATAAATGAATGATACCAATGAAATTTCTAGAATTTACAATACACCATTCTTATAATTAAATATATGTAAACAAGACATTTATTTTTTTATATAGCCAATGTTTTTGTTTATAATCTATAATATTGGTTTATTAATATTATAGATTATAAACAAAAACATCCGCTATGTAAAAAAAAATGTCTTGTTTACATATGTTTAATTATAAAAATGACGTATCATAAAGTCTAGAAATTTCATTGGCGTCATTTATTTACGATGTAGAAAAGTAATTTAAAGTGATCAATTAATAACTTCAGGCTCTTCATTTCAAACACTTCAGATTTGCCCATACATATACGGTTGGGTCGAAAATATAGTTGGATTCATTCTATATTTTCTTAAAGACTTTATCTTGGGTTTGAAAAAGTGGGGGTATTCATTTATATAGTGACATCTGCAAAGCGCATGTGTATCAGCTTATTGGCTTATTATTATTATTATTATTATTATTATTATTATTATTATTAATTATAATAATAATAATAATAATAATAATAATAATAATAATAATAATAATAATAATAATAATAATAATAATAATAATAATAATAATAATAATAATAATAATAATAATAATAATAATAATAATAATAATAATAATAATAATAATAATAGAATATAAAAAGAAGTCAGTCAAAAATTGTTCTACCTTTTTTTTTAAGGAAACCAATCCTTTTGTTAGCTAAAATCAAATTCATTTACTTTCTTGAAACATACTTTAAATAAATGAAATGCTAGTCTTAAACAGTCTTAATATGTATAATGTAATAATATTTCTGTAAATATTATACATGTATATAATTGATAATTAATTGTTTAATGAATTGCAAAATAAATAAAAAAAGATTATGCTCAGTAAGATAACATTTTCATAAACAGATGGTAACAAGTGCAAAGAAAATGAAAACCAATTTAGATAAAAGTGGGAAAAGAATTACTAAATTTAACTCTGGCAATGTTGAAACAAGAATTGATTAAATCAGTAATTGAAATTATTTTTCTTTTAAAAATCATAAGCATATTTTTTATTATTGATTTGAAATAATAATAATAATAATAATAATAATAATAATAATAATAATAATAATAATAATAATAATAATAATAATAATAATAATAATAATTTTGGTTATATTTGTTTATATAAAGATTTATTTGGTCGATTAGCTTTGACTAGAATAATTGGACAAACAATAATAGATATAGAAACAATGTAAACATTATTATTGCTGGGACAAAAAACATTAATAATTTTCAGATTGAAATACGAACTTTATTGAAATAACAAATTTTGTAGAGTATTTTGGGACTATAATTCTGAAAGATATAGACTGCAGTAATCTATGAGTTCAACCACTGTCAAATTAGAAACTCTTACAGCAATTATTGAGTCATCTTTTACTATCCATAGGCAGACAAGTGAGATAAAACAAACAGCTAAGTACACAAAATAAATCAAAACCCGCAAAAATGTTCATTATTATTATACACAATATACACGCATATATATAATATCTAATGAAATAAATATAATAATCAAAATATTCTAAAGTAAATATTAAAAAGTTCAATATGTCTATATAAAATAAAAACTTCGCTATAGCCATCTTACGGCTATATAGGCATATTAAATTTCTTAGTATATATATATATATGTTCATATTTACTGTAGTTTTATCAATTAATTAAAGAAAAAAAATTATTATAAAGAGAATAATTGTATCAAATTTAATGTAATAAACATATATGTGAAATACATTATTTCAGATTTTTTTTTTTCGAAAATATATAAAATATTAGAATAAAAGATTACACACCTAGAAAACTTTTTAGCATACCACACACACACACACACAACACAATTTTTGCATAGGTTTTGTATTTTTTATTTGTGCAGTAATTTTTTTTTTAAAAAGAATTTGATAAATTTATGTTGCACCATATAAAAATTATTCTAAAATAAAATAAAAAAAACTAAAAACAGGTAATAAATAAAAATTTAATTATAGAAAAAAATAAGCACAACAAAAAATAAGATTATGGAATGTAATTTTTTTTGAAACATTAAATTTTAGGATAAATATTTGATATTATGTATTCATATGCAGAACGTATAGAATTAGTCAAACATAAACGTAAATGAAGAATCACTATCCATATATTTTCTTAGAGAGGAAAATGAATTACCAGTAAAAGACCATAAAATACCATAAATCCAAAATTTCTGTTCCAGGGTTTTTTTTATTTATGATTTAATATAGATTATTGCAATAAAACTTGTAAATTCACAAATGGTTACAAAACTTTTTTTTCTTTAATTTTGTTTGGAAATGTGTGTACAAACTAAGGTGTTTGTATAACAGAAAATTATTGAATTATAGTTATCATTTTATTGGTATTTTATGTGTAATAGAAAACTAAAAAATTAGCAAATGGAGTTATTTATTTTGTGATTAATAATATATAATGTCGAATGATCCCTAAAAATATAAGAATAGTTAAAAATCACAGACAATACATACTCTTACGCCCGCACACACATACACATATCATACATTAGTATATTAGTGGCAAGTCTGTTACACACACACACACACACACACATATATATAAGTATTGACTGGTTTCTAATATTACTAAATTTATAATTATATATATTTTATGAAGCTAATCATCAACTGTAAATTAATGACATTTTGCATATAGCATTAAATAAATTATATTTCTGTTATTTTAATTCTTTTAATATATTGAAGATGTTAAACTACATATAAAGTTTATTACTGAGTTTTACTATCTATTTGCAATTAAATTTAGTTCAGACAATAGCAAATCTCTCCATACAATAATACCATCCAATGTAAGCTATAATAATCAATGGATATTAGAAGATTTGTGCATCAACATCTCAAATAGTGCACATTCATCCAATAACATCAGATTAATTTATAGGTTATGGACTTCTTGAGTGAGAAGCCATGGATATAATAGTAGTGCGCATAAATCTTTGATTATAATCTATTCCTCCAGCAGCCACTTTTTATCTTTTTAGTTACATATAAAGCTATGAGCCCAAATTAAAGCAATAATGCTTTCAATCCAAGCTCATGTGCTGTTGAAATTTAGTTCATTGTTATTATTCTTTCTAATTATATCTAGCTTAAAGTACATACACTTTACTTATATTTAAATATTATTATTGTTTTTACAATTTTGTGTTTGTACTCGGTGCATGGCAACTTATTAATGCAATTTTGAAAACTATCTTATACAAAAAGTACATTTTACTCACATTATTTTGTATTTAGTAGTTTACGTGCTTTAGTAATTTAGTATCTTCACTAATATTTTTTACTCTAGTATTCTTTCTTTACTTCACAATTATGTTTAGATATTAAGAAAGCATCAATATTAATGTTGAGGAAGTTAGTTTTCTCTATCATGTTAAAAGATTTTTAAAAATACCATATATATATATATATTAAGCAATTAAATCACCCCATGTGTTAAGAAATCCAGTACTGCCCTCTGTGAACTAATATATAAATACATTAGAGTTCGTATTTCAAAATAGCCAGGTCAAAATGATACCACTTTGACCTGTCTACTATATGATGTTATATATTGAAATACGAACCAACTCAAACATCATATAGCAGACAGGTCAAAGTGGTATCATTTTGACCTGGCTATTTTGAAAACGAACTCTAATGTATTTACATTTTAGTTCACAGAGGGCAGTACTGGATTTCTTAACCATGTGGGGTAATTTAATTGCTTAATAATTGTATATTTATTTCAGTATAGCGTTATGCACTGGGATTATTTTCTATACATTTGTGTTAGGTGGTTTAAAGATTAAAATTACTAAAGTTTAGTTTGTCTGTATATAATAATAGTAAAACATGTTGGTTTGTAGCAAAAATTAAGATCGTTGCTTGCTAAAATTTCAAGTTCTTTGTTTGAGTTGGTTCTATTTCAATATATAACATCATATAGCAGACACATCAAAGTGGTATCATTTTGACCTGGCTATTTTGAAATACGGACTCTAATGTATTTGTATATTAGTTCACAGAGGGCAGTACTGAATTTCTTAACCATGTGGGGTGATTGAATTGCTTAATATTTGTATATTTATTTCAGTATAGCATTATGCACTGGGATTATATATATATATATATTCTAACCCAGTAAAAAATAATAACCTCTTTTTATTCTGTAATTTATTACTAGTTTAGTTTGCACTAATTTTTCAGGTTGTAAATTAAGGCAACCCAAAATAAAGCAACATATTTACTAATTTGCCAATATGATCTAAAATACCTTTCATATAATACAATTGTACATTCAATTCTCTTAAGCCATGCCACGATTGTAATAACAACAATAATTGATCACTTATTAATTTAAAGAATAATTATAATAATATTAATCTCAGGGTTCTTTGTTTCATGTAAGGAAATGCTCGGCAGTATTGTGTTGTCGCATATGACTGGCATTCTGGTCGGCTATAGGAAACATTTATTTTACTTAAATTCAATGTGTCTTCATCTCTCATATCAACTGCTATATTATTTAAAGAGATGATAATTCTATTCAATAATGACGTATAATTTTGAATAACACAGCCTTTTTTTTTTTTTTTTCAGAATCTCAGTCAGAATAATAAAAAGACAAGGGTGCTTTTTGTGTCCTTCCATCATCCATGACAACACAATAATATAACTAAGATTTATTACTTAGACAATTTAACTAAATGGGAATGGAATAATGTGCAACCAAAGTTAATGGTTTGGGAATAAATTCTTTTTTTTTTCTTTACACAAAGGTGAATGTTTAGTCTTAAGTTTTCAACTCCATAAATAATTATCATTAAACTAAAATATAATGACATATTCCGATCTGCTTAACTTTATTTATCTGGTATATTAAGTTTTTAAAAATTTGGAATGATTTCGGACTCAAGAAAAGGTTTTGCAAATATTGTGCTAACACTTATATTTAGCATATAAAAACAAAAAAATGAATCTACAACAAATTTTAACAAGACTATAATTTATTACTATCACAAAAAAAAATATATGAACATTTCTTCAATAATCCCATAGTAATATAAAAATATAAAATATAACTGACATTAATCTGTATACTCTTTTGGTTATGGACTAGAGGTTACTACTTCTCCTGTATGCAATCATATGGATTGATTAACTAAAAGTACATTTCATTACCAATACATTGTTTATTAAATTTTTGGTAACCTTGTAGAAGCTTTTATTCAAAATTATTGACTAACTATTTTTTTTATTTTTTTTTATGATTAATTCAATCATAGGCAATACGCAAAATATTAAATTTATTTCTAATACATTTACTTTATTTATGGTCTTTAATGGGATAACCTATTCTAATTATAGGCCAGTTATCAGAAGTTACAATTACCATCTTACATTTAACTTAATGCTAACTTAAGTTATGATACAAATTTTATTCATACGTATACTTTTGAAATATGAGTATTATTTAATTACTAACCAGAATTAAATATTGCATTTGAATATTCCTTCAGTAAATAAGCGTTTTAAATTACGCAATTTTAACTACTTTCTCCATTGATTTACTTGTCAAATACTAGCAATATTTAGCAGCACAATATAGATATCGATCTTAGTTACTAACGCACTATTTATACTAAAGTGGATCTTGAGGAACTAACACCTCCAATATAACCTTTATCTTGCCCGAACTTTCAAAATTAAGCACAATAATCAACACCTTCCATGGTGGAGCTATTTTTATTTTCACATGAGGAATATGGAATAACCACGAAGGTCTGTAGAGTAATCTACTACATTAAAATATCTTGGTGGTTTCTTGCCTCTTACTTGGGCATACAACGAACACACACCAAATACAATCCTCTCCTGGGATTTAAACGGATGAAGCATACTAAATGCTCGATAAATTCTTGATCGTCCTATCTATGAGAATCGATCACTTGGGCTATAAACATACCCGAACATTATATTTAAAATCTTCCTCTCATGGAAAACAAAGCTTTTGGGGAGATCATTTTTCATCCCACAAAATAAATACATTATAATTATTACCTATGCGAATATTAAGCATATACCAATGCTATATCTGGGCAGGATAAGTAAATACACTGATTATAATAAACTTATGTTACCGTGTATACTTTGATCAACATCTGAAATCAATGGACATCATAGATTAAAAGTATAATAATTTTAATTTTAATAAAGGAACATTCAAAATAGTTGGTAGCATACTATCTTAAACTAAATAAAGTGGATGTGTTATTAAGAATAATTAGGAATAAATTCCTTAATTAATACAGTATAAATTCGTTTCAAAACTTTAACAAGAAATATTTTGTTATAGCATTTTTTCTTTTTTTTTTTTTTTAGTTACTTCTGATAATTTTCAATATTTATTTTACCCCTTAAATATCTAAATATTTTTTTTTTCTTTTACGTATCTAACATACAAAATTCTACCTACAATTGTATGTAATAATTAAAACATATTTTATAGATTTTTTTTTCTTTCGTGTTAAATATCAACTTAACCTATAATAATTATATTAAAACATACCTTTGTCATTACAAGGCTATTAAATATCACTTGACCATACAGACTTTAACCTATGTGATATAACAAAAAAAATACATATCATTTATAACTTAGTTTTAAACAATCATTAATTAACAAGTGCATACTCTCTCATTAGAAAATGTTTTCCTGTTGAGCAATCGGTCCAGGTGAAGAGCTTGATCCAGTCGTATTTCACGAAGCAAGTTTAAAAACAATAAACGCATGGTATTATTTCCTTTAAATAAAAGTTTTCTCTTATTTTGTGCGTTTAATAAATTAGGTAAAGAAAAATATAGCAGAAATGAAGATTAATTCTTACTTGAATTAAACTACTACAATTTTGGGATCCAAGAAAAAAAATATACATATTCTAACATAACGAACAGTTGACGATAGACGATAAACATACACAATTCTTTTTTTTTTTTACTTTATTATTGACAATACGTACAATTCATATCAGCTAGCTTACTTATGGACGAAAATGCGCAAATTTTCCGAGATTATTCTGATAATAACTGCAGTCAATTTACGTGTACAGGAAGTTTTTAATAATTCCAACTGATGTATAATATAATATATCTTTTATTTTTATCATTAAGTCACTAAGATATTTGGTTTTGTTCATACTTTAGGAATTATAATTTTTTTTTAACAGTAACTTCTCCATAAGAATGCCCCTATATAACTCTTCCTATATTTACTCTGAGAAAGTTTATATTTTTTTTTCAAAAAAAATATACAGGTGCATAATTTAATCTTATTTATCATTATTATTATTTCCAGACAATTCTTGGTGAATAAAACATATTTTAACGTATGTAACTACATTACTTGTAAAGGCAGACAATATTGAGAAAGAGCACGCGAAAATGTTTCTAGTTGATTTTCCTTGGTTTCAAAATATTTCTTTCACTTATTATTATTTTTTTTCTATACCAAGAAATTATTAACAAGTGATACAAAGTTACTAAATAATTACTTCTCATTTGGAAGTCATTTATCTTCCTTAATTTAGACATAATAACACTTTTCGTGATTCCCTTAGTTAATTCTATCATTTTTGAACTTTAGCGCGAGACAATAAATTTTTAAGTATAAAAGATTTTTAAATAGGTAGATGGCACAGAAATCAGGATATCTTATCAAAAAATTTTAGCCACACATGATATTATTAAAATTTTACTTTGATTACATTTATTTCTGCAAAATAAAATGAAAAAATTGAGTTACCAAATTTCAGCACTGTTCCTTCCTTGAAAACTAAAAGAAGACTATATTTTTTTTTTTCAAAAAAATGATCTTGACTTTAGCGACCTCTTCCAGAAAAATAATCATTTGATTATAACATAAACAAAAGAAAGGAAAAACCTATTACAATCATATAGTTTTAGTATTATTTAAATAGATTACAAAGTGATTTGACAATAAAAAAAATAATAAATACATTTAATTAATGATAATTATCAGTAATTTATAACTCATTTTCTACAAATGGAATTACCAGAAGTTATTGTTCTCTATGATAAGACATTCATCTCTTCTTCCCCTCTACCCATCCAAAATCAATTACTGTTTATGATATTTGTTTTTATACTATATTAATTTGCTTTAATTATTAATATCTTAATTAAATTATTCATGTTCTTTTTAAAAATGATATTGCATTACTAAATCTATTAGTTATTCACCCAAAACATGCCAAAGTGAGTGAATAGCATACTTTATTAATCAATTATTACTATTGTTATTTTATCTTTTTATTTCTTTAAAGAATAGCATTAATTTCCTGCAGAAATAATGCCAAGTAAACCAAGTGTCAATAACACTAGGTTACAATATATATATATATCTATATTATATATATATATATATATATATATATATATATATATATATATATATATATATATATATATATATATATATTAGTGTTATACAAATAAAAACAAGGATTTTAGGCAAGTTTCTAAATTGTGTCCAAGTAAGCAAATAGCCTTTAGAAAATAAGTAGCCTATTTTATTTCTTAATATGGTTTTGAAGGTAGATGGCCTTGAAATTTATTATAATATTTAAGATGGATCAATGCATAACAACTCTCATTCATTCAATGCCTTTAATATAATAATAAATAATTGCATTACTTAGAGGTGTGAAAGAAACTCTAGGCCTTTGTTCAAATTGTAAAGCATTTCAGTAAAGATCTTTAAATCAGTTTTCAATTTATTGTATAACTCTTTTATTGTATGCGGGTGCAATATTAAAAAAAAAAATATTTGTAGTTGTAACTCCAGATAAAAAATGGTAAAAAGTTAAAAAATAAAATATTAAAAATAAATATTGTGAGAATTATACAAATCAATACACGTGATGGAATCTTAGGTTGTTACATGTATATAAGTCTACATAAAATTTGAACTTAGTAAAATGTTGGACTACTATTATCATATTTCATTAAATGTTCAATGTCTAGAAAATTATAAATTTTCCAAATACTTCTAATAATAATAGTACACAAATAGAGACAATACAAGTTAATATATTACATAACATTTCTAATGGTGATATTCTCCACTCTTCTTCAGGTGTTGCTGGCTTGACCAGAAATACTAATGTAGGATTCAAACTCACACTTTTAGATTCTTAAATATAAAATTTCAAGGTAATGCTCTAACCAACTAAGCAGCATCTGATAAGGAATAGATAATAATAAGAAGAATATAGCCCAAAACGTTGTGTAATCTACTAATCTGTGTTATCTATTTATGTGTTATTACTAACAGTTGTTTATATTTGAAAAAGTTTAATTTTTTTAGATATTTATTATTTAATGATAGATGATGAAAATCGTATAACATATTATAATTCAAATTTAAAATATTATCAGCACAAACCATCAGGAAAATAATAATATATATATACTTATTTTTGCAAAACATTTTATACAAAAATTTTAAGTAAAATAATATAATCTATAGATAAATAAAAGTTAAAGTCACTTTTGAAATGAAAAATGGTAGTTGAAAAAAGTTGCACATATATTTCACTTAGTTGATGAAAAATACTTTGGAAATAATACAGAAAAAACGGATTAATAAATCATTACTTTTAACAAAAGGTTCTTGGAAAATGAGATCAATGAGTTAAAAACAGATATATTAATCGTCATAGAAAATAAATTTGATAATATATATATATATATAATATTAGATTGATTTTCTATAACAAAAGCAAAAATACTAACTAGTGAAGTTTAAATGCCGTATCGTGCAATGTGTCAGTTCGTCTCAAAATACTATTATAGGTTTTAAAACCATTAACTATATCGTTTACAGTAATAATAGATCGAAAAGTTTATGTATTGTTGGCCAAAATTTTATAAACATCTAATATATATTTTTTAGAAAACAATTTGTGTGCCATAATTAATGGTAGTGGTATTTTATACACTGTTGGTTTATAGCTATTAGAGGAAAAATAAAACAAAAAAATACTTAAAAAAAACCTACCTTCCCCTAACTTCAAATATTTTATTGATCTGATCATTATTATTATCTTTTTTACTATTACCATTTGGGAAGATCTAAAGAGATCTTTGTGGTGAATTGAGATATTAAATACCGCAAAATATTTTTTTTATCTTTAAAATAATGGAATTTGATGTAGCAACATTTGTAATTAATAATTAGAATATGCATCTGTCATTTCTACACTTTTGGATTAGAATCGAATATAGAGAATCTTGAATATCTTTTTAAGTCCCAGTCATATTTGTAATAACAACAAAGTCAATAGACACTCTGGTTACTGATTCCAGTTATTAATTACTAAATGTATATTTTAGCTATTATTAATTAAATTATCATTATTAACTAATTATCATTATTACTAGTATCAGATTAAAGTATGTTTTTTTCAGAATGTGAAATAACTATAAAAAAGATTGGCATGCAGTAACACTTGTGAAGTCTTAAGATTCTATAGATACTGAATTTATATTTTAATTTTAATATTATTGTAAATATACCAATTGCGCCGCACACACACACGTGCTAGAATATAGCTCTAAATTTAAGATAAAAAATTATCTTAAGGAACTAGTGAATCAAGACAAACTGCATCATGCAATGACAATCATGGTTATTACTTGATCATACCATTGTAACCTCTAGTTACATAATCTGAATTTAAACAACTATTAATAAAGGATGGTAATTCAAACTTCAGAAGATAAAAAAGTGAAAGTAAAAAAATAAAGAATAAAAGTTTAAAGAGAGTTCTATGATGGCTATACTTATCCGTCAAGTGCATAATAGTTCAAATGTATCACATGACAGTTCAAATTTATCCCCAGAATACTTTTATCTGTTTTTTTGGCATGAATTATCTATTGACTTCTCTGGCAGATTTTTGAAACACTTCACCAGCTTTTTAATTGTAAATATATATTATATTTATCATCAGTTACATTTTTTCAATGAAAGAAATTTATATTGGATTTCTTTAGAGTGTTTTTGAGGTGATATAATGTAAAATAGTTTGCTTTTTCAATAAAAGAAAAGAACATGATCATGTTTGCCAGCAATTAACATTCTCAATCAAGAGGCATATTTATCCAAATAAATTTAATTGCCTTAAATTTAGATAGCAAATAATAAATCATTGGTTTTAAGAATTTGACATCATATTTTTCATTAGCATTATACATATTGATATTTGGTTGTGAAAGTTATATTATTGTTGTAAAATACTCTTCTAATTTAATAAATGTACTAAAACATATTGGAAATCAGTGTTGCATTTATTACATTGTATTTGGGTAGTATATTATAATGTAGAGTATTTTGCTTTTTTCAGTAAAAAAAAAACATGAACATGTTCACAAACCTACCCAATAAATTTAACTGCTTTAAATTCAGCTGGCACATAACATATTATTGGTTTTAAGACTTTGTCATCAAATTTTGCTTTTTCAGTTAAAAAAAACAACAACATGATTATGTTTACCAACAGTTTACATTCTCAATCAAAAGATAGACATTTAACCCAATAAATTTAACTGCCTTAAATTCAGCTGTCAAATAGCATATCATTTGTTTTAAGACTTTGATATCATATTTTTTTATTAGCATTATTCACATTGATAAGATAATTATGCACCGTTTTTATATCATGAAATGGGAAAAACAATAACTATTATACAACTAATTTGTTTATGAAAATTCTATTACAGTTCTAAAACACACTATTTTCTAACTTGATAAATGTAATAAAGCATGTAGGAAATAATGTTTGTATTCAGTATTTAAACCCCATTTTTTATTTTAAAAACCTCAATATATTTATATTTTTGCTTAAAATCTCAAATGATAAACATCCAAACTAAATATTGCTAAATATTTTTTTTTTTATAATCAGAGGTTGATAAAGAATATAAGATTTCCATACACATTAATTACTAAATCAAAGTATTTTTACAATACATTCAACTTATTAAAAACTTATTATATATCAGATTTTGATTTGGAAACAATAGTAAAAACATCTGTGAGGTAAGATTTTGTTTTTGATTCTAACTAGTTACAATTACAAAGTCAATCATCACAAGTGTATATTACAGTGTTCATACCATGTAACTAACTATAGGTGCCAAAGGTAATGTAATAAAAATGGAATATAATTAGAAACTAATGTATTTCTTTTTTTAATGCCAGTTTTAAAATATTTCGGATTTTTAATTAACAAAAATAAGATTTCTTCATTCCTTAATTTTGAAATTATATAATAAAAATAACTTTAGTAGACAATCATCATCGCTGTATAATAAAAATTAATTTGGCAGACTATTTTTAAAACACTGCACAAATCTTGACAAAATAAGTAAAAGCAATATATAAACTACACCTTAACTCATGATACTTTTGAATATTTATTTGGCAAAAAAAATGTCGACAATGCTTTCTCGATTTTTTTAATGCCCAGTGAGTCTCCGATAACATTTGACCTTTAACTGGTAACACCCTGAACAACAAATATTTAAAAATACTTTGTCTGTAATGGATAATCATAATATTATATAGTAATCAGTATAATTTTTCTATCCCTTCTACTTTTATAAATTGAAATAATAAAATCATATTTAAGATCAAATAGTATAATTTCAAGAATACACACACACACACATATATATATATATATAATTCAATAGAATTAAAGCAAATATAGCATCACTATGCTTTAATTATGTTTACATCTTTAACTATATTTACGGGCCACATTGTCAATATCTTACAAAGAGATGTTTTTTTTTTAATCAGTACATCTTTGTCCAAATCTTTCTAATTAAGTAGCATAGATATACCATTGTTCAAAAATGATAACTTTATCTTTCTGAAATAGCTTCATTAACATATAAAAAAATTTACTCGTGAATTTAACATATATCCTTATTTAGATTCATATTTGTTTTAAATGGATCAAAAATTATCTAAATGTTCAGAATCAGCATATGACTAAGTCTCCTTTCAGTTTTAATCTATCAATCACTTATTGAACGTTTGACTTCAATTCCTGTATTGCAAATAAAGCAGTACAATTGACTTATTATTTTATCAAAAAAAACAATACCACATATTTCATTTTAAGCAAATAATTAATAATAGAATCATTGTCAGAATCTTTTAAATGAAACATAGGATAAACTTTTTAACAACCTCACATTCTCTTTTAGATAATTCCACGACTTAGTTGCACGACATTATTGAAAATGCACATTAACAACTTCAACTTTAAATAATAGTTCAAATTTAATGCTAGTAATTGTTGCTTTTAAGAAAGAAACAACAAAGTTTCTACCAATATGCTTGGAATATAATCTATTTTTAATTCAATATTTTAAACTTTATTTATAATCTATTAAATAATCCATATGGATACATTTCCACGATTGAAAGGTTTGAATTTCTTTATCTAAAGAAATTCTTTTATAATCATTTTTCATTTTAAGTAAAGTGTTAAAAATAATCAAAGCAGTTCAGAGTAAAATGAGAAAAAAAAATCAGATTATTTGCAAATATTATTTTTAATATTGGCACCGAATTTATTGTTTTTAATAATCCTTGCATTAAAATCATCAAGATGTAAATTGGGGCGTTTTACTAAAATATTTCTTATTCAGAACTTTTTGAATCTATATACTGTAGTATAAGCACTAATAAAAGAGCAGAAGTAACAATGCACAAACTAATTTCCTATATAGTTATCCTTCCATATATATATATATATATATATATATATATATATATGCAAATTAAAAAATAGAAGTTAACAAAATAATTTGAAGAACATCCAAGACCATGTATTTCTATTTTTCATCTATCACCCGCTTTTCAAAAAAAAAAAAAAAAAAAAAAAACTTGGAATTATCTATCGGTTCAATTAAACTTTTTTCTCTGGGAGACTAATTTTGTTAAGAGCAATACAAAACAAATATCAGTCTTAAATCAGCTTTTTAGAAACAAGCAATGTTTTTTATTCAGATCTTGCAAGTTTATTCATGTCCAACAAAGACATATATACACAAATACAAAATAATGGCGATTTTATATTTTTTAGAAAATTTGTCACTGAATCTAGTCACTTTGCTTTGCTTTATATATATATTGCTATATAAATTGTTATATGTTATATATATATATATATATATATATATAACAAAACATTTTATTGCTATATAAAATTTGTTTTTAGATTTAAATATATTAATGAGAAATGAATATTTTTTAAATCTGAAGACCATTTCGAAGGTTTTTTTTTCACCGCTGAAAATTCACAGACGATTTGATATAACTTTTAAAAAATGTATTGAGCATAAAAAGGTTAAAAAATCCGTTCTTAATTTAAAAATACTAAACATCTTCATCGAGAATCGATTAAAATAGTTTTTTACCTTGACAAGCCAGCATACAATGTTTGATTCAGCAACTTAGGATTGAAAATCATTATTTTTGATATAATGTGAGTATGTTTTAATATTTACGAGTTTTAAAGTACAGTAAAATAAAAACCTAAAACAAAACAAATTGTCAAAAAAATAAATCTTAAAAAAAAAAAATTTTAATTAGAAAATTTTCTTTGGCAAATAAATAAATTATAATTAACTTTTATTTGTATTTACTACATCCAAAAGGAAATTTATTTCACTTCTAACACGGTATATTTTTATATACCGGTATATAAAAAAATATATCAAACGTAAAATAATTGTATTGTTAATTGCTTGAAAGATCATTCAACGTTTAAGCACGCAGGCAACACTTAGAGAAATAAACATTTTTTAATGGATCACAGTAGGTTGTTTTTTTATTTTGCTAAAGTAAGTTCCAAGAACAATCTAGTTCTATCACGGCGTTAAAGTTCAAAGAGCATAGAAAAATATAAATAGACTGCAGGCAACATAATTCATAAAGCAATTTGTACATGAATCTAAAAAGTATAGAATTTTAAATACATTTCATATAATTTCAAATTTGTATTTTAAAAAAAAAAACTTTTGTACTAAAAAAATAATTACCATGAAAAATGCATACATATATTGCAAACCAGCAAGAGCTTTGACGTAAAACGGCAGTTTACAAAAAAAATTATTTGGATTTGAACTGAATAAAATAAAAAAAATAGTACGATATTGACAATTATGAAAACAATATACATATGTGTATTATTTTTTAAGATTTAAAAAGTAAAGGTATTTGTAAATATATGATAAAGTTTATTGTTGATTCTTTAAAAAAATGTCAATGATAACATTGTTGCATCTTTTGAAGGTCAATATTATAAAATGTTTAAAGGTTGGCTATGGATCTTCCTGTAGTTGCACAAGTTTGCAATTTTGTGCCGTCCACCAATTTTGCGTCGTCTACTGATGAGTGTGGTATTTTAAATATGTGTTCTTTTAAAGATATTAAAATACAAAAGATATGTGGATGATATTTTTGTTTGTGCAAATACTAATACTATAAATTTGTTTGTAGAGAAATTAAATAATATGAATGGCTTGGAATGGATTATTGAAAAGGAACGGGACAGAAATATTACATATTTGGATTAATTATTACAAGAAATAACAATATATTAAATTATAAATTAATAATCAAGCTGTTGCAAAAAAGGGGATATATAAATTGTAAATCAAAATTACCAATTATGCATAAGATGACAAGTTTTAGATATTTTCTGTTTAGTATGTCGTAACAAAAGTGATAAACAGAAAAATATTGAGATATTTGCCAAGGAATTGCTTAATGACAATGGAACAAATAAACAATACTTTATGTCAATTTAAAAAAGTTATAATGGTTTAAAGGAAATGAAGATTGATAATAAACAATGGATATCTATTCCATTTATTTCAAATCGACAAGCGCAAGCGAAATTTTTTAAGGATATATATAAGAACGTGTTTAATGTTTCATTTTATGTTCCAAACAATGTTAACAAATTAGTCAATAATTCTAAGGATGTCATACTTGCCAAGCAGAAAAGTAATATCATATAAAAAAAATTGTGACTGTATGTTGTCATGTATAGGTGAATCGAAGTTGAGAAGAGATTAAGGAAGCATGAATTGTTATATAAGCATGTGAAAAGTAAGAGTAATAGTGATTTAATGACAATTAAAGTTTTCTTTGATTATGAAAAAAAAAAACATGTAAATATAAATTTAAATTTGATTTTGAAAGTGCGAAAATTCTTTATGAAAAGAGAAACCATAATAAAAGAAAAATTAAAGAGGCAATTTTTATAAATAGGAGTATAATGCATTTAATAAATAGACAAGCTGCTAACCGGGATTCATAGGATTTGAATTGATGAAGTTGAATTGATGATGTTTGCTTCAGCCTTGTTTTTTTTAAAAAAATTAATGGCAGTTGAGGCAGGTTTAAGAAATTAACCCAAAGTACTTCTACAGATTTAAAGACTGTTTATAATAGTTTATTACCGTTAAATTTATTATTTTTATTATGACATGTATATCACTATAAACCGAGGCTGTAACCTCGAGAATATGCATGTAAAATTCAATAATAGGGACCTCTACAGTCTCAGTAAATATTACTTACATAATCAATGTGTGTTTAATAAATTTATAATCACTATAAAAAAAGAATTATAAAATACAATATTTCTAAATAGACTAATAAAGCTAAACAGATATAGTTATTTACAAAAATGTGATTATAGAAGTTTTGAAGTTATGTTAATTATTAATATTCAATGGATGCCAAACAATAGGTCACATATATCTTTAGACAGGCTTCTATATATTAGTTTTAGGTAATGAAAAGCATTAGATTGCAGGCATATATTTAATAGTCACTTTTTATATCTATTATTGATTCACCTAATGACTTAAAAAGCTTTTAAAATCTTAAGTTTTTTAAGCTATACCAGACTGCTTGTTAAACTATAAAAATATATCAAATCAACAAATGTAATTAATGTTATGAATTATATTTCAATCAAATAGTATACCATTTGAATTTAAAAAATTTACAATCTAATTGTTAATCTTTTTTTCTTTTAAAATATGACTATTACTTGATTATAATTTCTAATATATATATATATATATTTTATCTAAGCATATGCTATTATATATATATATATATAGATATATATATATATATATATATATATATATATATATATATCTAATATATATATACTTTAAAGGGAGAGAATATATATATATAATTCAATAATTTTAATGATTGTAATTAATGAAATACTTTTAAGAACTAGAGACAGTATTTAGAAAATAATTCTCTTTTGAATGCAAAAAAAAAATAAAAAAAACCTTAATAAATGTTATTTTTATTGGTTTTAGTCTTATTAATATCTGACTGTAATTTTTTATAAATACATATTCAAAAGAACCTTCCACATATTTAAATATATATATTGAAACAGTTTTAAAAATAACACGAGAAGAGAGCACGTGAATAGAAATCTACATTTCTTAACCTTACCTAAGAAGTTGGATGCCAAATAAATTGGTCTAGGTTTGCCTCCCTTTTTTTTAGATTAAATTTCTTTAAATGAAAGTATGAGGTGTAAACTCTGGGGTTAATGGGTGTTAGGAATTACAACAGATTATATTTTAATCTCTTAACTAATAATGGTCAGAAAGAGTAATCACCTATATTTCCAGATCATTATGCCCATCAAACATGTCTAAGTACAGAGAGGGTCTATTCATTGCCACTATTGATGCTATTTACTTAATTAAAACATAACACTATATTGCAGATTAGGGCACAATTTCTAAAAAGAGAAATATCCATAGCTTGGATTCAAATCCCAGCCTAGCTTCTTAGACATTAATCTCTCCATTTAGCCACAATTAGTTAAAAAAAAACATGGCAATCATTTGGTAAAAAGGTTTTCAATGGGATATTTTTTTAAATTTGACATCTGCAGAAAACTACATAATTCCATATTTAGTTGGTCCAGGCAATAATTAGATTTTTGACCTCATCATAATATGATTTTCAGCTTTTGCATGGTTTTGCATATTAGCTGCACTAGTAATTCACAATTTATCTCTGTTGTTTTAATCCACATGATTAACAAGAATGCTGTTAAACAGGGTAATATTTTGTTGCTGGATGAGATGATCAAAGTTCTTGATTATGATGATGGTATAACTTTCATAAAGCAAGAAATCCTTCCCCAAAACGTTTTTTTTTTCTAAGACCAAAATTGAAAAAAAAAAAAAAAAACTTATATTCTCACAACTTTTTTTTAACAAATGTTAATTCAGATTACATGTTTGGGAACTTTTATTTAATATTATAAATTAATTTAAACAAAAAAAAATATTTTATTGTTAATATACATATGTGTAAAAACTATAAATACTCATTATAAACATATTATATATAAATTCCAAATAATTTTAAAGATAAAAATAATAATAATATATATATATATTATTAAGTAGCGCTTTTGATTACATAGTCATTTTTATTTGTAATGTAATAATAAAAAATTACATGATTTTCAATGAGCTGTGTCTGTGGGTATTTGCTGCTTGTCTATTTATTATATTATATTTGAATCTATTTATTCATATTGCTTCTCTTATTTTTTCTCTTTTTATGATTTTTTTCACTCCATTAATATTTTTTATCATTTACATTAAAAGTAAATTTAAAATTACAAGATTTCTCATGGCCAAATATTTAATTGATTAGTTAATGTTTTTTTACATGATTATATAAAAATTGATGTTCTTTTATCATTTTTTCCAGAGCAAATCTTGATTCCCCCAAATAAGATGTTTTACAACTATATATAACTTGATACAAATTATATTACTTCTTTGCATTTTAGAATTATTAATTAGTTCAGTTACATTTGGAGGAACACAAAATTAAATATGGTCTTTATCTTCAAATATATTTTTAATTAATTTATATTGAACATTATTTTCTTTTAATATTTAATTTCAAAAAAAATTTGAAGATGTCAGGATAATCACAAAAGTGAAATTTTCAAAATATGGCGAGCTCCACGATGATGGTTATGCATTGTATTCTTGATGGTCTTGAACTTTGTGATACTACTTCAAGACAATGTTAAGATAGGTAAAAACTTGAGCTTTTAGAAAGTTTATTAATATTTTTGGAATAAAGAGTATATATTATTATATATTTCTTTTATACAGAAGTGTTTCATTTTTAAATATAAAAAATGAACTTTACTATGGAAATTATGATGACTGTAAATACGATCTGAAATGTTGTCACTAATACAGTTGATTAGAAAATATAGAAATATCATAAAAATTACTAAAAAAATTAAACTTTTAAAGTATAAGTTGATAAATTTACTAGATGTTAATAATTATTCATTGAAATTTTAAAAGCAAATGTGAAACAAAGAATATTTCATTCAGTTTGCGAATTCAATCAGCTTCTCCCTAAGTTGAAGTGAAGAAATAGCAATTTTTGAACTAAAATCTAATTTTTAAAATAATCCCAAAAATCAAATGTGACTTTTTTTTACATTTAATTTCTAGACAAACATATCTGTCAAATGAAGTGAAATTTGTTATATTCTGTTATATAATAATTGTTTAATATTAGAATGAAAGTTGAAAGGTTATAGTAATTGAGAACAAAGAAAATTTAACAGAGATACAGACAGCTTAAGAGATTATATTTATTAAAACAGAGATAATTATGCATTCTAATGTTGCCACGAGATCATGAATTATTAATTGATGATCCTCTTGAGTATAAACAAGTTTTCTCCAATAGATCTATATAAGCTCTTTTGTTTAGAGTTAGTAAAGTAAAAGTGGTCACTTTCACTTTAAACCCAAGTTCTTATAAGGATTTAAACCCAGTAAGATATTTTTATGTGTGAAATGCAGAAAACTATAATCTTTCTTGATATTATAATTGATCTTCAAAGATATGTATCATCATCATCAACAACCATTATCAATCCACTGCAGGATGTATGGATTTTTATATTAATAAAGAATGGAAAGTAAGAGACAACCTTACCATTTGAAGTTGCTAGAAAACCATCTATTAGACATTTTCCTGGCAACATCAAAAGTGTAGAAACATGAAAAGTTTAAAGTTATCTCTATTTACATGAATACAATATCTTAATTTCCATTCTTTACAATTATGACAAGTTTTTATTTATCTAGCGCCATGTTTATTTCTATTGCAACTAGAAGCTACTCTTAAATAAATATAACCATTCTAACTAAAAGGCAGATACAAAAAAAAAAACCAAAAGTTAGAAATATTCACATATATAAAAAGTGATCTTATAACCTATATTTTGAAATCTTGCAATTCTGCTTTTTACATATTTTTCAGCAAATATTTGTGTGTGTGTGTGAAAAGGTTAACTTCTAATTTAATAGTAATTTTCCATTTTATTTCATGTTAAATATGTCTTTTCAACGAAAAAGATGAATAATTCAGTTTTTACAGTTTATTGGAGATAAACTTTCAAATGTCAAAATGAATATGCTTTTTTAGTAAAAGCAATCATCGCATTTAGCATAAAAATATTTAAGAATTTGTAACTTTTCACATTTTTTAATAATCATTCCTATTTAAAATGTTTCTTTATAAAGCAGTATTTAAATTATTATTTCAATAAACTGAAGAATACATTATTCAGTCCTATAATTTGTTATATTTTCAAAATATTAAAAGTGTTCATAAATAATTATTTTTCATAGCTTTTATATTATTAATAGGCGATTCATATTTCTGTTGCATACAATAAAATTTAATCCAATAACAAAAGTTCTACGTGCAGCCAATATAATTATAGGAACAAACGACTACACTTTTTGTTTTAAAGTATCTATCGAAATATTTAAACTACTCAACATATTTAAGGTTATAAAAAAACTAAATTAAAAGTTGCAGAAAATTTTTTTTCATTATTGCATGATAAAACACTTAAATTTTTAAATATTAATTACTAAGAAATTTCCAAACATTAAAAACATTCTGTACATCATCCTTAGAATTTACAAGAGTATTACATTCATGCACTATAAATCTAAAAGTCAAAAAGATGAATATTTTTATTTTTATTTTTAATGGGTTCATATTAAAAATCTCATATTGAAACTATATATAAAAAAACTTTTGAAGTAGTAAATATTTTTGTTAAATACCAGTTTTCATTTCAAGCGTTTTCATCATTATTAAAAATACTTCCCATCTTATAATCATGGAACATTTTCTTGGGCTAACTAACCATTTCCAAAATTTGCATGAGTCTTCCTGACTAAGTGAGTTAAATTATGTGACGAAATTGATTAAAGAAATATGTAATAAATAATAATAAAAATAATTTTATGAATAACATTTTTTGCTTAACATCACTTTATATTTCAGGCTTCTTTTATTTTTCATCAATTTTCTAGTATTTTTTGAGGTTCAAAACATTATCTATAGTGTTTCTTTATTTTTTAAAACTTCATATTTTCTATGAAATACTTATCTGTGTTTGAGAGCAACTTATTTGATAAAATTCTTAAAGTTAATTTTACTATAGTAGATAATAATCCTATTGCACAATAATCAATACTTTTTTATTCCCTTTATTTTTTAAATTTGGACTAATAATAGCATCACTAAAATCAGAAGTTATAATTATATATATATTAAAATAAATAATTATTTAGCTATCATGCTATCTCTATATTTTAAATAAATCTTTTTAGAGATTCCATCAAGACGCCAATCCTTTTGTATAAAAAGAGTTATGTTAAAGAGTAGAAAAATGAACATACTATTCACTGTAATAATCTGAATTACTAAATATTGCTAATATATGCAGATTCAATTCAATTTTTTTAAAACACGTAAATACAAAATATCATATATATTATTTATATCAAATAAATAATTAAACTATTGTTAAAGAATCAATATAAAATTTTCTATTCATTGAACAACATCTTTTTAAAGATAATTCTATACCTAAATAATCTGAGTGACATAAAAACCAAATTAAAATCGTTAGACATTTACAGAAACTTAGCATAAGTAGAAATTGCTTCTAAACAATGTTCATCAAAATTCTTACCAATATATTTCAATATGATCTATTTTTAGTGTCACTATTATTTTCACAATGGAGCAAACTAATCTATATCTGTCCAACAAAATATTCTGCTCTATATAAACTTTTTTTTAAATGCTTATTATTATCAGTTATATATAGTCTTTTTAAAACGTAATTGCTACAAATTTCAAAGTATTCAAGTAAACATATAATTTTTTTTTTAGACGATCATCAAAAATCTAAAAAAAAAATAGGCTGATTTTTCATATATTAAATTAAAACATAAGACATAATATAAAATATGTTTATATTTAAAAAAAATAGATATTTTGTGATAGCCAATTCGTAAATTATATAAAAGTTTAATAACATTAAAGCATTTGAATTCAAAAGGCCAAAACCACCATTTTTAACAATATATGACTGTTATTGAAATCATTCATTAATGTTTCTACATATAGTCTTTTATTGACATTGATGCTAACAGTAGTCAATAAGGAATACTTTTATTTGAACTTTTTAAATCTATAGTGAAGTAACAAAACTTTAACAAGAACATTTTAATGCTATAATCAACTTTTTAGAGATCTATCTATCTATCTATCTATCTATCTATCTATCTATCTATCTATCTATCTATCTATCTATCTATCTATCTATCTATCTATCTATCTATCTATCTATCTATCTATCTATCTATCTATCTATCTATCTATCTATCTATCTATCTATCTATCTATCTAACCATCTATCCATCTATCCATCTATCCATCTATCCATCTATCCATCTATCTATCTATCTATCTATCTATCTATCTATCTATCTATCTATCTATCTATCTATCTATCTATCTATCTATCTATCTATCTATCTATCTATATATCTATATATCATATTATTATTACTATTTGCGGGATATTCCGTGTAGTGAAAAAGCTAAATGCTGATGTTTCAGTACAATATCAAGTACCTTCCTCAGAGCGACCTCATAAATTTTGTAAACTTGCTTATAGCTTGCATTTAATGATCACTAGATGGAGCTTTGCCAATATATCCATACAAGCTTTGTTTACATAAACACTGAGAGAGACAGAATTCAATATCTCTTTAGTTGTCTCCACCTTCAGATCAGCTAATTTCAAGCTAATTGGCTATCATCAGTGAAGGGTAGGGACTAGAAACTAGATCTAAACACTGGACTCTAAACTCAGCATTTATGAAATATGTTTCTATCAGCTTCCAAGCATGAATTTTTCAGATATGTAAATATCTTCAAATCTAGTTAAACAAACTAGACAGCTATATGGGTCTTAAATCAGTTCAGTTTCACCACATAGTAGAAGCCTCTGCAATATATATCATTGAAAAAACCTTCAAAGGTACATTTGTGATAAACAAAACAGGTCTCCACCTTCAGATCCGCTGATTTCAAGCTAATTGGCTTTCATCAGTGCAGGGTAGGGACTAAAAACTAGATATAAACACTGACTCTAAACTCAGCATTTATGAAACATGTTTCTATCAGCTTGCAAGTGTAAATTTTTAGCTTGAAATCAGCTGATCTGAAGGTGGAGACAACGAAAGAGATATTGAATTCTGTCTCTCTCAATGTTTATGTAAACAAAGCTTGTACGGAGATATTGGTAAAGCTCCATGTAGTCATATTATATATATATATATATATATATATATATATATATATTCTATATATATATATTACTCATAAAAAACATCATATATAAGGCTTTACATAACATTAATACTAAAGAAAAAAAAGAGGATAGAATTGACAATTCCTCTTTTAATGGGGTAATTTTACTTTACATTAAAGGGATTATTGATAAAATCAGTAGAAAACTATCTTGTTTTATTATAAAGACTACTTTTTCTACTGGCAAAAAAATTGGTGATTTTTATATAAATCTAAAGACAGAATATTTTTGGAACACCAAGGAGTTTATGAAATTCCATGTTTGCAGTGCTCAAGAAGCTATGTGGGTTAGTCTAATATATGAATAAATGTCAGAATTAAGGAACATAGAAATTCTGTTAATCAAAAAATTCGCACATCAGTTTTTACTTCCCATTTTTTAAAAATTGATCACAAACCTGATTTTGACAGTACAAAAATATTTGATAATTTGGAAAGATATTATTTAAGAACTATGAGAGAGCCAATTGAATTATTAAAGAGACCTACTGGTTTAAATAGGGCTGATGAAGAACAATGTATTCCAGCTATGTGGAAACCTCTCATTTTATCTATGAACTTAAAATAGGTGAAAAAACTGAGGGAAATAAACATTTTGATAAGCATCATATTGTGAATGCTGAACTACTTCAAGTTGAATCACACTTCTCATCTCACACTGAGTCACATTATTGTTTGAGATCTAATGATTTTTCTTTCAAAAGTTAACCTTGATAATGGCGGTTGCTAGTCTGTCGAAATATCGGATTGTAATACAAAACAATAGATGGTTTGTACCCAAAAATATTATTTTATCTACATCATATAACCATGAAAACATTAAATGTAATATTATTAATCTTTATGGGGAGAAAATGTTTTATTGTTTAAAAACTTTCTAAAATCTTGCGCAAAGAAAGAAAAGTTGTTGTGCAATCTTACATTTCTAATTTGTTGGAGAGATAATGAAGTAGTATTCAAAATGCTGCAGATTAAAGTTTCATTCCAACTCTTTTAAAATAAGAAACATTCTATAGCAGGTGAGTAAAAAAATTTTTGATTTCTTTTATTCAAGATATTAGGAGAAAGTTAAACTATACTGATTGTTTTTTACTGAGAGAATTATAACGTTAAGCAATATTATCCACCCCATTTTTGGTCTATTTTTGATAAAATTGTTTATTTTAGACCCATTAAAGATTCAGAATTTAAAACTTTAAAACAAAAAAAGAAATTTGCTTTATTAATAAGTAGAAAGGAAAAACAATTTACTAATAATACTGTGAGTGATTCACATGTAAAAAAATTATCCCGTCGTCAACTTTTTTCTGATGAAATTTCGGTGTTGGCGAAAGGTTTTAATTATGCACCGGCTCCTAAATATGTTCCAGTTGAAAATATTATATGAAATCTAGAATCTTCCTTAAAAAATATAGACTTACACACAGCTGATCTTATTAGATTTGAAGTTTGTGATGTCTTAAAAAATATGAAACCACCAAAAAATAATTTATCTAAAGGAGAATTTATTGCACTTCAAAATTTAAAAAAAGATGATTCTATTGTGGTTATTCCAGCAGATAAAGGGAATTCAACAGGTGTACTTAATTGTTTGGCTTATAATAATAAAATAGTAGATTTATTTAATGATGGAACTTATAAAAAGATTATTAGAGATCTTCTGATATATTTAGAAAAAAAAATACAAAATGTCTAATCAAACGTTCTAGTGTAGATGAAGATAGAAAAATTAAAATTGCTCCAAGAGAAGGTTCTTCATTATATCCTAAATTTTATTCTTTTATAATGTCTAACTGAAATCCATTTATATTTTAAAAATGGAATTCAAATAAGAAATATTCCATCTCAATAACTTTTATAGACAGGAAAAGATTAAAATTCAGAAAGAAAAGAGCCATTGCTATCACTACATATTCACTTTAGTGCTTGATTTTTCTATTTTGTAAAGCTCAAATATAAACTTTTAGAATGTCTATCATTTGAAAGCTTACGTTTATAAAAAATAATTAATGATTATCCAATATATGATTTTGAAAAAAGTTTATTTGGAAAAATAAAATGTTACAAATATAGATGAAGTTGCAATCACTAGGATCTTTCAATAAGAGAGAAAAAACATGGATCTTGAACAGGTTAAGTAAGCACAGTAAATTAGATGCTAATAATTTAAATAGTAGATGGTATTAAGTAGATTACTATTACTAAGCAACACCCATTAACATCTTCAAAAGGGGAGATCTTATATTTGTAATATTCCAATACAATGCTAGAATACATTGTAATAGGTAACTAAATCAGTTTTTTTCTTTCAATACACACATTATATAAATAATTGTTATTGCTGTATTAAGTAATATATACAAATTTGATATTTGGATATTTATTCATAAGTGTATTTTAATGATTAAAAATTAACTCTTATCTTGAGAAGTTAAATTATTAGTTAAATTGAATGAGACTTATTGACATCTGGATAAAAATGAAAGTCTGCTTTTATTAATATCATTTATCAGATTAGATATCCTAATAAAAACTTTAAAAACAGATTTAAATTAGTTCATTTCACAAAGCAGATCACATAATATAGGTTAGTAAGGATGGAAAGTCTATTAAGTTAATGATATGTATTAAACAATTTTTAGCACTAGGAACAGAAATAACATGTCATATATTCACATTCATCTTTATCTATGGATTAATATGTTTATACAGACACTAAATATTAACAATTGATTGAAAGAGATTGTAATTTATAATTCAATGAAGTTTAAATAAACCTCATTAGATAGGAAAATATAACTTCTTTTTGAAAGCAGACTAACAAATAGACAATTTCAACTTTCAGCCTACACTGAAACCATATATTACTTCGACAATCAGCTAATAATTATTCAAGACTAGAGTGGTTTAAAAATGTAAATACATGAAAGCAGTCCACAAATAAGCATTACCAAAAATACCAAGAATATCAATCTGTTGTCAAGGCAATTATTTTGTATGATTTTATAGGTTGAAACTTTCTTGGTATTGTTTAGTATTGTTTAGGTGTTGACTGTTTCCATGTAATTACATTTACCAACCAATATAACTGTATGCACTATTAACTTTATTTTCTAGATAATACATATTTTCAGTGCAGAGATTTAAAATTGACTATTTATTACTTTGCTTTCAAAAACAGGTTATATTTGTTTTTTTAATGAGATTTATTTAAATTTCCTGGAATTAAAATTTCAATCTCTTTCAGCCAAATGTCAATATTTAACCTTTTTATAGTTCAAAATTCCTATTGCCTGAGTGAATTAAAGTTATAAACTTTTGATTGGTCAATTAGAGAATCAGCAGTAAATATATATTTGTCTTTTAAAACTATACTGGTTGTAGTTTAGTTCCTAAAGAGCAAATTAATAATTTGCCAGATTATTAAAGTAAATGAAAGTTTTTTTCAAAAATAAATTTGTATTTATAAATGATAAAAATAATTTATAGCGGACAACATAGAATGCACTTTTCATAATCTATTACAAGATGCAATCTACATCACTGATTTCTTTCTCAATTTACTTTCATGTAAAAGTAAATAATTTTTACTATAATCTGAAGCATTCTTCCAAAATAATTATATTTTCATACATATTTTATGAAAATAATAATAAGTATGTAAAAAATACTCTAAAACATATATTTTCATTTTGAAAAATCAAAAAAAAACTTGGACCTGTGAAAATTGTTGACAGGCACTCCCTATTGTAGAGAATAAAAAACCATGAATCAGCACCTTGGAAAGCAGGCCCTATCTCATTATTATAAGTTTAAATTTATATATTATTGATTTTTTAGCTGTAAAATAATTTTAAAAAGGGAAACATCATATGATGTTTTTCTTAATAAAATAAGCATAAAACCAGCAAAACAATGTAAAAAATAATGGTTTGAGGGTGAGTTAGAGCCAATAATATTTATCTTCAAACCAATGATGTTTATGATCAGAAAAAATGGAGAAAAAGTTAATGTCTATATAATCCTATTAGACCTTAACTGACAACAAACAGATTGAGATTCTTGCTACTGTTTTAGTGTGGACTATTTTTATGTATTTACACACACACATACACACATATATATATATATATATATATATAACATAACAAATGTGATAGCACTTTAAAGCAGCTTGGTCAGAAAATTTTTAATAACCTCCTGTAGTTTGTTTAATAAATGTATAAAATGTCATGTGAATACATAGAACATATCATAACTTAAATACACTGGTTTAAAAAAAATAGCCAATACATTTTAAACATACTATTAAATATTTAATAAAATAAATATATTTTGTAAAATGTGAAAATAATAAAATGATAATTCATATTATGTAAAGGAAGACAAAAAACTAATTTCAGTGCATGCTAACTTATTTTGAATTGCATAGTTAATAAAAATGTATAGCATTATGTGACCTTTCAAATTTGACTGTTGGATAGGGTTTTAAAAAAAATATTCTTTTCTTATAGTAAATTGAATGGCAAATCTTAGACATATTGTTATTAATTATAAGGCATTAAAATCAAAAAAGTTATGTCAAATTTTTAAACGACAGTTCTAATTTTGCTTTCTTCATGTCACTATCATATAAACTAAAACATATATGTAAAAGTTTTTGTTTCACAATATGTTAATAAAATCAATACTTATTCTTGTAATTAATGAGATGTTTTAATTAAAATTAATAAAGATATTTTTGGAAAACATTCTTGAATACATGATAGATGTGAAAAAAAAAACACATGGAATATAAATATATCAGAAAAGATAGACAACAGCAGTTTACTCTACTTTTTATCTCAGGTAGTATTACTTAGTGATGCCATGCAGATAAAATAAGCACCTAATTAAAATAATTTTCCATTGAATACTTTAGATAGTTGAACCTTGCTGACTTTTTAAAAGTATTTTTCCACACTCTATGCACTATAGCAAGTAAGAACTTAGTTAATGAATGACTATAACAGCCGCACTGGTCAAAATAACTGAATAATGCAATCTGATCCAGAGATAAAAGTTGAAGTTGTATAAAACGTAACATTGCCTGCTTTAAACCAGAAAATCATGTTGTAAAAAAAAGATTAAATCTATCATAAGATCTACCAAGCCCTATAGTATATATTATCTACCAGCACAGAACAAATATGACTTATACATATATATCATAAAAGTATATCAGCAGAAAAACATGGTTTAAAGGTTTACATAAGGTCTTAATTTTAAATATTTATAATAATTATTACTCTTTTAATTTTAATATATTATATTGTACATATATTTATCCATGTCAGTTGCTAGTGTATAAGCAACTAGTTCAAATTTTATTTATCTATTATAAATCAATTGTTAACTTATTTTATTATTATTCCCAAATCTAGTTATTTTGCTTTTCAAATTCATTTCAAGCACATGCTATTAATATCTATGAACCTAAAAAAATCATGCAATATACTGGGAGGGGGGCAGTGATAGCAGTAATAATTTATAAATAATGAAGATTGGGGTTAATAAGTTATCCCAAGGTAAAATTTCAGCGTAGGATGTTTGGCGACTTAATATTTAACTTTAAATTGAATCTAGAAAAACAAATTAAAAATACTTTGGGAATAATTAAATTTAACTTAATCTTTACTACTAAGTAAAGTTATATATTTATATATCATGGCCATCATCAACATCACAAATGGTTGGTTAAGATTACATTTGAGCTCTACATTGAATATTTGCATTGTGTTTTGAATTTATATTAACCATCACTAAGTATTTATATTTACCCTATATTTAACCTTCTTGTTATTCTTTATTATATATATATATGTGTGTGCGCGCGCGCGCGTCTGCGTATAAAGTTTATTTACTAATTTTCAAATTTATTTTATACTAATTATATATAAAAAAAAAAATCATTCCCCTTGATAAATATCTTACCATGGTAAATAATTTATTGTAGATTTCTAAATACTAAATTTGCATATATAAAAAGGTAAAAAAATGAATATTATTTTTTTTATAACAAAAAACAACTTTGCCCTTGATCAAATCATTATTTTTATTAAAAGTAAATTTATACTTACAATCAATGATGATGTCAAAGTGATTTTTATCTGGATGTTCTTCAAGGAAATGCGCGATTTCGTGCTTGGTCTCCTCTACGAGAACATCCAACCAAACACACAAATTAGTCGCCACCATGTGCATTAAGCCAAAACGTGCCACCGCTTTATACTTGTAAATACATATCTAAAAAATAAATTTATTAATATTTTAAAAAAATATTGTTTATTATGTGTAATAATGTAAATATGTGTGTGCAAATACTTAGTAATAATCAATAAACTTTACAAGCACAATATTTAGATTTTAATTATATGGAAAGTAATCATCCCTCTTCACTAGCATCATTAAATGGTGAGGTTAATACTGCAAAAATACTCTTGACCTAGCCACAAGATAGAAACTTTGAGAAAAGAAAAGACCATCTTATTTTCAAAGTCAAATACAGTTATATGAGACAAGCTTACGTATCTAAAAGTAAGAGCATGGCTACATAAATCATTCACATTAAATCCATTTCTTTTTTTAATAATCCTATGAACGCTTTGGAAATATTATAATTTAGTTTGTGCTAATATTAGAAGATGATAAATTATGTAATAATCAATAAATTTTAAGTGTGTCATGTTTAGTTTGTAATTATATAGAAGGTAATTATTCCTCCTCACTATTGCCATTAAACAATATGCTAAAACTGCAGGAATACTCTCCTCATAGCCACAAGATATAAACTTTGAGAAAATAAGAATTGCCATCTTATTTTCACACTTAAATGCACTTATATAAGCCAATCATGAGATATTATTTTATATAGCACTGTTTTATACTGTAATAGTGATATTAGAGATTAAGCAACGCACATGTGCTTTAAAAATAAATTATAAATGGATACTCTCACTTTTCCCGACACAAGATATAGTATTTTAGAAAAGTTGGAATGAATCCACCCATGCTTTTGATCCAAACATTTATGTATAGGAAAATCTTAGGTACATGGAAATGAGAACATGAAGGTGTTAAGCAATCACTTTAAATTACATTTGTTATGTTTGAATGAATGGTGCTTGTGAAATCTTTACAATTTACGACATTTCATTCTTTAGTTGAAATTAAGCATATATAATGAGATATTATTTTATATAGTGCTATGTTTTTATATTGTAAGAGTGATATTAGTGATTAAGCCAACGCACATGCTCTTTGAAGATAAATTATAAATGAATACTCTCACTTTTCCCAACATAAGATATAGTATTTTAGAAAGGATGAAATGAAGCCACCCATCCTTTTGATCCAAACATTTATACTATATCTTGTGTCAGGAAAAGTGAGAGTATTCATTTATAATTTATCTTTGAAGTGCATGTGCATTGGCTTAATCGCTAATATCACTATAAGCCAATCATGTAAAATTTATTGATTATTACATGACATAACATCTAATATTAGCACAAAGTAAATTATAATTTTTCAGAAATGCTAATAAGATTATTAAAACAGAAATGGATTTAAAGTGAATGATTTATATATTCATTCTCTCACTTCTAGACACTTTATATTGGCTTGTGTAAATTTATTTGAGTTTGAAAATAAGATGGTCATTCTTAATTTCTCAATGTCTCTATTTTGTGGCTTGTGTAAGAGTATCTTTTAACATCAACTGTTTGATGGCAATAGTGAGGAGAAATGATTGCTTTCTATATAATTAAACTTAGTTATATACACCTACTATATAGTTTTAAATATGTATAATAAACAAATTATGATTACAGTATAAATAAAAGTTTAAAGCAATAATAATAATGCAATTATAATTAATAAATTGAGAAAGCAATCATTCAAAAAAGCTACAAAATTACTGTGTATTTCATCAAATTTATTTTTACTAAAATACATTATCAGTTAATTGACCTTCTGAAACCATAGTGATACTTTCATTATAATAAACACTTATTCTGGAGGATATAATTTTTTCTCAATAATCTTCTCTTTATTTTATTGGAAATATAAGCAGACACAACCTCTCTAGTTATTATGATGTGTTTAAGGATCTATTGATTTTAGAATTTATATAACCACTTCCTACTTACAAGTAATATTTATTAAGGCTGTAAACCTCAAGAATATTCACGTAAAAATGCGAAGTTAGGGACCTCTACAGGTCTTAACCACAAATGTAAGCTTGTGGTTAAGACCTATAGAGGTCTCTACCTTCACATTTTTACATGCATATTCTTGAGGTTTACAGCCTTAATAAATATTACTTATGTAATCAATGTGCATTTAAATAAATTTATAATTCCTGCTTATAGTAAAGGGATTGGAGCTACCCATTTTAGATTCTCAGCTAAACTTATATAATTTCAATGCTTTTCCAGTTCATATCAAAAATTAACTTTTAATTTAATTATAATTTTGTCTTTTTATTATCTCTCTAATAGATGTTTTTTTTTAAAAAACACATAATCCCCTTTAGAACATTTTTTGCTACAAAATCAGTAACTTTCATTATATCAGTTTATTTTATAAATTTACTGAAATTTTATAGTTCCTAGCTTTATACTTAGAAAAACATTTTATGAAAGTAAATGATACACTATATTAAACATTTGGAAGCTAAAAACAAAATAAAAAACAAAAACAATGCACATTTTTTCATCTAATTCAATTGTAAAGAAACTGTAACAAATTCTGACATTTTTTTTTGTTCCATGTGACAACTGCTCAACAAACTGTATTCAATATTTATTTTACACTAAAACTCAGTGTAAATTGAACTTGCTTTATTTAAAATTTAATTTTATTAATAAATATTTTTCAAAATCACTTTTAACCTTTTTACACATTTAAAAATTGACTTGTAAATATCACAAATGATGTTAATATAAACACTCTTTCAGAAAATGATAAAATTCTTTTTTTATTTTAAGTGTTTTCTAAAATTCAAATGAATGAACATGGATTTGTTACAAATCTATCAGATTCTATTTTAAAATCTCATATTTGTTTAATAATTATTGAAATATTTGAAAACAATGTAATCTCATTGCAATTTTGACAGGTGATGATGTGACACAACGAGTTTCACATTGAGCATGGTCAAGAAAAAAACATCCTTAAAATATTTTTTTTCTTTGAGAACAATAGAACAAAAATGATTGATATTTGCTGACTATCTGTAAGATACATATCTCTTCAGATTTTTTCAATTAAAAAATCAATAAAATAGTATAGGAGAATCTACTCATTTTAAAAATGCTACATTAAAATGGTAAAACTGCTATCCTCAGTGACAGAATTATCTCACCTTTTCTGAGAAAAACATCTAGTGATTCTCACTAAATATGAGAGTTATCAAGTTAATAATGAATTAAAATTGAAAACGGTAATTTCCTGATGGCACTCTGCCCCCATAACTGATACAGTCATAAAATTTATCAATTTCAAATGTTGATGTTTCTTTTTTGTTTATTTTCATTTTTATTGTATAACATATAACTCATATAATGAATGTATATGTAATTATTACGATTCCCCTACATTAAAAAATTGTTAGATTAGAATTTTTAATATCTATAATTAAATGATTAAATATTACTTTGTCTGTGTATGTACGCATCTATATACACAATTTTGATATATATTTTATGGCACTTAATATTAAATTGTTCAACAGAGTAAAAGAACCAACTATCAAATAAATAAATCTGTGTTTATTATAAATGTATATCTTCTCAAATCAAGTACAAATAATTAGGTTTTAGAGCACTAAAACAGTGATATTATTTGATGACAATAGCCATTTGTTGTATTCTTAGTCCAAATTATTCTAGTATCTCAATATTTAAAAGTACATTATAAATGTATCATTAATAAATATATATATATATATATATATATATATATATATATATATATATATATATATATATATATATATATATATATATAACATAATTCGATCATAATCAATGTTTTATCAATAGTTATTTTGACATATTATATGATTTTTAGCATAAAATAATTTACAACAGCAAATTATGCTATAGTATAATTTATTTAATATTTATATGTGATTATGCCTATTTGCTTACAAAATAAATGCATTAACGAGTTTTTATTATAAGAATAAAATGTTAAATAGTTTTGATAGTAATTTACTCCTTGAAAACAGATGTAGTAATGATTTAATTGGTGTAAATTATTTTCATAAATTTATTAAAAGCAGTTTTTTTAATAAGAATAATTATAATGTTGATCTCAATAGCATATTTAACTATATATATATATTACTTTTTATTACCAATTTGTAGATTGATTAACAAATAATTATAAATATTTTTGGAGTTCATATGAAAATTATTGGGAAGAAAGATCCTGATTTAAATTTACTATTAAATAATTTTATAGTGCTAGCAGATAATAAAAGTATTCCAGGAATATTTATATAAAATATTATGCAGCTATTTTAAGTTACACATATACATAAATAAAAAAATGATTTTATGAAAGAGTTACAATTTATAAAATTTAAACTAAAAATAGAAATTAGCTCAACCATATATATTAATGAATTAATGCTGGTGGCAAAATATTTTTAGATAATACCAATATTGTTTTTTATGAATGTAATAAAATCAAAAGATGAGTCAAAATGACCCTTTTTTTTAATAATTTTGATTCTGAGACCATCAACTTTTTCTAATGTTAAAAGTAATTAGCAATTGTCTTTCAATATTGGATAGTTATATGTCTAACAAGATGAAACAACCATAAATAATTTGAAATATTCATGCATATAATTAGAGAAAAGGAACCACCAAATGATGTTAGCCTGGTTACAAGCAATTGAAATCATTAGCTACTAAACTGGCTACAAAGTTAATAGCTTATTATCTAGATTAAAACTAAAGTCAAAATGCTTTCCCCTCAGTGTGTAGGTTGCTTTAAATAATGTAAATATAGAGAACTATTTATTGTATAATCTTTTATTGCATGATGAGATTTTGAAGACTAGCATTTTTTTAAATAAATTTCAGAATAATAAGTGGTCTTCCATGTGAGGTATACAAGTTTCAATTTTTTCATGGATAACAAAATGTAATAATAGTAAATAACAGAAATTTCTATGTATATTATTATAAACAAAGTGAACGGAAATGATGATACCTTGATAATAGCAATAAAGAAACTACCTATAAAGATTATTCTCTGGATTTAACTAGGAGATAAAAGCTTTGTAGCTAGTGAATTTAATTGTATGTTACCAGCATAACTTCATCTATAGATAACTTTTCTATAATTATGTGCTTTTTTCTATCTACTTATTATTGTTTTATTTATTGAGTTTGTAATTTTCAGTTGAAACCCACAATTTGTTTAATGAGCAAAACAATATTCTGTGATGATGACATTTTTAAAATTTCAGTCTTGTTAATTAAATTTATGTTATTTTAATTATAATTATAGTATTAGGTTATATATTGAAAGTAATGATCTCTCTCATATATATATATATATATATATATATGAGAGATATAACAATATATATATTTATATTATATATATATATATATATATATATATATATAATCTAAATATTGTTAAATTTCTCAAAACTCCTGGTTAATTCCCATTCAAAGAAATTGATTCTCTCATTTTGTCTAGTATCCAAGAATAACTTCAACATAAACCAAGTTTAGATCAAAATAAACTGTAAGAATGAAATTTTATTTATTGTATATATAAATAATGCCACATTAAAATTAGCCAAATATAATACTGCCCATTTAGAATCATTATATATTAATTTTAATAATCTTAAAAATGAGCAACCATATTTTTAAAATGTAATATTAGAAAAATTATGGCATTAAATATTATGTAAATATGTTAGATAATGATTGGGTAGAGATTTGTTTAAACTTTTTTGAATTAATCATCTCACTCTCTTTAAGTCAAGTTGCAATCTTTAAGGTCTATATAAATATACTGGACAATAGATAAAGGCAGGTTTCAATCTTTGTTTTAAAAAAGAAGCCTTGATTCAGAGAGACTTTTGATTGTTATTGATATTGTTTGTGTTGACTACTTTCATATATATGTAATAATATTATAAGTCGATGTCTGTATTTCTTCAAAACAATATACAGAATCTTATAATTAAATATTATTAAATACAGTAATCATAAAATTTTGACAAATACAAAAAATATAATCATCACTTAGGAGTGCTTTCACCATCCTTGGAGTCTTTGTCAACTAATACTTTGAAAGGTTACCCTTCCCATATATATATATATATATATATATGGGAAGGGTATAGCTTTATATATATATATATATATATATATATATGATCACTAGATAAAGCTTTAACAATATCTTCTAACAAGCTTTTGTTTACATAAATGCCGAGAGAGATAGAATTCAAAATCTGTATTGTTGTCACCCAGCTCCAGACCAGCTGGTTTCAAGCTTATGGCTCACATCAGTGAAGGGCTAGGAGACTAGAAACTAGATCTAAATCCCAACTCTAAAGTCAGCATTTATCAAACACATTTCTATCAGTTTGAAAGCATGAATTTATCAGACATGTAATGTCTTCAAACCCAGCTTAACAAATTAGATAGCTATATGGGTTTTGATTATCATAATTGTATCTTTGAAGGTTTTTGCAATGATATATATTGCAGAGGCTTTTACTATATGGTGAAACTGAACTGATTTTAGAACCAGATAGCTATCTAGTTTGTTAAGCTGGATTTGAAGACATTACATGTCTGATAAAGTCATGCTTTTAAACTGATAGAAACATGTTTGATAAATGCTGACTTTAGAGTTGGGATTTAGATTTAGTTTCTAGTCTCCCAGCCCTTCATTGACATGAGCCATAAGCTCAAAACCAGCTGGTCTAGAGGTGGGTGACAATGATAGAAATTTTGAATTCTATCTCTCTCGGTATTTACATAAACAACAGCTTGTTAGGAGCTTGTTAGTGATCACAAAATGCAAGCTTAAAGCAAGATACACAATTTATAACTTGTTTTGATTATGCATATATATATATATATATTGTAATGGGATGGGGTAACATATAGAAAGATGAATCTGGGATGATGGCAAATCATCATCATCCCCAGTTCAAATAAAATATTTCAACTAATGCAATTAAAGCATAGTATTTAAGATTTAAAATATATTTTTAAAGCAAGGTATTAAAGTAAGATAATGATATTAAAAATGTTTAATATGAATATATATATATATATTCATATATAAACATTTTTATATATTCATATTAAACATTTTTAATATTATATATATATATATATATATATTCAAGAGAATATATTGAAGAGCATGAATTCAATAAGATCTCTGTGAGAAATCAACCTACCTAACTCCTTAGAGCAACAGAAATATAATTAACCAAACATCAACCAACATTATCACTAAGTCTAAATAATTCATCATCATCATTGATGGGAATATCATCATCAAAATAAATCAACAGTCACAAAAGATAAATCAATAGACAATCTAGTGACTGAATTGTAAATGGGTTTAATGTAGTCCAGGCTAACTATTTAGACCTTGCCAGCTCATGGAAGATTATTGAAACTATTGATTTGGATGCACTACTTAAGAGCTAATCCATCAGAATACGTAAACAGAAAAAATTAAACAATAATGCTAGCATATTAAAACATGCTGATGATCATCCATGCACTGGCCACGTAGTACCATTAATGTACTGGCCAGCTATAAACTTAATTTCAATAGACTAAACTAAATAAAATGTAGTGCAGGGGCTTTAAAAATATTCTTCTTGTGCCAAACCTGGAGAATGTTATACTGGAATCCCCCTTAAGCACTAAATAATCCCCATTTATATATAAGCCATTATTTTTGAATCTAGTTCAGAAGAACACAAGCTCAAGTACTGTTATAATGACCAAAAGATGATGTAATATCATTTTTAACAATTGAATTCAAGTTTATTTACAATAAAAAATGATATTAAGGTCTTTAGAATATTGACACAGTAAAATGTTATACATATTTTGCTTCACTGTCTGGTGATATTAGAAACCTTCAACCAGAGGTTCAAACCCATTTATATACTTGTTAATGACTAGGGAGTGCAGGTACACATATATATGCAATTATCCCCCTCTTTTATTAGTTAAGCATTATTTTGATTAAAGAATATTAGTTTTCATTCGGAAATAGTTAAATTTCCACCACCGTAAATAGTCGTGTATGTGTGTGTATGTATCACAGATAGCTGCTAATATTGTAAATTATAATTACATTTTATTAAATATTTCATTTTTGTTTTTTCATTTATAATTCATGTATTTTATTAAGCTGACATAATACCAGAGAAAGTTCTAGAGAGTAATTAACATAACTTAGATTTATAAACAAAAGAATGTACCTTGTTCAATTTAAAAATGTCATTAGTAAACTAGATTTATTTTAGAAATTCTATGTTAATGGAAAATATATCTCACGAATCTATTTCCAAACTTAAAATAGAATTAAACAATACTCTTTAGAATTTCTCATTGCCATCTTTAAAATGTAAATGTTAACAAAGGATAAGTGCAGTCAGGCCAATTAATCCACATCTGGGCCTTGCCAGTGGAAAGGTAACAGGAGTTTCTAGAGGGTTTTGGTGGTGCATAAATACTGCCCAAATTCTTTGCTAGACCTTCTTTGCTTTTATTTCAGTAGGCGTTGCAAAATAAACCTATATCACTCAAAATTTTAAAATATGACTTCTGAGTAGTGGGAGAAATTTGCTTTCCCAATATTTTCAAGATCATCTCCATACCGCTATGCCATCACCACTTAAAGACTATCCTAATTAAATGTTAATTTAATTCTCTAAAGATGCCAACCATTATTTCTCCAAAATCTGTATTACTGACAATGTTTTTCCAAGTTATTTTTCCATACTTGTATCAAGCTGTACGGCCATCAAGTCATCAAATAACAGAAGGTAATCCTGTCTCTGCCACTAAAATGAACTTTTAAAACCTTCATTTATTTAAAATATAATGTAACTCTCTATCTATTTAATAATTGGTGATGTAGTGCTGATTATCATAAATCTAATGAATTAATGACTCTCTTTCACTCTGTAAAATACAATGCATGAATCTATAATTTTATTTTCTAAATGTATTTGCTGGATTTCACTATTTCTATCTTATTATTTTAAATGTGGCAAACTTTTAATTTTATTTTATATTTGATTATGTTTGATTTAATATACTAATAATTCAATCTAGCAAACCAATTTATTTAAATTCTTCATCCCACCATTATAGAATTTTAAATACATAAATGTAAACTTTCTTACCAAACTCAAAGTTCACTCAATTGAACAATCTTACTAAAGTGTTTTATGTGTTTAATGGTGGATTATCCACTGTCCTATTTAAGATATTAATTTATTACTATCTTAACACTAATGATTTAGTGAATTTTAATATTACATGAAGTAAAGCTTAATGACCTTACCTTTTTTTATAATCAATCATTTGCATCTCCAATCATTCAGCATGATAACTTTATTATGTAATAATTTTGTACTTGTTAAGCATACTAATGTTTGTTTAATGAAGGGATCTGCACATTCCCTCTATTTCTAGTTCTGACTTTCTAATATTTAAGGTTAATTGTGCACCTTTAAGAATGGGTTAATTTTTGTCATGGCATTTATGCTAGATTTCATTAATTACAAGGGCCTTATTTAACATATCAGTGTCATTACAGACCTGATTCCTATTAGCATTGCTTACCCTTGATAACATTATAAACTTTTGTATATCATGCTTTGTCCAACTACTACCAGGAGGTTCTGGATCATTTCTTAAAGCATATCCCTAAATGGAGTTTGGAAATGCTAACTCCAGGATTGTGTCAGGTTGTAGTTAGGGTATGCATGGGATAACATTGGAAATCCCAAACCATGGAATCCCTACCAACCATTTCTTCTGATACTGTCTTGTCACAAGTGCAAGTGAGTGTCTCACATCTGTAAATTTGATGAAGCTCTCATCCTAAATTGGACTTAATCTTTCTGGAATTATCATGTAGATCAGCACCACAATTATTAAATAATATTTTATGTTGCCCATAATTAATCTATAAGTTGTAATGCTGTGATTTTGTAAACCATCCTATTCTTTTCTTATATCATTTTCTCAGTTAGAAAGGTCATTTAAAGCTTATTTAAGCTATACACCCTCTCATTAAATGATCTCTAGATGTGCCAAGTAATAACTTCAGTAAATTCTGTCAAAGCAGAATCATGTAATAAACATGCACATAACGGTTTTTTTCTAAATAATTGATGAAGTAAATTTTGTAATTTATAATATGTTTTAGTGTATGGTTAGAATAAACTAATAAATGGAATTGTGTAAATCAAATTCCATTCATCTGTATTCATTAAGGTTATTTATTCTGTATTGAATAAATCATGGTGTTCCATGCTTTGCATACCACTTTGTTTCCTTGGCCTATTTCTTTGTTCTGCACCTGGCATTATTGCTATGAATATGGGACAAATGGCCTCGAAAGCGCTTAGCGTATAATAATTTTTGGAATCTTTATAGCTTCTCATTCAAGTGTTTCATACGCTTTTTGATTTGTATATGAAATCATTGTAAATTTGATATCTCCCTCCATTAGCATATTCATCTATGTAAATGTATTTGCATATTCTTTAATCATTAATCTATGTTCTAATATGTAATCTTTGGAATACGCAAATCACTGTCAATAATTATGTGAAGCCCAAACATTATTAATTATGACATGTAAATAGATTCACCACTGTGTTTATTAAATAATGTAATCATTATTATTTTTACTCAATTTTTAACAAATTATTATTAATAAATTATTAACATTTCATAACCTTAGTTATTCTTTGCCTCATGTTTTATGCATACAGATCATAATTGGATTGTATTATATATTATGCAGATTCCTTTGATTTAAGCCAGTATTTTACATTTATTAATAATTGCTAGTGAGATAGTAATATAATTAGAAGCTAGAACATCCTGTTAGGGGTTTGAAGTCATGTAGCACCAATATTTCTCTGTAGATCTCTTGTTTCTCCACTGTGACTCTGAGACTGAAATTAATACATTTCATCTGTTATCATCAAATGTTGTTCATAGTGTTATAGTTTTAGAGAAAAGTAAACAAGGCAGATCCATGAGTGTTCCTGACCTGTATATCTTGGGCATGTTTGAATTTAAGGTACTTTTGCCTAGATTCTGAATCTTATTAGATGAACATACAATTCTGACCAGTACAATATGGATCACAATTGAAAGCTTCTGATTTTGATTAACATACAACAATAATAATAAGTGATAACCTGTATATTTATACTTTACGTTTGTCCAATATAATTATAAATCATGCTTTCACACTTCCAATGTAAAGCTATAACAACAAATTGAATAATAATAATAATAATAATAATAATAATAATAATAATAATAATAATAATAATAATAATAATAATAATAATAATAATAATAATAATAATAATAATAATAATAATAATAATAATAATAATAATAAATTATCACATTGTGATTTAGATATGTGATTTACAATATTCAAGTTAATACAGAGATTTACAATACTTGTTAATGATACATAGGAACATATATAAACCTGCACAATGTGCATTTTATAAATATACAAGGAATATGTTTTAATTAACATATAATAATATATTGTTTCTTTATTTGTGATATATATATATATATATATATATATATATATATCACAAATATATATATATATATATATATATATATATATATGTTGGACTTTTTCATTATAGAATGAAATTAACTTAAACCAAGTATATTTTTTACACATTAGTTTACAATAATAGTTGATAATGATGATTATGATTATGTCACTAACATTTTGAAAGTATATACTTGGTTTAAGTTAATTTTATTAATCCTTTGTTACAATGTTCATATTATATATACTATGATAATAAGAGCTCATCATGTCAACAATATTGTCCATTCATTCTATAGACTATAATGCAAAGATAGTACATTCATTATAAGGGATATCTGGTTTGGAGCCAATGCAAATAGCCATAGAATGTACATAATATATGAGCTATTCTTAATTAGAGAATAAAACAAGGATAGAAAACTGCTAGCAGTTACTTCTTACAGATTTCTTCATGACTATTCATGCATTGAAAACTGTGGGGAGAAATATTTAATTTTTAATGGATTATATATTAAAAACATTTTTTTTTACTTATTTACATTATATTATCTCATGTAGATTATTTTTGATTTTGTAATTTTTGGTGTTTTTGTGTAACTTTTAATTAGAAGAATGAAAGGTGATAATCAATTTCTATTAAAATGAACAAAATGTAAATTATTTTTCGTTTATTTCTTTTGTTTATAAGTCCTTTGACTATCTTTGGTAATTATTATTTTGTTTTTATAAGTATCATGATTAATAAAGTTGTTTAATTTTTTTCCAGAAACAAAAATGGGAAATTTGGCTAGAATTTGAAAATAGAGCTAAAGACTGACAGCTTGCCACATATATCCTAGATCTGATGTCCTGATATCTAATGGTGAATGATAGTGTTATATGATGCTTAATCAAAATGACTGTTAATTGTGCTGAGAGAAAATGCTCTTGCTGTGACTTTCTCTGTACCATCTTACCAAAATCAAACATTTTAATGACATATTTTATTAAAAAACTACACCTAATTTGGAATAAACAATAAAATAAAAATATCAAGAAATAGAACAAAGAAGTATAGTAAATAACTATATCATTGAATTAAAACTCTGGAATTATGTACTAACAACTTAGTTTAAAATAAGTAGAAGTTGCTAACTTTGATATTTAACAAGTCCTGTTTTATTCAAATATATAAGTAATTATTAATATTTATTTTATTTTTTTAAAATTATAATTTATCAAACAATAAATGGACTTTAATTTAACTAAAATACTTTTTATAGTCTAATATCTCTCCAATCATCAATATAATTATTTATACTAACATTTTTAGCTATAAAATAAAAAAAAGGTTGAACTCACTTGAAAAAAGTATTAGTAATAGTTTAACTATAAGTTCTAACAAAAATATTATGATATTTTTGCAGCTCTTAATATAGATTTTGTATAATTTGTTATCTGTACAATATTCAATTGTAAATAGATATCTCAATTGTGATTGATTAATATCATAATTCTTATCAATAATATACACCATCGGTATAATATCATGTTTTAAAAATCATTGACAGACTGGATATTATAAATAGGAGTTGTCTAATGCAGAAAAAAGATTTTTGCCTCAAATAAATATACTAGGTAATCATGATCATCATCGTTATAAGACAAACACTTGACAAATATGTGTTGCATAATTGGCAGTTTATCTCATTATTTAATTGACAACTTTATATCTAGGGCTGAAATAAATAAATAAAACACTACTGAGTTTCTGAGATTGTGACAAAATGCAAACCAGGATATCTTGCATTAAAATGCTAAACAAGTCAATAAGTGAAATAACTATCAACCAATAATTTTAGATATTCTTTAGAAAGATACACATGTTAAAGAAATATGACAAAGAAGAGAATTAAAAAAAATATATAATTAATATAGGAAGAAGAAAAAAAACATTGAGAAGAAGAAAATACTAGATATAAAAAAGCAAATAGAAAGCACAAGAATTAATATAGAAAAAAAATTCCAAAAAAAAAAAAAATTAGCAAAAAGAAGAGAAAAAGGAAATACTAGGAAGAATATATAGAAAAAAGAAAAAATGACAAACCCAGAAGTTGTACCAATCTGAAAATGTATTCAAATATTAACATGGAAATCAAAATTTAAAAAAATAGACTAAATTTTATGCAAAGATCTGGAAGAAATGTACCTACAGAACAGCAGTCAATAACTAAAAAAAAGGAGAAATCTATAAAAAATGACCTAGTATATTTATTTGAGGCAAAAATCTTTTTTTCTGCATTAGACAACTCCTATTTATAATATCCCCCATTTTTCTATTGTTGAAACTTATATATGTTTGAAGCGGAGGATTTTCAAAAATACACCATTATACATAATACATATGTTATCATGTAAATGTTTCTTGTAATAAAAAGAAAAGTCAATTTACCCTGAACAGTCAGTGTATTGTCCTGTGAACAAAGTATTTCATTTTATTGCTTGTGGTTTGTCCGGAATTTCCATTTTAGTCTGTTTTCCTCAGCTAGCTCTCAATGTTCTATGCGATTTCAGTATTTTAGGTAGCAATTCCAGGTGGTAATGGAGAGGTTTCCAAAGAGGAAAGTTCTGTTGCCTCTAGCCACTCAACATTTTCTCTCTCTCTATTTAATTTGCAGATTTTTTTTTATTGAAGAGTCTGAACCAAATTAAAACTAATATATCAGATACTGACTTCGGGAAAATTCTAATTATTAATCCTCAAACAAAAAGGAAGTCTGTAATTTATAATTTTTTTAAAAGTCTGAGTTCACACCTTTCAAATCCTTTCTTTTTTTTCATATTTTGTTTGTAATCCCATGGAAACATTATAATTGATCAGCATGAGACAACATAAAAAATTACCTCCGCTTTTTAAAGTTTCAACAATAAAGCTAATTGCAAAAAAAATTCTATACTTTCTTCCCACTCCTATCTTAAATAATTTCTAATAATTAGAAACAAATTAAAAGACAAGCTTTTATTTAAAAAAAAAAAAAACTTGAAAGATCTTTTCTTTTTTATATCTTGATTTAATCTATCTCAAAACTTACAAAAACTCCTTTTTAAAATGTGTTATCATTTATTTTTTTAGTATAAAAATAAGTATTATTATAAAATAATATATATATATATATATATATATATATTATATATATATATATATATATATATATTTATATATATATATATATATATATATATATATATATATATGATTATGCGCTGGTAGAAAATACCAACTCAATATTAAAAGGAAATATGCTTATGTGCTTGAAAGTAGAAGATTTTAATAAATGTATCTCACCCATTCTTACATTTAGATCTGAGGCATGGGCACTTAGAAGAGCAATATAAAGACATTAGCCATTCAATAAAGAATAGAAATATATATGTTAGGAGAAACAAGGATAGAGAAAAATAAAATATTTAGTGAAGAACAAACAAGTGTTATTGACATTATTGAAAGAATTAAGAAAATGAAGTGGTGTTGAGCTGAACATATTTTTAGAAAAGATGGTAATAGATGGGCAGTTGAAATCTTAAATTGGATTCCAAGAGATTGTAAAAAACCTAAAAAGAGATGACATGGGTGATAAATAGATGAAAGAAGAAAATGTGCTGAGTTGATGTAAATAAGATAGGCTAGAAATTGGAAATGAATTGATATTGGAGACCTTCATTCTGTAGTAGGCTGATAATGTTTGAAAATGATGATGGTAAAACTGCTCAAGGATTTTTAGAATATTAATTTAGAATGCACTCTGTATCATTTTTTTAAGGCGAGCCTTAAAACCACTGATGACGTAACCAAGTGCAAAACATGTTAGATAATACCTAATACCATCAGTTGTTTATATAAAGTGATGCAGTTATTTTGTCCAATACAGTTAAAAATTACAATTTATATATATAAAAAAAACTTACAACCATCATGGAAATAAGTGTAATTACATAACCAAAATATCCCAAAATTCTCAAAATCAAATAATAAAATTATTAATTAAAATAATAAAATAAATTAGCTAATCACATGGGCATACAAATTCAAAAATGAAAAAAATATATTTCACAAGTAATTGTAATTAAGAAATACAAGAAAAATTAGCCTAAAAAATTTAGAAACAATACTAAATTATTTTACTTTTAAAATATGGTATATGAAAAAATGATATTTTGCAAATTTTATTAATTAGGAAATGACCAAAAAATTATTACAATTACATGATTTAAACAAAAAAATCAATTAACTCTTGAAATCAAATATCAAAAATATTATTGATTAGAAAATGCACCCTAAAAATTTAAACAGGCAAAATGTCTCTAAATAGATTGCCACTCAGTGCAAGCCAGAGTAATCAATGCTCAGTTCAGCACCTATACATTTTGGTGTCTTTGGTTTTTAATAACCATAGGAACCATTATCCTATTAGGCAGGATTGGTTTTAAGCCAATAAACATCACATGATCACCATTTTTTATGCTTTCTCATAATTGTTATTAAAACAAACAAAACTCTCTATATGTATTGCCACTCAGTGCAAGTCAGAGTAATCAATGAATGCCAGAAGGCTTGTGCATAAAATCATCTAGTGCCTACTTGTCCAATATCCCCAGACTAATTTCTGGGTTGTGGCCTTCATCAGTGAGGATCCTTGGCTCTGAAAGCATTGCATCTAAATCTCAGGATCTAATGCAACCCTCCAATGGCCACATTGTATCTCTGCTTAGCTACAAAACTATGAGTTTTAAATGGGAAAATACTATAATATTTTCAATCCAAGCTCAGTAGCTTATATTGTCATATAGGTCTGACCTCAGTTCAGTACTGATATATTTAGGTGTTTTGGGTTTTTTAATAACCATAGCCACCATTATCTTATATTATATATATATATATATATATATATATATATATATATATATATATATATATATATATATATATATATATATATATATATATATATATATATATATATATATAAGATTTCAAGTGAACAATAAACAAATAGTGGAAAATTAATTAGGATATGAGATTCCTGTTAAATTTAAACTGGTTTTATATTACACATGATTAAAAAAATAATTTCGAAAATAATATCAAAAAAGAAAATAACAAACAGAACTCTCATATAAATAAGGGTAATCATATGACCATAAAATCATTTCTAGAAATCAAATATTAAAAGTATTAATATTTAGGAAACAGCCCTTCCCCACCCAAAAAAAATTGTACCACCATGTGATGAAAAAATCCAAACACCTCTACAAATCAAATGTCAACATTTTTAGTAATTAAAAAATGACCAACAAAATTAGCACAATCATAACACAATTTTTTTTTATAAAAATCAAATTACTAGTGTTTTTAAAAATTAAAAACAATACTAAAATATTTTACACTTAAAATATGATGGCAAAATATAAATATATATCGACATAATGTAAATATAGTAGCTGGAAAAAAATGCATAAACTAACATAAGTGAGAATGTCCTTAAATTAAAGTATTTTAATTTTATAATTAGCAAACATCAAATTTTAAATGTTATCAAATTTTCAATTATGAGATGTATTAAAATCCTAAGATAAAGTGGTAGAATATAGAAAAAAGTTTATCACTAACTAATTCAATTATAAAAAAGAAATGACTTAAATAAAAGTATTTTAATTTTTACAATTAACAAGCATTGCATTTTATATATCATTAAATAATCATTTATGAAAGATATATTAGTAATGAAAGTAAGCCATGTATAACAAATATTAAACTAAACAAATAAAACTATAAAAACATATTATACACAAATAAAAAAAATAATACATCAGCATGAAAATTGAAATATATTTTACAGTGCCTCAGTGGCAAATCACTGCGGTTACCTTCTGATTTAACCTCATTTTTTTCAAGTGGTAAAAAAATATCTGATTAAAAAATTAAAACAAACATTTTTAAAATATTAAAGTAATAAAAATATTTGCATGAATAAAATCCCTACAATAATTATCTAAGAAATACTTTATATTGATTATTTTTTATCAATATATAAAAATATCTGACCATGGTAGTATAGAATGTAAAGGTTGTTTTCAGAATTGTCCTCTTCACATGAGGTGCTTCAAAGTTTTGACAGCTAAATGGCAAGTGGGGAAAAATAACAATGTTTGTCTACCAAAGAAAATTAAAGTGAGAATTTTATTAAAAACAATCTATAAATGTTGTTTTTTGTTAATTAACTTTTTTTTAATTTGATGTCATTGTTTTGTTTGTGACTAATATTAATAAGAAATTTAATGTTTTTTTGGAAATTTGTTTTTCTTGGTATTTATTATTTTAATATTTGCTGGTTTATTTATTTTTGATGTGATGGGAAAATAACAGTGATGTTGATCTCTGATTATTTATAGATAAATAATTGTACACAAGTACAGAGAATGACTGACGGATAAATAGAAATGCAAATAATTAGATAGTTAAACAGATAATCAGAGGTCAACATCACTGCTATCTATCCATTAAATAAAAAATAATAATAAAAAAATAGCAAATATTAAAATAAGTAAAAATGAAAACAAATTTCCAAAAAATAAAACAGGTGTTTATTCTTTTTAGTCAAAAACAAATAATGACATCAAATTAAAAAACAAACAAACATAAGTAACAAATAAACAACTTTTATAGATTTAAAAAAACAACCTTCCACTTTAATTCTGCTTGATAGACAAAACATTGCTATTTTTTCTGCTTTACATTTAGATGCCAAATCTTTGGAATATCTTATGAGATTAAGCCAATCCCAAAAATTTCCTACCCCCTTCCATTCAGGTATTTATATATGCAGATCAAAAATAATCAACATAAAGTATTTCCCATGTAATTATTGTAGCAATTTTATTCATATAAAAATTCATATTGCTTTAAGATATTAAACATTTAAAATATTTATTTTAATTTTTTAGTTGGATATTATTATTGTTTACAACTCAAAAAAAAAAAAAAACAACAACTAAGAGATCAAATAATAATAATAAGGTTTTTCATCTATCATGTGGACTAGAACACTAGTTGCTTACCATTAAGGTAATATAAAATTTATCTTAATTTTCATATTGACTTATTATTTTTTTTAATTTTTAATCATGTTTAATATGTTTTACAGTTTTATTAATTAATCTTTATTCTTATGTTCATTTCTAATATTTCTCATAGTTAAACATTTGAGGATATTTAAAATGTGATGCTTGTTAATTGTAAAATCAAAAATCTTTCATTTGCTCTATTTTTTTTTTTTTTTGCATAATTGAATTAGTTAGTCATGCACTTTTTTCTGTTTTCTATTGTTTTATCTTATGATTTTAATATATCTCATAATTGAGTATTTGATGATATTTAAATTATGTGCTTACTAA
>JAQFVV010000358.1:484257-704504 GCA_028023455.1 Epiperipatus broadwayi
TAATTATTTTTTAAGACCATTGTAATATCATATGTTCATGTCAATCAATTTCTATAAATTATATTAAGAAAATATTGAGCTTCTTTCTCAAATAACAAAATAATAAATTCATATTTTGTGCTAATATTATGTTAATTCAAATTATTCTGTTGTCTAGTCATGCTGTGGTGTAAAATAATGAATTTAACACATCTTTTAAACAACTTAACAAATTTATTTACATTAACTTGCACAAATAATTTATTTACACTATTTACATTTAAATGGAACTAAAGAAAATAAAAAATAAGAAAAATAATAATACAAGGTTTTACACTGTATTTATTTCCATCAACTATAAGTATGATAATTTATACATTTCAGAGAATGTTTTATTAAATAAATTCAATTAAGTTTATGACTTTAATTTACATAAACATTACTTATTATCAATTAATATAAGAAAAGATTTTATGTAAGGTATCATTCATGTAACATGTATGTAAATAAACCAACTTTAATAATTTAAATGCTATTTCACTTAAGTCCTACTATTATTTATATTATAATGTATAAGGCTGTATTACATTTATTATCAGTATGACTCAAATATTAATTAATGTATCAACTGATATAACTTTGTAGTATAACAACAATCATTGACTATCACTGTTTATTTCATTCCGATATAATGTCATACTACCTGTCTTATTAAAATATGCAATACGTATATGTACTTTTTTAAAAAAAATAATATTTTAAAATTATTCAATAATTTCAACTTTTATAAAGTATAATGTTAAATAAAATTCTATGATTCTTTGCCATTTTAAATCATTACTTTTCTTTACTTATAATTCCTATTCCTTTATAAAACTACTATCTACAAAAGTCATTTTAACCCTATTTAATTTCAGTAAAACAAATGACCAATTTTAAAAACAAAAAATAATAACGATCCAAACTCTCCTATACCTCATTATCTATTTACAATAAGCCTTCAATCAAAATATAAATTTCTATATAAAATTAACGTAACTCATCTAATAAAAATAAAATAAAATATAGACCTTATATACTTCTTACTAACTTTAAAAGAAAAAAATAAATAACTTACACTAGTATAATAAATCTGACTTCTAATATAGGAACAGAAGCATTGAAATTCATTCACGAAAGAATCATATAATTATTTCTAGGGTATCATATTACGTTGTACTAAATTTATATCATCAATTTAAAAAAATATGCATATTAAAATAAAACTGCTATTATTAGTCTTGTGCGTGTTTATTATTTAAATATTAATACATTCATTCAATAATCATATAACATTTAGTTGATCTAAAGAAAACATAATAAATACATCAAATCATTATTATTATTACACAATTTTACCATAAATAATACTTCAATGTACAGTCCGTCACGATGTCCTCCAGGATTCCAGTTTTACAAAATAATTTCACATTCACACTCAACAATTATTCTTTAAAATATTACGTGTTATATAATTATAAAATAAACTTTATGCAATAAAAATTATATTAGTATTTAGTTATTACTTTTAAAAAATAAATGTAAATGTACCTTTCCTATCTTTAATAAATCAATAATTAATGAAATATTTATGTTAGTTAATAAATAAAAATATTACATAACATCCAACGGTGTTTTCATCCAGTTGTCATTGTTCTTTTTCCTAGGCACAAGTTTTCACTAAACATTACTTCCTTTTCCGGTACATCACGTGTCTTTAAAAGTTTTTATGACAAAAATAAAAACGTTCTTTTTTTAAAATAAATAAAAATAAAAGTCATTTCCATCAGAAAACAAAAATAAAAAATTAAAATAGTTTATGGATCCAGGTTCACTTCTTTTAAGGGAAAAAAAAAATATTATTTAAAAGTTATTATTTTTAGAATTAGTCCATAATTTACAAAGTTCTGATTTAATTATTTTTAATTGATTTGGATATCCATGTAGAGTTGATTTGCGCATTCCGTAATAGATATTTAGGTAAGTTTATTTTTAAAGTCTTTTGTACGACCAGCGTTTAGACTTTAATAATATAATAATTTTTACTTATAAGTGTTTCTTTACTTATTAAATCTCCAATTTGTTTACCTTTTTAAAATTGTCATAATTTAGTCTTTTATACCATAAAGACTTAACAAGGCAAATATTTATACGTTTACTGTTACATATTATATCTTTACCAAGATATATATTTAAATTTAGAATTTACAAATACTTGCTTCATAAAGAAGTATTTCTCATTTTTTCAAATTTCTATTTTAAAAAAATTAACTATCATTAGCTTTTAAATTTATACAAAGTCCAACGTATTACTGTTAGGCATCTAATAACTTTTCTAGTCAATCCAGCGTTTGTTAAATTTTCAGTATAAAGTCTCCAACACATTTTATACTTATATGATGTCCTCATGATTATTTGATAGTAAATTGAGCATTAATAGGAAACGATTAATAGGGAACTATAATAAATTAACACTGCATGTTCATCGGTAACTTTTATAAATTATTTTTAAAAAAAAACTACTCTCTAATAATTTAAAAAAAAACGATTTTAAGAGCGTCTATAATCACTTAGCTATTTCTAATAGCACTCTTTACTTTAAGAATTTCAATCACAAGTCACCTCCTAACAATTGAACCTTAGTTTTATACCAGAAGAAAACTCCCACTTGATTGGTGAATTAAACAATTGACTTGCTAGCTTATTTACATATTTCACCAACAAGACAAAATTAAAAATAAATAATGATTTTTAATATTTATTATTTATCACATTATTAAATTCTTAAATTAATCTTTGTCATTTATTTAAATCCATTAAACATTTTTTAAAAATATACTTTCTTACTTAATTTCATGTTTAACTTTTATAAGATTATTTTTATAAATAAATTAAGTCTATTTGTATTCGTTATGTTTTTAAGCAGTATTTTAAAAATCAGATTTAATATTCCACATTAATTATCTTTATTTTTATTTCATGACAGCCAAAATAATATTTATAAATTTTATAACAGAATTTTTAAAATAGCTTTGCAACTTTACTAAAATACTCCCAAGCATGTGTGTACGTATTTTAATTAACATCTGTTTTTTACAACAAAGCTACAAACGCTTGTAATAATCTAAAAATAAACCAACAATTCGTTTTTTTTAAAAAATAAATATTTTTAAAATAAATAATATATTATAACAGCTTTTAAATTAATACTTCGATATTATTAAAATCAAATATTAATCTTCTATTATGTATTACTAATAATTAAAATATTTATATTCATTTATTAAATATTAATCTTTATCAACAATAAATATATGCATTTAATTTTAACTTGTCTTTTAAAACTTTAACTTTAAACATTTATTTATTAAATTTATTAATGCAGTATTGCTTATGGCCAGTTTTCCCAACCATATACTATTATCATTCCCATTGAAATGTCTCTCTCAAACATCAGCACAATTTTTACATATCAAACACTCATGAATTACTTTAATTACACTTTTTAAAAGATTATTATAAACAAAATTAAAATCATATAACTAAATATATCTTAAATTTAAAATTTTTTAATTAGATGGATACAACAATTTATGGAGACCCATACAAAAGGGCACAATATATATATATATATATATATACATAATCAATACAGACTTACCATTTACATATATATATATATATTTCCGATATATATATATATATATATATATATATATATATATATGAAATAGGTACTATACACCTAAACTGATATAAAATATTTAACTACATACTTCATCAATAAAAAAATATGTCAAAAGTATATACTATGCAAGGTTTAGGTATTGTTAATTAATTTATTTTTTTTGATTAAATATTATTTGTTAACTATTGTTTTTGAAACTTTCTATCCCACCTTTTTTATTCAGAATTGTTTTCTTTTTGTGCTTAAGACTTAAATATGCATAATGTTTTAATTTTTTATATTTAATAATTGCAAATAACCCATGTATTTACTTATCATTTAACAAAATAGTTTTGATGAAACATGAAATTCTACTCTGTCTCCATAATCATGTTTTATTCTTTCATAGATTTATTTAATAATTTTTTAACTATATTCATTTTATTGCAGAAGTAATTTTAATATGTTTTTTCTATGCAATCAGTTATTTATGCTGTCAAATATTAATATTTCCTAATTTTATGTTTCATTCATCATGCTAGTATTTTTTTTATCTTGCTTTAACAATTTGTTTTGCTATTATAGGTTTTATATGCTATTTTAAAAGTAGAATTACATTAGTAGTATTTTAAAATTTAATATTATGTAAATTTTTGAGTGATTTTCTAATTACTAATATTTTTGATATTTGATTTTGATAGTTATTTGATTATTTGTTTTTGAACACTATTTTTTATCATTTCCTAATTAATAAAGTTTGAAAAATATTACTTTTTATATACTATATTTTAATAGCAAAATTCTTTAGTACTGTTTTTAATTTTTTTACTCTAATTTTTCTTGTTACTTCCTAATTATTCATACTTGCTAAATAATATTTCTTTATCACTACTGTTTTTTATCTATATGATTTGCTAATTTTTATTTGTCATTTTTTAATTAGTAATATTTTTGATATTTGATTTTAAAAGTTATTTGGAATTTTTTCATCATATGATTATGCTTATATCTATAGCAATTATGAGGGGAGGGGGGTAATTTTGAGGAAAATTAAAATTTTTTAACTTTATGGTAACATGTCGAGAGGTCATCGCAGCCACTTTGCAAGCAAGTAGTTGGTTGCAGACAGTTGTGGGCTCACGTCCCGGCCGATGCTATGACAAATGAAAAAAAAAAAACAAAAAAAACTGGAACATATTGTATCAATTGCTGAGTTTTATCTGACATCCTTTAGTGCTTGGTTGTATCACTGGTGGTATTGGGTATTCTCTTAGAAATCAAAATGGCAGAGAATGCATTGTAAATCAGTACTATTTATGTAATGTTATTGTTCATTGAATTATGATGACTTCACTACTTGAATCTATTGATGAATGCAAAGCATAAATTTTATGATCTGTGTTTTATAATACAAATTTTGGAAGACTCGAGGAATTATCTTGGAAAAATTGAGTAACTCTCTTATGAAAATGCAAATAATAATGATTTGGCAAAGAAAAGAAAAAAAAATGTTTTGAAGAAGAGAAATGTAAGAAAATAAACTACCAAGCTTTTTTCAAATTTGTAATATTTATATATAAATAATTAACAGAAAAATGTGATGTATATTATTTAGTAAGATGTATGTTTATTTTAATCAAATTTATCAAATAATCTATTTCTAATTATACATTACTAAAAGAAAAATAAAGTTCTGACTTTTTTAAAAAAATATATTTATTTTGTTTCCAACAATTAAATGAATTTTTGATAAACTTAATTTGATTTTCTAAGCTCAATAAATTAATTAACAGTATGATTCAAATTATTATTTTATTATTTTTATATAACATTTATAGATAACATCTAATTAATGTTTACAATTTTAAAGGTTAAACAAAAATAATTATTGACAACTATGTCTGATGAAGTTCAGATTTGCTTCCAGTAAATAGTGAGTTAAGCTCATTTAGTTTTTGAATAAAAAATAATGTGTCCACATGCTAGATGAGATTCTCACAACGATGAGGAATCGATATTTTATAGAATGTTTCACAAAGTTGATTTTTTAATTGTATCAATAGAGAGAAACTCCATTATTTATGAATCGCTATTTATCAATTATCCAGAATTAAACATCTTGATGATATATTTTCATTGAGTTAGTTTTCAAGCTTAGTATATCATTTTGTTCGGAGAATAAAAAATTCATTAGTCAAAAAAAAAAGAAAAAAGAAATCAGTAATTCGATGTTGTATTCTTATTTATTGTGTCATAAATACAATAATTACAGCTAGCTGTTATGACCAAAATGAATTCCTACTTAAGATATATCATCCAATAATGATAGGAATATTAAAAAAATAAAATATAACAACTACTTTATTCAGCTATATAAGTAAATTCTAGTTCTGAAGTTGTGAAACGATAAAGTGGATTTAATAAGAATAAATAAATGATTTTCCTATTTATCAAATTGCTTTTTTTCTTTTTAGAAACTTTTGGATTCATTAAAATGTGAGAGATTATTAATATTTATTTTAATATTTTAAATTATACTTGTATTAAATATTTTCTATATAAACAGCTTTTATTTTGGTTAAGGGATTTTTATATCAAAATAACATTCCAATGACAGAGAAGACGCTGGAAAAATGATTAACCTCTTTTAAATAAAGATTAACATTTGGATGAGAATTGGTTCTTAGATAAATATTATTATATTTTTTACTCCTTTATTGTAAATTTTATATATTTTTTTGATATTTAAGTAATATCTAATTGAAAATAGTTATCTCCAATATTATTTCTTAATATTCAGTTTATTAATGAAATCTCTATCATTGTTATTACTTCTTAGAGGGGTTATTTGTGCACTATTTTATTACAACAATTATTTATTATATGACTATATTCTGATTAAGTTCATACTGGAATGTTATAACCAAGAGTTTTCTTATATAAAGAAAAGTTAATGTCATAAATATTTTTTTTCACTAGATATATTATTAATATTATTAGTAATATTTGGTATTCATTACCAGTAAACCACTTCACAAATATTTATATTCAATTATAAGATTATGTATATTGATTTGAAAAAATGCAGAAATCGAATTACAATATATATATATATATATATATATATATATATATATATATATATATATATATATATATATATATATATATATATATATATATATATATATTGTGCCCTTGTGTATGGGTCACCATTTAGGTTTTGTGCTAATCTAGTAGAAAATTTTAAATTTAAGAAGTATTTTAAAAGTGTGATGTTGACTTTGCTTGTGGTAATGTTACCATAAGTTTAATTAAAGCAATCTATGAGTATTTGATATGTGAATTGTGTTGATATTGAGAGACATTTAAAATGATGATGATTATGATGTAATACTGCATTAATAAATTTAATAACAAATGTTTAAAGCTAAAGTATTTAAAAGACAAGTTAAAATTAGACAAAGATATTTATTTAATTTAAAATATATGTTAAAAGTGAATAAAAATATTTTAAATTATAAGTATTTAAATTGAGATTAATATTTGATTTTGATCATATCAAATAATTATTTTAAAATCTGTTATAATATCTTATTTATTTAAATAAATATTTATTTTAAAAAAACAATTGTTAAGTTTATTTTTAGACTATGAAGCGTTCTTGTGTTATAAAGAACAGATGTTATACACACATGCGTGGAAGTTGTCTAATGAAGTTGCATAATTATTTTAAAAAATCATGTTATAAATTTATAAATAATACGTGAATTATCACGAGATAAAAATAAAGATATTAATGTAAAATATTAAATCTGATTTTTAAAAATATTACTTTAAAAATATAACGTATTTAAAAAAATTTAGTTTATTTTAAATGATCTTATAAAAGTTAAGATTTAAATCAAGTGAGAAAGAATATTTTAAAGAAATGTTTGATAGATTTGAATAAACGATAAAATTATTTTTAAAATGTGATAAAATATTAAATATTAAATAAGTCATTATTTTATTTTTAATAGTGTGTTGATAAATATGTAAATAAGCAAAGTTTGATTGTTTAAACGTACCAATCAGATGTGGAGTCTCTTCCAGTATAAAAGCTGGATTCAATCGTTGAAGGGGGCTCTCTACAATAAATTTTTAAGTTAATCGTGCTATTGAGAAAATAGCTAAGTAAATTTATAAACGCTCTTAAAATCAGTTGTAAAATCATAAGAGTGTTATTGAATAATTTATAATATTTTTTAAAGTAATGAATATGCAGTAGAAACTTAATAATTCCCTATTGTCTTCTCAATATCGAAGCTCAATTTACGTACAAATGATCATGGAAACATCACGTATCGTAGAAATATATCAGAAACTTTATGCTAGAAAAGTAATAGACGCTGGATTAGTACAGAAAACTATAAGATGGAGAAAAGTAGTATTTTGGACTATAAATAGTTTTAAAGTTAAATTACTATTGTCTGTTATTAATAGATATTTTAAAGAAATAAAAATACTTCTGTGGAAAAAAAGTATTTTTGACAAATTATAGAAGTAAAATGTATATCTTAAGGAAAGATATAAGAAGCAGTAGTAATTTTAAATAAATACTTGCCTTGTTAAGTCTTTGTGCTTAAAAGACTAAATATTGACGTTTTAAAAGGCAAATAGATTATAAATATGATTATTTAAAATCGTAATATAATAAAATTGCTATATTGAAGTAATCTAAAACGCTGGACGTTATAGATGGAAAAATTAATTCTTACCTGAATATATTATTTATAAATGCGCAAATAATACATGGATGTCCAAATCAAATCAAACTAAGCCAAGCAAGCCAAGTTGATTAAAATAATTTAATGAAAATAATATATAAACTATAAATTAGTTTAGAAATAATAACTTTAAAGATAATATTTATGAAGAACTGGATCCAGAAAGAACTTATAAACTATTTTTAAATTTTATTTATTTTCTTATTGGAACTTATTTTTTTTTAAAAAAGAACGTTATCATTTTATTATAAACTTTCAAGAAACACGTGATACAACGGAACAGGAAATAGTGTTTTATTGACTTTATACGTAGGATATTTGTTAGAACTTTTATGGTAGAACAAAAGTCATCGCTGGAATCCGTAATATAAATTTTTATTTTATTTATTTAACATAAAATTTAAAATATTATTAAACTATTAAAAAGTAGGTTAGGTACATTTATTAAATAGTAACTTAAAAATAATATAATAATTAATTACATAAATTTATTTTTATAATTAATATAACATGGAATATTTTAGTGAATGTTATGAGTATGAATGTGTATTATTTTTGTTTTCTGAAGCTGCAAATTCCGAAGACTACTGGATAGCAGAATGGACATTATTATTATTGTGGTAAAAACATTGTATAATAATTTTGATGAATTTAATATGTTTTCTTTAGATCAACTAAATATTATGTTTTGTGGGATGAATGTGTAGATATTTTTAAGAAAAACATACATTATATTGGCAACGAACTTTATTAAAATATGCATAAGTTTTGATTTATAACATCAACATGATACAACATTACGTAAGAAGCTTAGAAATAATTATATGATTCTTTCGTAAATAATTTTGATATTTTATTTATGCTTAGTACTAAAATGATGTTTATTATTTATCTTAATAATTATTTTTTTTTTTTAATTTAAAAAAGGATTTTAAAAGTCTATATTTTTTTTATATTTTGTTTTATTAAATAAGTTAAGTTACGTTATGGGTAGAAGCTTATATTTGGATTGAAGTTTATTAAGTATAGACGATGTAGTATAGGTAATTTGGATGATGAATATTTTATTTAAAGTTGATGTTTGTTTTCCGGAAATTTTAGATAAATTTAGAGGATGTTTATAAATAAAAAAGTATTAGAAAGGATTAAAGAACCCATCAAGTAAAGTAATGATTTTTACACAGAAAAGAATCATAGAATTTATCTAAGGTAATGCTTTATGAATTTAGAATTGATAAATAGTTTAAATAATAATATTTGAACAATAAAGATATGTAATGCATATTTGATAAAACGTATAACAGGAATTACATTAAGTAAAGTATAAGTACAGTCAATTATTTGTTTTTACATTACAAAGATACATTAATTTTATAAAGCTATTAAGCAATGCTAATAATAAAGTAAATATATGATAATACATTATAAATGGTAATACTTAATTAATGTAGCTATTTAATTAGTAGAGCTTCATTGTTTACACATGCTACATAAATAATTTTGACATATATTATTATTTGTAATGGAAGTTTATTAACATTTATTTTAAAAATCTAAGTTTTTTGTAAAAACACTGTAATATTATTAATATAGCATTTGAAGGAATATGTAATTGCTTATTGAGTACATAGATTAGTAACAGTATAAACTTCTTATATTTGTAATTTCTTATTTTATTTTTTATTTATTTTCTTAAATTATAAAACTGTAAATAGTGTAAATAAATTCTTATTTGACGTTATTATAAATAAATTTGTTCATTTGTTTTAAAAGTGTGTCGAGTTCATTATTTTTCACCACAGCATTTGACATCAGATGATTTGAAATAAACATAATATTTGCACAAAATGAATTTGTTATTATTATTTAGAATTGAATACCATATTTGCTTAACATTATTTATAAGAATTGATTGACATGAACATAAATATTACAATGGTCATAAGATGATTATAATACACATTATAAGAATACAATATTGTTTATTGCCACAGATTATTAAGTATAAGATTTTAATCTATTTTAAAATGAAGATACCATATGAAATAAAAGATATACATATAATTGTTTATTCATTTAATGATTGATTATATAATAGAAATAGATGAGATTAAATTACACTCTAAGATTAGTATTATTTATTATTATTATTAAAATAAGTTAGGTGTATTTAAGTTTGATATAAAATCCCACATCATACTTATTTACATAATTTATTATTATTTTAAAACAACTTAGAAGAACCTGAGATTATTTAATTATATTTTAAATTAAAAGTTAGGAATTATTTTAGTATTATTAAAGATAATTTATTTCATTTAAAAGTCATAAGAATGCTATAGATGTAGTAGTAAGATGATAAGGTAGTGGTAGTATTCTTATGCCATTGAGACAGTATCTTGGGAGATATTGACTCAGTGTAAATCTGCTTATTACTTTGTAACTTTACTTCACAGTCTCATAATTTTAATATATAATTATTTAATTAAGATATGATAATATAAAAGTATATTAAAGATAGATATGCAAATTTTAATTAAGCATAATAATGTAACTGAGCTAGTTGTATTTTAAACTATTTTATATATCAAGAAGTAAGGGTACAATATATATATATATATATATATATATATACATATTGTAAATACTTATTTGCATATATATATATATATGTTTATATATATATATATATATATATAATGCAAACAAATATATTTAACACAGTATTCAAAATTAAATAATATATTCTTTACCAGAAGTACTTTCAATTGTTTCACTGACAATCTTTATCAGCTGTTAATACAAACGTACAAAAAACAAAAAACTTGCATTACCCATCATTCAATCTATTCAAATTTCCCACAATTCTGTTGTCTTTATATTAGCCGATTGTTTATTCATTAAACTACCTCTATTCCTAGATATCATCATTGCCTCTTTAATTTTATATTTTTCACTACACCTTTCAATTTGAATAATTTTTATATCTCTATTATTAAATTTAAAACCATAATTATATGTTTTATTATGATCAAATATAATTGATGAAGTATTCATATTTACTGAAGATATATTTTCTTTCTGTACACATTTATATAATGTCTTATGATCATTATATCGTTTTCGTAATGTACATTTGGATTCCCCTATATATTTTATTCCACAACCACATTCCAACATATATATAACAGATATTAATTCAAACTTAGAAATCTTGGCTTTGAAGTTATTTATCATACCATTTATATTATTTGAAGAGAAAAAAAGAAATTCTACACAAACCACTATAAAGTTTATTAATTAATTTAGCTTGTTGATTAGATATAAAAGGAATATAAATCCATTTATCACTTTTTAATTTACTTAATATTTTCATATTATTACTTTTGTTATTCTTTTATTTTGATTATAAAAGTAATAATAAAAAAATATTAAGTAAATTAAAAAGTGATAAATGGATTTATATACCTTTTATATCTAATTAACAAGCTAAATTAATTAATAAACTTTATAGTCGTTTGTGTGGAATTTCTTTTTTCTCTTCAAATAATATAAATGATATGACAAATAACTCCAAAGCCAAGATTTCTAAGTTTGAATTAAGTTGTTATATATATATATATATATATATATATATATATATATACATTCCATATATATATATATATATATATATATATATTGGAATGTGGTTGTGGAATAAAATATATAGGGGAATCCAAATGTCCATTACAAAAACGATATAATGATCATAAGACATTATATAAATGTGTACAGAAAGAAAATATATCTTCGGTAGATATGAATACTCCATCAGTTATATTTGAACATAATAAAACATGTAATTATGGTTTTAAATTTAATAATAGATATAAAAATTATTCAAATTGAAAGGTGTAGTGAAAAACATAAAATTAAAGAGGCAATGATGATATCTAGGAATAGAGGTGGTTTAATGAATAAACAATCGACTAATATAAAGACAACAGAATTGTGGGAAATTTGAATAGACTGAATGATTGGTAACGCAAGTTTTTATTTTTTGTACGTTTGTATTAACAGTTGATAAAGGTTGTCAGTGAAACAATTGAAAGTACATCTGGTAAAGAATATATTATTTAATTTTGAATACTGTGTTAAATATATTTATTTGAATTATTATTATGTGATTTAAAAATACAGACATTTAATGGTTGTAATTATATATATATAAAATACTTACATTTCTATCATATATATATATATATATATATATATATATGATAGAAATGTAAGTATTTTCCAGTATATTTTCATAAATAATTTTAAATTATAATATAATGAAATAAAACATCAATTAAAAATAAAGTGAAATTAAATCATCTAACAACTGTATTCTTTATTATCAAATATATATATATATATATATATATATTATATTATAAATATATATATATATATATATATATATATTTATTTATCAGATAAGAAACTAAAAGTATAATAACTTTCTAAATAGTTTCACAATCGATTAAGACACTTCTGAAAAGAATTATAGAATTTAAATAGATTTTTACAGGTTTATAGTTTAAATACTTGAAATTTAAATAGATTTCTATATATATTTTTATAAATAATTTTCAACTATGATATAATAAAACAATATACCAAATAAAATTAGGCACAGCAAGATTGGATTAAATCATTTAGCAATTGTATTTAAATACTTTAATCCAAAAGTAATTTATTTTTAGCTTATTAGCAATGTTTATATGTGTATTAGTATATCAGACAACAATATCTTAAATATATAAAAAATAAATATTTTCACAAATAAAGAGTTATACATTTTAGATATAAAAATTACACAGGTTTATAGATTTCAATGTTAAAAATTTGACAGTATTTAATTTGTATATAGGTATAAATATTTTTAGTTATGATGTAGTATTCCTAATTACCTATTAAACAGATATTGCAAAATGGAATTATATAATCTAGTGTTTATAATAGTCTGAAATATTTAAACCAAAGGTGAATTGATTTTTTACTTTAGTTTATAAGTTATAACAAAAATATTAAATTAGACAATAACACTTTATAGGTGTGAAAATTAAAAGTATAACAATTTTCCAAATATTTTCACAACCAAATAAAGATGTCTTGTAAAAAGTATTGTACATTACAAGTAGACGAGTTTTATAAATTTATCAATTTAAATATTGCATTTTTTTTTAATAATTTTTATCTTTGATATAATGAAACAAAGGATCAATCATAAACATATATTTCAAGAAGAAATTACATCTTATAGCAATTGTCTTTGTCTGAAATAATTTAAATCAAAAATAATTTCTTTTTAGTTTATTATCCAAGTTTATATAAAGGTCATAAATCAGACAATGATATTTTATATGCGTAAAAATTAGAAATATAACTTATTTACAAATAAATATATGTTGGGCTATTTCCATCATCTAATATAAATTGTTAAATGTTTTTAGAAAATTCAAACTTCATTTACACTTTTCAAATACATTTAACTATTAGTAATAGCATACAGATTTGTATATAATACAATATTTCAAGTGTTATTCTTCTTTTCTCTTTTTCATGTGATTCTGACCTAACCAGTGACAACGTTAACAAAGAAAGAAAGAATGATATCGCTCAAAAAATATTTTATAATAATATGTTTGCTAATACTAACAGTCAAATGCATTTGAAAGGTTTAAAATATGAATTTTTAAAAAAAATATTTAGCAATTAATATTAGATGGTGGAAATACTCTAACATGTAATTACAACTACAATACTACCATCACAGATTTTTAAAGAAATTGTTCCCAAATATTTTTGCAATCAAGGATGGCTATTCTTTAAAGAATTATAGATTTTAAATAAGTTTTTACAGATTTATAGTTTTGAAAATTAAAAATGTAATATAGTTTTCTAATTAATTCTAGTGTATTTATAAATAATGTTTAGGTATGCTGTAATGATACAGAATTATAATAAAAATAGACATTTTCTTTATTAAATCATAGGTATGAACTATTTATAAAATACATAAAGAAATATTAAAATTCTAATCTTTAAATCTATAATTTGTAAAAAATTTCTTTTTAAAATACAGAGCATAGAGAAATGTGCCAGGGTTTCATGTTATAGAAGCATCATATTCAAAGGCCATTCTTTGATCTGAGTTCAAATCCAAGTCAAATAAATCTTAAAATAGAGCTTTCTTTTAGATAATCAACTCAATTAATCATTCTATATCAATAAAAAATGCATATTTAGCTATAAATTAAGCTAGGAAAACTGTTCAAACATTCACTGTCTGGAATCTGGAAATTGAAAAGTCTAGTGAATAAATGCTTTTTTTTCTTCACTATTTCTGTACAAAAAACTGTTGGGAAAATGGATTATTTAAAGGCTGTTTTACATTATATATATTGAAGCAGTTGAGCTTCATGGTCTTTCATAAACACCAAATTACTAATCCATGTTTGAACCTTATGCTCCCTCACACTCCTATATTAATATATATATATATGTCAACAGATGGTGTTTTACCAAAAACACCATCAAGCGTATGTTTACATAAATGTCAGAGCATGCATTCACTATCTCTAACTTTAATGCCACTTTCAGATCATGATTTCAAGCTATTTGCTATCATCAGTGAAAGACAGAACATTTAGAAACTAGATCTAAACACAAACTCTGAGCATTTAGATCTAGTTTCTAAAATTCCTGTCTTTCATTGATGATAGCAAATAGCTTGAAATCATGATCTGAAAGTGGAATTAAAGTTAGAGATAGTGAATGCATGCTCTGACATTTATGTAAACATACACTTGACGGTGTTTTTGGTAGAACGCCATCTGTTGACATAAATACAAGCGTTAGCAAGTTTTTAACTTGTTTTTTGTTTTTCTTTATATAATATATGAGGTGCAGCTCAAAAGATATATATAAATTATAGCTTATATATATTTATATACTATATATATTGTATATATATCTATATATATAAATATCAAATATATATATATATATAATGGGAGAAATTACTAACATTATATTAATTTTACCAATATTGCTTTTAAGTTTGTAAAAAAAAAAATTTTTTTTGTTTAAATTTATTAAAAACTATGTTTCTTTTCAAAATCCAAGATGGAGTATGTAACTGCTAATTGTCCAAAAATAACTAAAAGGGTGGAAATTTTATATTATCTAATTTTGGGAAAGGATGTTTAATTAAAATGGACTAAAAGTAAAAAGGGAAATCCAATTAAGAATTTATGCTTTTGCCATTAACATTTTATCAAATCTATTTCTAATCTGGAAATGGATTTGAATATATTTTTGGACAAATTATCTAACAATTGCAGCTCCAAACAATAGGTGAAAAAAATGAAATTAAAAAAAGGAATACTAAAAGCATAATGGGCTGATTTTTGACTACCAAGGAGAGAACTAGTTTGTAGAAAAGCTGTTGCCAAAGGACTCCACGCTATTCTTTTTTCAAAAATGTTGGACAAATAAAAAACTAATCACCTTCCTTGCCTTTTTGCTGACCAATCTTGCCTCAAATAATCATTTCACTGATACCCAAAAATATGATCTAAGAACAGAGGAATGCATAATGGAATCTTGCTATTAAAGTGATTTCAATCCTATTAATTATGTCATGCTGGAGCTGAACTGTTAAAATGGACTCTTTAATATAGCAAGGTAATTAACCTAAGAATTGCCTATGAACTTTACATCTTATTCCTTCTAAACTAATCTCAACCTCAGCTCTCCAGATTTCATTTTTTACATTGTTAAGTTAAATGTTTATTTATTAATTTTTAACTGTATTTGCTCTCATGGTACTAATTTGTCTTTTATATGTAAAGTCTGCTCTTATTTCTTTAATCTTGGTGTGGTTCCTTTCTTAATTTTAAACTGTTTTATTTCATTATTTTTAAGTTGCAAATCTAAACAATCTTGCGAGCCTAATATATAAAGTTATTTTTCCATATCTACTTAAACCTCCCCGAGTTGAGATTAATAATATCCCCTCGCTTTTTGAATTAGATTTACATACTTTTTTAATTATTACGCTTGCCAGATTGTTTCTCAGGTTAACCCAATTACATGATTATATTTAAAATGTTTTTAAAAGAAGTATATATATTCTTTATGTATAATTTTATTATTCCTGAAAAAATTAACGCTATCAAATACTTTTTTATGTCAAGTATTTAATTCTGAAAGGGTGATTTTTTTGTCTTATTATTGTTTTTATATCATCTGTATTAGAAAGCTATACTCCTAATATTTCAAAGACTTGATTATTCTCAAGTTATAAAATTCAAGAGGGTGGGATTTCAGTCTGTTACATAACAGGGAAGAGAAGGGGGGTAATTTTAAAACTTATTGGTACAAATTAAATCTGTTCCATATATATAACATAGCATAGTGTTAATTGCCTAAATTATAGCATGTGAGTGAGGTTCATGTGTTTTAAAATAGTGATTTCCATTTTATATCATTAAAGACAGTATTATGTTGCATTGCTGATATAAGGCTTTGTTTAGTAATTATTATGTGCTTCTAACTTGGAGGGTTATGATAAATTTGGACCCATAGACTTTCTTCATGCCCTATCCTGTGGTTAGTTGACCTTCTGAGGATCATTTTTGTATAACATGCCTCTCATGTTGGTTGTCCAGAGAAGCCTGGGTATTCATTTTCTTTGTTTGGAAGCATGATATCACTTCAGATTCTTCTGCCTTTATATCAGCCCTACTGCTTTTCCATTAGTATTAATTTAATTATTTAATGACCTTAGTTCAATGATGTAATCATAATATTCACTTTGCTTATTTATATATATAATATATATATATATATATATATATATATATATATATATATATATATATATATATATATATATATATATATATATATATATATATATATATATATATATATATATATATATGTCTTTCCAATAATAGTCATTGGTTTAATTAATAATATTGTTTTTTTCTTATTTTTTGTAAAATCCCACCACCATAATTCATCCCCTTTATTTAAGACTATACATATTTTTAGAAAACAAAGCATTCTCTTTTTTTTTGAATTTAAAGAATAGTTAAAATTATTATATTCACTAATAAATGATACTTGATTTAAATGTATATTATTTTACTAAATCCTCACAAATGTTGTACTCCATGATTAACCTACTTTTTGCTAGTCATGTTTAAAAACATGACAATTTGACCACTTCTGACCGTTCAAATCCCATCACTTTTAATGCTATGGTTAATATTTTACCGTCATTTGAAAAATTATAAAGAGTTCTGTAAAATGCTGCCCTCTCTTGAATTATTTTACAAGTAAAAATCAATAAACTGATATTGAAAGTCTAACAAAAGATGTAGGCATCCTCTTCTTGAATCTTATTGGCTGTTACATTTTGATAACAAAGAAAATGGTTGTCAATAACTGAAGAGTTATGATTTTTTTTAATTTTATTTCAAAAGTGATAAACGATTGTTTTAGATCATTTTAAAAGTATTTTTTGACAAATTATAAATTATTTTGATAAAATATACTAAAAATAAAATTATTTTAGAAAAATAGTTAAGACTTTAGCAAAAATTAGTTACTTATTCACAATATAAAATTGGGAAAGAAATCACAGCATCACCAAAACATTTTTATTGGTGAGTAAGATTTTATTTTAGATTTTCCACTAGAAATATTTTTATAATTATAAATATGAAAAAAACTTTTGTTCACTTTCATAACATGACAATTTATTAACTCTTATAATGCATGACTCGTCTAAAAATGAGAAGATTTGACATCACTCTAAATCGGCTACTTTTTATCCCACATATACATATGATATGTCATTACAAAGAAAATCAAAAGTTCGATGGTGCCCTCTTCAGAGTTATTTTACAAGTAAAAAATCAATAAAAATGACCATATATGTCAAACAAAACCAAAGCACCACCTCCTCACCAACTTTTCTTGAATCTTATTGGCTGTCCCACTTCTGTCAGAAAGGGTAATGGCTGCCAAAAAGTAAAAAGTTACGTTCGTTTTGATTTTTATTACGAAAATGATAAACGAATGTTTACAACATTTTAAACAATATTTGAATTGAATTACAAATTATTATTGATAAAATAATACTAAAAATCAAATTATTTTAGAAAAATAGTTAAGATATTACCAAGAATTATTTATTTATTGCTACATATTGATCGTAACGTAAAGTGAAAAAAAAAAGATTGCGTCAGCAATCTTTTTTGGTTGGTTGAATAGCGGTTACTTTTATTTCACCACAATTGAATATTTTTTAAATTATAAATCAAATTTTATTTTTGAAAAGATTTTTGTTTGCTTTAAGAATCTGAAAATTCAGTAATATACTTTTTACAAACGAAACTAACATATTTATATTATTAAAAGTGATCTATTTTAACAATAGATTTTGTTAAAGTTGTGAGTTGGCCAATTACAAGTTTTGATTTTTAACTCATTCGGCCAATTATATAATCATCGTTCAAAAGGTTAATATACATTTTACAAACAAAACTAAAGTGAATATAATATTAAAAGATGAATATATTTTGATGCTTGATTTTGTGAATTGATGCTTGAATTTATGAATTGATCAATTAAAAGTTTAGACTTTTACCTCACTCGGCCAATAAAATAATCAGCAAAAAAGAGATTAAACCATTTTTAAAACATATATTTTGATTTCCACAACTGAAACGGTGTGAAAATAGGTTGTTTAATATATATATATATAATGATTACTAGAATGCTTCATAAATTTGTACACTCATCATCACCTTTCAGAGCCACCACTAAAGTATTAATTCAAAAATGTGTAAGTTTGTTTTGTGATCAAATGATTGGCACCTTAATCTAATCCATCAAAGATATTTATTGATGTATAATATGTAATTTATTCATAAGAGCAATAAAATAAATAGCTAAGTAATTTACTGTTCATTAAATGTTTTAAATGTTTTATTATTATTCAAGCCACTTATGTAGTTTGAATTATCTTCTCTCCCATTCCATACATTCCAACATATATGTGCATTCTTGTTAAATAAGTCTCATTGTCTCTTTTGCTCTTCTAGTGGGACAGACTTAAGATTTAATTCTCATGTGCCATCATTATTATATTATTCATTAGGTGTTCAATGTGAGGCTTGTGGAATGGGTTAGAATCTAGGTTGGTCCCTGATCTAAATCTCAGGTTTGGCTGGGTCTGAAGTACGTTTCATTGAGTTCCAGCACATGTTAGATGGATCAACATATTTTGATCAGTACAATATATAGATTGCAAAATAATGCACCCTGATTAACTAAAACGTACAACACATGTTTGTCGGATGATTTGGCATAAATTCTGAAAGTTCATTTTAGAATTCAGTTTGTTTTGGGACAAGCCACATAAATTCCAAAACTATTTGATTTTATTTTGATTATTAAATGTATATCACCTTTAAAACTGTGAATGATCACGATTTTATAGGACATTATTACTTTAGAAAATAAAAACAAAACCTTTATAATAATGAAAAGTAAACTTTCTCATCTAATTCATCCCAAATAAAATTCCTCAAGTAAACTAAATATAGTGCGGTCATTTTTTATTAAAATATCATGATCTTGACATTATTCAAATAACTTTTATCTGTTTAATAATTTTTTTAAAAAAAAAAACATCATTCAATTTTGAATAATTTGACAACAAAGATTCAAAAATGGTTGGCAAAACTAATCATTCCCCTTTTTCTCTAGCCATAGTTAAAAAATAAATAAAAACAATAAATTATAAATAAGTCATTCATTCAGCTATTGATGCTATTAGTCAGAAATGCGTATTAAATATAAAGTATTGATTTTTAAAATATGTAGCCAAAAATCTACATATATTTTAGAAGGTTATATAGACATATATTGTATAATAAAAATACTATGAAACAATATATTAAAAAATATGTCAGTCAGTTGCTAAGTTTAGTTAGTAAAAAAAAAAAAAAAACCAAAGTAAAACGAAGTAAATAAATGAGTTTTTTTCTTTTTAGAAACATATAAAAGCATTATCTTAATCTTTTTTTACTTCTTTAAAACAATTAAATCTACTTACTTAAAACCTCACTAAATGTTTGAGAGCTGTTAATAAAATAAATCTTTAAAACGTCTTAAGTCACAAATGATAAGCTAAGCAACAGGCGTGAGTATTATTACCATTTAAACAAATAATAAATGTGTCTTTTTCAAAGCCGAACTTACTTTAAAAAAAGTACGGGCTAGATTGTTAAGAAAATATATATATATTTTTAGTGATTGAAAAAACATAATAATCATGTTCTTAGTTAATTGTATTTACTGGAAAAATTACGATAGGGATGAGTTAAAAGACAAGATTAAATGTCTATACTGATAATAATCAAGTAATATTGCTTTCCATCAAGAAGCAATATTCTACATTATTAATTTGATATTGCTTGTCAAATTTTTATAAGGGCTAAAAACAAATGCTCTAAGCTAAAGTGAGATATACTAATTCATTACAATATTGTATGTTTATCAATGTGTAGTGTTTTTTTTTAATTTTAACAAAAATGAATTCATATCAAGTTGTATATATTATTTTTCATTCCTATTTTGTAATTACAAGAGAACTGAACTTGGATTTTCAAACTCCCCACGGCTATCCAATCCATCTTACACAACTGATACATATGATCACTTACACTTGAAAAAGATAAATGATCTCTAATAAATGTATTTTGTGCTGATCCAGCTTTCATCAGTTGGTCTAGATCACCACAATCATTATTCAGTTTGTCTTAAGATAGCAAATCTTCAAAATTTAATGGACCAACTTCAATCTTCTCCATTCTTCAACTCTTCATTCACATATATCATGGGAAATCCACGACTGGAATGCAAAAAGCCCTTGATGATGACAACACTATTGTCATACTCATGTTAATCTTAAGTCTGTCTGTCCACTCACATGTCCTTAATATGTCCATTTAATTACACAGAAGAGTGATGAGCAGAATACAGGTTGAATATGTAATATTTAAATACATGTATATTGTCTATGCTAAATGTAATTATCGGAGACTTGATCTCAGATTTTTAAACTGCCACAGCTATCCAATCCATCTTATACAACTGATACATATAATCACATACATGTGAAAAAGATAAATGATTTTGAATATAAATATTTTGAGCAAAACCAGCACTCAACAGTTTGTCCAAATCACCATCTCAAACACACACACAGGCAGACACACACACACACTATATATATATATATATATATATATATATATATATATATATATATATATATATATATATATATATAATCATGATTCATTTTATATTAAGATAAAAACATTTCAAACTTTAATGACCAGACTTCAATATTCTCCACTCTCCCATTCTTTATCCACCCATGTCATTAAAAAGCTGATGATGACCTGTTTGAAGCTCTTGTTTGCAAATTTTGTTGCAATACCCATGTTGACTGTAAGTTATTCTGAACCCTCATATATAGGATGTTAAGCCCATTTAAATACATGGAAGAGAGAAGAACAGAATATAGGCTGAATATATACTATTTAAATACATGTATATTGTCTATAATAAATTTAATTATAAGGGACATGAACTCAGGCTTTCAATCTCTCCACAACTGTCCAATCCATATTATTCAACTGATATATTTGATCACATACATATGAAAAAGATAAAAGATTTCTAATATTAGTATTTTGTGCTGAACCAGCACTCATCTGTTGGTGCAGATCACCATCTTCCATACATATATACAATAAATATTCAGTTTTAATTAAGATAACAAATCTTCAAACTTTAATGCACAAGCTTCAATGCTGAATAGTTGGAGATGGGAGATCAAAGCTTGTCCAGTAAAGTTTGGAGATATGCCATCTTAATATAAACTGAGTAATGATTATTTATATATATATATATATATATATATATATATATATATATATATATATATATGTGTGTGTGTGTGTGTGTGTGTGTGTGAGAGAGAGATGATCTAGACCAACTGCTGAGTATTGATTCAGCATAAAATCTGTATATTGGAGATCTTATCATTTCTGCTGTGGGGAGTTTGAAAGTCTGAGTTCAAGTCTCTTGTAATTACATTAAGTTTAGTCTAGACAGTATACATGTATTTAAATATTACATATTCAGCCTGTATTCTTCCCATTCCTCTTCCGTATAATTAAATGGGCATATTAAGGTCTTATAAGTGATGTGTCAGATTGACTTAAGGTCATAATTGGTATAACAATAATATTGGTATCATCAAGGTCTTTAAAAGTTTAATTGTTGAATTTAATTGTTGAATTTTTAATTATATGGATGGCTGAATAGTTGGAGAATGGAAAAGATTGAAGTTTGTTCATTAAAGTTTAAAGGTTTTTTTATAATCCATATAAAGGACTATTTACTATAATAAAACAAATAGGTCCAAATGTATTCTGGATAGATATAAATGGAAAAATGGAAGGTACATATAATGCCTACATTCTTAAACTGTATTTTGGTCAACTATAAAGCTCAGATAACTATCACATTCTGATTATAGCAGGAGTAAGAGAAGGGAGACAAAACTAAATAAAAACATAAAGATAATCATTCAATCATGAGAGCACCCAGGCTAATGTAAAAAATACAGATAACAAAAAAGCAGATATGAAATAAATTGTATGACCCCTTTATAAATCTAAATTGAAAAATATAAATATAATGCTAAAACACACATATACACTTTAAGTGTTGAAATTTTCTTATCATATTAAAAAATTTTAAGCCTGTAAGAAAGGAGGGAGTTGTAAGGATAGCTTACAATCTTATTAAGCTCACTTGTTTATGTGCAATATCAAACCATAAACTTAAAAAAATAAATTTTAATTAATAAAAAGAAGATAGATTATACTTTTATGTTAAAATACCCATATGCACATGTATATAACTTAAACATTAAATTATAAATTTTTAATAATAAAATTTAAGTTAAAGAAATAGTTATTTTAATAAAATAAAATAAATAGATTTCAATCATTCATATATATGTATAAAATAATTGTTAAGTTATCTTATATCACTAACCAAGATTCAAAACATAGAAATAACCTAAGGTCCAGTCTTATCTTAGCAACTAAATATAAAAGAAATAAAATCAGAAAACTCAATTACATAATTTTTAATTATGATGCATTCAACAATATTCAAATACAAAATCGTGAAACAAAATAGTAATTTGACACATGCTGTTTACCGGAAGTCGATTCCACTATAAAAGCTAAATCAACTAATTTCCAAATCAGTTCTATTTTTTATAAATGAACTAGTCACTATGCATATTTATTTTGCTGTGTTCAAATACCAAACACATCAGAGATGGATCAATAGTTTGGATATATTTTTCTTGTTTATAAAATTTTTGTTAGCAGAAAACTCTAATGTCACTCAAGTAAAGAGAAAATAAATTATTCTTTAATATCATAGATAATAATTTCAAAAGTAAAATTATCTTTAATATAAAAAGAGACATTCTTAACAATATTCTAAACTTGAATTTCAAGAAAGATAAATATCATCAAACACATTTATATATCTAATTAAATTTATTTTAAGATTTTAAATTATAGAAAATGCATCATGAATAAAGATACTTTGCCATAGGTTCAAATGCTATTGTTCTAACCTAAAGCAGTGTAACTATTCATTCCTACTGAAATGCCTAGTATATATATATATATATGGTGCTTGTATTATGGATAAAGACACCGTAGGATGGCATTGTTTTCATGCTAAATGATAAAATATGAACATTCACGGGCCGTTGATTTTAATAATTTTTCTATGCTTTTTTGTAATGCGAAAATAAAAACAAAACAAAATCATCTTTTTTAAATATTATTTTTTATTAATGTATACAATTTAAATGATAATAATAAATGTAAAATAAAATCAACAAATTACAATTTGATTCGTGTTTTTTATATTGTATACTTTTTAAATTGTGTTACGGCTTTTTTTTTATTAATTTTCTATCGGATATTTTTTTACTTGTGTTACGGCTTTTTTTTTTTATCAATTTTCTATCGGTTATTTTTTTACTTGTGTTACAACTTTTTTGTTGTTGTTTAACTAAAAAATTATAATCATAATAAAAGTTGTTATGGTTAGATTTAGGGTTAGGCTTAGGGTTAGTTTTAGGGTTAGGTTTAGGGTTAGTTTTAGGGTTAGTTTTAGGTTTAGGGTTAGTTTTAGGGTTAGTTTAGGGTTAGTTTTAGGGTTAGTGTTCTGTTTGTTTGTAATGTTAAAATAAAAAAATTCTAAATCATAAGCATACTCGGACAGAAGAAAGAAACTCAAACTTTTTTAAACAACAAACAAATGTCTTCTTTACTTATTAAACATGTTTATAATATTTGCTTTTTATTAAATTTACAAAAAAAACAATACATTTGGACTTTTCTTACTGGATATTTTTCTCATAACTCTCTTTTTTACTTCAAAAATATACAGATGGTAGAATCTTCTTTGTCTCATGAATGTTACTAACTGTACATTACTTGACACGTTACCTAATTGCAACTCAATAAAAACATAGATATTTAACATTTACCCAAATAAAAGTTCAATACAGTACGTTGTAAAAAGTCTTATAATTATTGTTTTAAAACATCTGAACATTTCAATAGTTTAAAATAAATAAAAAATCCAATGAAAACAACATTTCAATACAATTCAAATACAAACTCTCTCATCAAGCCGTAATTATTTTATAAATTGTGAGAATTCATAAAATGTAATTGCTGCTTAGCAACATACATGCTGTACTGTGAAGTGACATAGTGGCCTGCATTCTGTAGCACAACAAAAAAGTTGTATTGTAGAAAACATGGGTTCAAATGTGTCGGCCATGGAAACAGCTTTTTAATGTGTTTTGGCATGAAAAGTGTGCCATAGAATGGCATATTTAGCTATAAGATGAGTACCATATATATATATATATATATATATATATATATTTATAATATAATATAGCTTATATATATATATATATATATATATATATATATTTATAATTCAATATCCAGCTTCAGCTTATACTGAGATAATTTACGGAAAGGGATGTCAACAACATGTGAGAGAAATGCTTCAATGAAACAATGGAGTATACTGATTTTCTCACCAATGATTCATGATCAGAAATAAAAGAACTTTATTCATAATGAATATTGTTATTCAATTGTGGAAAATTAATAGGACAATATCATAAACTTTAAGAACATCATATCATCTTTGCATATCAACATCCATAAATATTTTATTTTATTTCCTTTGGACTTAAAACCTATTTACTTTGGAATAATCCATTTTAGAAAATCATTAAATGAAAAAAGTGGAAAGATCACTGGGTTAAATATTTTTTTATTTAAGAAAGTTTAGGTTTTTCTTACAGAGTGACTTGACTAGGTTAATAATTAAACTTAATATGAAGATAAGTTTTTATTGTTATTCATATTAAATTCATTCACTTATGACAAGACATAATTTTTGTTTATTATTAACTAAATTAATTTAGTAATATTTGTTTGTTTAGCATTCGGGATAAATGCCTAATATCCTTGGTTGAAATGTTTTTTCTTTCAGTGATAAGGACAATACATGGATGGGAGGTCTCATAGAAAATGGAATTTCCTCAAAAGAATTGGATATTTCAAAGATCTTTATTTATATTTATACTGTTTATTTAAATTTAGTTAGCTTGTGTCATCATAATCTTTGGAATTATAAAATTTTATTTATTTTTGCAACCTATTAAATATTGTTTGTGTTATGATACATATCCACTATGGGATATGAAGAGGTATAATTTTAAGATTTATATACTAATATGGTAGAAATGTATGTATAACACGCATAATTAAAAAATTTGTTACATAAAGATAGATTAAAATTGTTTTCAATTAACCCTTTAGGGGTCTTTATGAGATGACTCAAAATTTTGTCATTTTTAATGCCATGGTTAAGATTTTATCATCATTTGAAAGGTTATAAAAAGTTCCATAAGATGCTGCCCTCTCTTGAATTATTTTACAAGTAAAAAATCAATAACATTGATGTTGAAGGTTTAACAAAAGAAGAGGGCTGTCCATTCTTGATGGTGATTGGCTGTTAACAGTCAAGTTCAAAGAAAGCCGTTTGTCAAAATGAAACTGCTAAGATTTCTTTTCTTTCATTTCAAAAGTGATATGTTTTAGACCATTTTTAAAAGTATTTTTGATGCATTTTTTGACATATTATAAATTATTTTGATAAAATATGCTAAAAATAAAATTATTGAAAAAAATAGTTAAGACTTTAGCAAAAATTATTTACTTTCCACAACATAAAATTGGGAAAGAAATCACTGATGTCAACAAAACTTTTTAACACTTTAATAGCTCGAACCGCATAATAGCAGTTGTCACCTTTAGATCGCTCTAACTCAGATGATTTTCAAGTTACAGTGAAGAAAAAAATACCTGTATTAAAGCTTAGAGCAAGGCCTATAAGATGCTGCCCTCTTCTGAATTATTTTACAAGTAAAAAATCAATATTAGGAGGGTTTTAAGTTGAACAAAAAAGAAGGCCAGTTTTGATTGGTTGGATAATCTATTTTCAATCTATCCTCAATTCTTATTGGCTGATGATTCCATTAAATATTTTTTCACCACTAAAATGAAAATATATGTTTTAGAGTGTTTTTTTATTATGTTTTGTATATATTATAAATAATTTTCATAAAATCTGCTAAAAATATAGTTATTTTACAAAAGTAGTAAGGTTTTATTAAAAAAATGTATACTTTACACGATTGTAAATTGAAAAAGAAACCAGCTGTAGCAACAATTTTGCCATCTTGTCAAGAGTTGAGATTGCTCCAAACTGTTTATTTGATTTTCAAACAAAGTTTAATGTTTTAGAATATTTTTCTGGCATTATAATGTATTTTTGGTGTATTTTTTAATAATATGCTGAAAGTATAATTATTTTGAGGAAGACGTTAAGATTTTTTCTAAAAAATTCTTAAAAAATTTGTAACATGAAATCTGGGAGGGATTTAAATGACATTTACATTGCTTCTATTTGCTCATAATGTTTTCTTTGATTTTTTCACTTTTGAATATTTCTATAAAATACAAATAAAAATATATTTTTGAAATAACTTTCGTTTACTTTCCTAACATTACAAATAAATAATATACTTTTTGAAAACAAAACTAAAATTAATATATATTAAAAGATGAAAATATTTGTATCAAAGAATTTGTCACTTGACCAGTTAATTGGTGAATAACATTCATTTTAGACTTGCTGCAATCGAATATTTTTATAATTATAAATAAAAATTTATTTTTGAAAAAACTTTCATTCATTTTCATAACCTGACAAATTATTAATATACTTTTTTCAAACAAAACTAAAATGAATATAATAATGAAAGATGAATATATTTTTATGATTGAGTTTGTAAAATGATCAATTAAATGTTTAGAGTTTTACCTCATTCAGCCGATAAAAAAATTGGCAGTTGAAAAGTTAATAAATATTGTTAAATTTATTAACAGGTTATTTTCCTACAGTATGTTTTACATGATTCACTGAAATTTTTGTATTTTTTAAATTGCATAAAAGCTATAAGCATGATGTCAAATGAAATTCCATCATTCATTGCTGCTTAATTCCATCTTTGAAATGAAGTATGTTACATTGAATTCGGATAATTTTTGCATTTTTTATGAAAATTTTTATTAGTAAGTGCATTTTTTTTTTCAGATTAGTTTTTTAGTTTACACTTGACGATAAAGACAGAAAATCTTTATCAGCCTCAGTAATTAATAAAATGGATTAAAAATATATTAATTGTTCACATGTCAAAGCCTTAAACATGTTATAAATGTACTTTATTTTTTTAATTTTTTGAATAGCATATATATATATATTTAAAATTATAATGTAGTATATAAATTATATAATATTAAGTCATTTATGCTTATATATATATATATATATATATATATATATATATATATATTGTGCCCTTTTATATGGGTCTCCATAAATTGTTGTATCAATCTATCTAAAAAATTTTAAATTTAAGATATATTTAGTTATATGATTTTAGTTTTATTTATGATAATCTTTTTAAAAGTGTAACTAAAGTAATTCATGAGTGTTTGATATGTGAAAATTGTGCTGATATTTGAGAGAAACATTTCAATGGGAATGATAATAGTATATGGTTGGGAAAACTGGCCATAAGCAATACTGCATTAATAAATTTAAGAAATAAATGTTTAAAGCTAAAGTTTTAAAAAGACGAGTTAAAATTAAATGCATATATTTATTGTTGATAAAAATTAATATTTAATAAATGAATATAAATATTTTAATTATTAGTATTCCATGATAAAAGATTAATATTTGATTTTAATAATATCGAATTATTATTTTAAAAATTGTTGGAAGATATTATTTATTTTAAAAATATTTATTTTTAAAAAATGAATTGTTAGTTTATTTTTAGATTATTACAAGCGTTTGTAGCTTTATTGTAAAACACAGATGTTAATTTAAAAAAGTACACACATGCTTGGGAGTATTTTAGTAAAGTTGCAAAACTATTTTAAAAATTCTGTTATAAAATTTATAAATATTATTTTGGCTATCGTGAAATAAAAATAAAGATAATTAATGTGAAATATTAAATCTAATTTTTAAAATATTGCTTAAAAGCATAACGAATAAAAATAGACTTAGTTTATTTATAAAAATAATCTTATAAAAGTTAAACGTGAAATTAATTAAGAAAGAATATTTTAAAAAAATGTTTAATGGATTTAAATAAATGATAAAGATTGATTTAAGAATTTAATAATATGATAAATAATAAATATTAAATAAGTCATTATTTATTTTTAATTCTGTCTTGTTGGTGAAATATGTAAATAAGCTAGCAAGTCAATTGTTTAATTCACCAATCAAGTGGGAGTTTTCTTCTGGTATAAAACCAAGGTTCAATTGTTCGGAGAGGACTTGTGATTGAAATTCTTAAAGTAAAAGTTGCTATTAAAATAGCTAAGTAATTAAACGCTCTAAAAATTGTTTTAAAATTATTAGAGAGTAGTTTTAAAAAATAATTTATAAAAGTTACCGATGAATATGCAGTGTTAATTTATTGTACTTCCCTATTAATCGTTTCTTTACTGAAGCTCAATTTACTATCAAATAATCATGAAAACATCATATAAGGATAAAATGTGTTGGAGACTTTATACGGAAAATTTAACAAACGCTGGATTGACTAGCAGAGTTATTAGATGCTTAAAAGTAATACGTTGGACTTTGTATAAATTTAAAAGCTAATAGTAGTTAATTTTTATAAAATAGATATTTAAAAAATGAGAAATACTTCTTTATGAAGCAAGTATTTGTAAATTCTAAAATTTAAATATATCTTGGTAAAGATATAATATGTAATAATAATTATATAAATATTAGCCTTGTTAAGTCTTTATGGTATAAAAGACTAAATTCTGACAATTTTAAAAAGGCAAATAAATTGGAGATGTAATAAGTAAAGAAATACTTATAATTCAAATTATGATATTATTAAAGTCTAAACGCTGGTCGTATAGAAGACTTTTAAAAAATAATCTTACCTAATATCTGTTACGGAATGCGCAAATCAATTACATGTGGATATCCAAGTAAAGTTAGAAAATAATTAAACAAGAACTTATAAATTATAAACTAATGCTAAAAAATAATAACTTTAAAATAATTTTCCTTAAGAAGAAATGAATATGGATCCTATAAACTATTTTAATTTATTTTTTGTTTTCTGATGGAGCTGACTTTTATTTTTTTATTTTTTTTTAAAAAAAAGACGTTTTCATTTTCTTCATTTAAAACTTTTAAAGACACGTGATGTACCGGAAAAGGAAGTAATGTTTAGTGAAAACTTGTGCCTAGAAAAAAGAACAATAAGAACTAGATGAAAACACCGTTGGATGTTACGTAATATGTCTCAATTATTAACTAACCTAAATATTAATTAATTATTGGTTTATTAAAGATAGGAAAGGTACATTTACATTTTTTGTAAAAAAATAACTAAATACTAATATAACTTTTATTGCATAAAGTTTATTTTATAATTATACAACACGTAATATTTTAAAGAATAATTGTTGAGTGTGAATGTGAAATTATTTTGTAAAACTGGAATCCTGGAGGACATCTTGTGACGGACTGTACATTGAAGTATTATTTATGGTAAAATTGTGTAATAATAATAATGATTTGATGTATTTACTATGTTTTCTTTAGATCAACCAAATGTTATATGATTATTGTATGAATGGATTAATGTTTAAATAATATACACGCACAAAATTAATAATAGCAGTTTTTATTTTAATATGCATATTTTAAATTAATGATATAAATTTAGTACAAAGTAATATGATACCTTAGAAATAATTATATGATTCTTTCGTGAATGAATTTCAATGTTTCTGTTCCAATATTAAAAATCAGATTTATTATACTAGTGTAAGTTATTTATTTTTTTTCTTTTCAAGTTAGTGAGAAGTATATAAAGTCTATATTTTATTTTATTTTTATTAGATGAGTTACGTTAAGTTTACATAGAAATTTATATTTTGATTGAAGGCTTATTGTAAATAGATGATGAGGTATAGGAGAGTTTTGAATCGTTATTATTTTTTTGTTTTTTAAAATTGGTCATTTGTTTTACTGAAATTAGATAGGGTTAAAATGACTTTTATAGGTAGTAGTTTTATAACGGAATAGGAATAATAAGTAAAGAAAAGTAATGAGTTAAAATGGCAAAGAATCATAAAATTTTATTTAACATTATACTTTATAAAAGTTGAAATTATTGAATAATTTTAAAATATTATTTTTAAAAGTACATATACGTATTGCATATTTTAATAAAACATGTAGTATGACATTATATCAGAATGAAATAATAGTGATAATCAATAATTGTTGTTATACTACAAAGTTATATCAGTTGATACATTAATTAATATTTGAGTCATACTGATAATAAATGTAACACAGCCTTATACATTATAATATAAATAATAGTAGGACTTAAGTGAAATAGCATTTTAATTATTAAAGTTGGTTTACTTACATACATGCTACATGAATGATATCTTACATAGAATCTTTCTTATATTAATTGATAATAAATAATGTTTATGTAAATTAAAGTCATAAACTTAATTGAATTTTATTAATAAAACATTTTCTGAAATGTATAAATTATCTACTTATAGTTATGGAAATAGTAACAGTGTAAAAAATCTTGTAATCTTATTTTTCTTATTTTGTTTAATTTTATTTAAATGTAAATAGTGTAAATAAATTATTTGTTAAAGTTGATGTAAATAAATTTGTTAAGTTGTTTTAAAAGATGTGTTGAATTCATTATTTTACACCACAGCATCTGACAGCAGATAATTTGAATAAACATAATATTTGCACAATATGAATTTATTATTTTATTATTTGAGAAAGAAACACAATATTTTCTTAATATAATTTATAGAAATTGATTGACATTAACATATGATATTACAATGGTCATAAAATAATTATAATGCACAGTATAAGAGTATAATACTATTTATTGCCACAAATTGTTAAATTATAAGATTTTGGTCTATTTTTAAAATTAAGATACTATATGTAAAAGAAAGACATGCATATGATTTGTTTAGTTTCTTTTAATGATTAAAAGTATAATCCAATAGATAAGATTAAGATATACCCTAAAGATTATTATTGTTAGTGATTATTATTAGAATAAGTTAGGTGTATTTAGGTTTGATATTAAATCCCTTATCATTCCTATCTACATGAATTATTATTACTTTAAGATAATTAGAAGAACCTGAGATTATTTTAATTATATTTCCTTAACAAAAGATTGAGATCTATTTATTTATTAGTATTAAAGATAGTTCATTTATAAAAGTCATAAGAATGCTGTAGAGTTAGTAATAAGATAATAAAGAGGTAATAGTATTCTTATGCCATTGAGACAGTGTCTTGGAGAGACATTGACTCAATGTAAATCTGATTACTAATTGTAACTTCACTTCACAGTCTCATGATTTTAATTAAATCTTATTTAATTAGTACATTATATTGAACTATATTAATCTAATAAGTTATAATAGTATAAAAATATATTAAAGATATTTGTACATATTTTAGCCGAGCATAATAATATGATTGAGCTAGTCATATTTTGAAATTATATTATACATCGGGAAGTGAGGGTACAATATATATATATATATATATATATATATATATATATTGTACCCTCATATATATATATATATATTAATTCTAATATTTTCATGGATAAAAGATGTCATGTTATTATTACTATTTGTGGGATATTCCATGTAGTGAAAAAGCTAAATGCTGATGTTTCAGTACAATATCAAGTACCTTCCTCAGAGCATCCTCTTTCTCAAATCATAAGAATGCACATGAGATTTAAAACTGTTTTTATCGTTTTCTTTCTCCTCATAATTAAATTCTATTGGTTGAGAGGTTTTAAATTTTTTTTTTATTTTCTCTTCCAATAGCTTCTTCCAAATGTTGTTAATCTTCTTTAATTCACACCTTTCATTTATGCTCTTGGGCCTTTTAAAAAGCCCAAGAGCATAAATGAAAGGTGTGAATTAAAGAAGATTAACAACATTTGGAAGAAGCTATTGGAAGAGAAAATAAATTTTAAAACTTCTCAACCAATAGAATTTAATTATGAGGAGAAAGAAAACGATAAAAACGGTTTTAAATCTCACATGCATTCTTATGATTTGAGAAAGAGGACGCTCTGAGGAAGGTACTTGATATTGTACTGAAACATCAGCATTTAGCTTTTTCACTACACAGAATATCCTGCAAATAGTAATAATAATATGACATATATATATATATATATATATATATATATATATATATATATATATATACATATATATATATATATATATATATATATATATATCTGTTCAAATATAACAAAAGTGTTTTTGTACCATGTCTCTATTATACAGTATATAAATTTATATTCAAATAACAAAGGTGATTTTTATACTGTGTAATTTTAGATCTCTGATCCAAGTTTGAAGCAATCTTATTTTATAAACATAATGATTCTCAAAAAGTTTAATGATTTATTGTGTTTATATTTCTGTTTGCATGTTTGTGGTTGTAAAACAGCAATGATTTACATATATAGAGCAGTGCAATGTAAAAATAGACTGATTATCAATTGTGCAGAAAGGTTTCAGTTGATAAAGCTATCACAAAATTTACTGGTCATAGTACCACATGAAAATATAAACACTTAAAACCAATAAAGAGAAATTTCAAATGGTGTGTGCATAGTGGTAGCCACAATGGTTATGCATAGACCACATGGAATTGTATGTAGGCAAAGAATCAAATTCTGATTCTTGCCTATGTCTTGATAATCATTCTGTGGAGTCAGTAGTTTTGCCATATCTTGCATCACATTATTTTCAAGTCTATAGCTAGAAAATCATCTATATGCAAATAAATTATATCTCTGTGGGACAATAAATATAACAAGATAGAATCACTGCTGTGCATAAAGAAAATAAACATCACTGATGTACACAAAAAATATAAAATGAAGAAATGAAACTCATCAGTGATACAGACAGTAGTCTACAATTTCTAGTTTTAGAGAGACAAGAAGCCAATTGTTATGATGACAAATGCATTTTCCCCTTTTGGAAATGATTTGTTTTGTATATTTTATTAGGATGGATCTTTTTTTATAGATGACTTTGAGATTTGTCAACCTTTGGGATACAGGATGAAAATGAAGAATGCTTATGTGAATAGTTTTGGAGATTCTGAAGCTATGGATTATTTGGGGTAAGATGTATTATATATGGTTTGAAAGATAATTTTGTAAAAAAATACAAAGAAATTATCGTTGGAGATGTAATTTAAACTTAGTTAATGATAAATTAGAAATTATGAACAAACAATAAAGTAATAATTATGTTGCATGTTGAAATTTTTTTCCCTTATTTTTTAAATTGTAATCACTATTTGTCTTAGCATTATTGGTTTCCATAGTTTATCTAGTTTCTATCAATGTAAAGTTTTTTGCTCTAACCTTATTAAAACTAAAGTTATTGTGAAAATTGTGTCTCAAGTCAGATTTTTAAAAAATTCAATATGGTGGCCTCGAAAATCAACAAGTTTTAGAGAGGTCTTTGATTTATTTAAATTATTTATTCTATTTTCATAGTAAAATAATATTGAATACATATATCCACATATACATATCATCCTGACTTAATTTACATCATGATAACTTGGTTGGAAGGAATTTTGAGAATCTATCAAACTTATATAAACTATTATGATTACTACAGGGTATCAATTCACCCCTGAAGATAGTTTTTTTCCATGTGTCATAATATCATCCATGTACAATTAACCCTGAATTCCAATACTGAATATAACAGAATAATAAAGAAAGATGAAGATTGGATGAACTGCTCTAAGTTGTATCTGTAGTAAATGTTTAAACATTAAATTATCACATCTGAAATAGATACAATCATGGATTAGATTTTGATCACATCATTCATAGCATCCTACATGAAGACTCGGGTTTTACTATAGTTAGATGTGTTCACTCTCATTCCTTAAGGGAATATGAACTGTTACAATATATATATATATATATATATATATATATATACAATTACAAATATCCAGTATAATTGTATAATGGTTTGTATATTTTCTATAATTATTTCAGTTAGTGTTAACAGTAACTTATATATATATATATATATATATATATACGACATCTGTGGATATATATATATATATATATATATATTGTGCCCTTTTGTATGGGTCACCATCTAATTTTGTGCTAATCTATTAAAAATTTTAAATTTAAGATATATTTGAATATGTGATGTTAATTTTGCTTATGGTAATATTTCAAAAGGTTTAATTAAAGCAATCTATGAGTATTTGATATGTGAAATTGTGCTGATATTGAGAGAGACATTTTAAATGATGATGATTATAATATATAGTTGGGAAAAATGGCCATAATCAATACTGCATTAATATATTTAATAAGTAGGTATTTAAAACTAAAAGTGTTTAAAGGATAAGTTAAAATTAAATGCATATATTTATTATTGATAAAATAATGTTATAAAAGAATATAAATATTTTAATTATTATAAATACTTAAATAGAAGATTAATATTTGATTTTAATAATATCGAATAATTATTTTAAAATCTATTATAATATCTTATTTATTTAAAAAATATTTATTTTAAAAAAATGCAATTGTTAGTTTATTTTTAGACGATGACAAGCGTTTCTTGTGTTGTAAAGAACAGATGTTAGTTAAATATACACACACATGCTTGGAAGTTGTTTAGTAAAGTTGCAGAACTATTTTAAAAATCATGTTATAAAATTTATAAATAATACGTGAGTTATCACGAGATAAAATAAAGATAAATCAATGTAGAATATTAAATCTGATTTTAAAAGTATTGTTTTAAAAATATGACGTATAAAAAAATACTTAGTTTATTTAAAAATAATCTTATAAAAGTTAAAATTAAAATCAAGTAAGTAAGAATATTTTAAAAGAATGTTTAATAAATTTAAATAAATGATAAAGATTATTTTAAAAATTTAATAATGTAATAAATATTAAATATTAAATAAGTCATTATTTATTTTTAATTTTGTGTTGTTGGTAAATATGTAAATAAGCCAGCAAGTTGATTGTTTAAATGTACCAATCAAATGGGAAGTTTCTTCCGGTATAAAAGCTCAGTTCAATTGTTAGGAGAGGACTCTGTGATTGAATTTTCAAGTTAATTGTGTTATTAAAAAATAGCTACGTAAATTTTATAGACGCTTTTAAAATCATTTTTCAAAATTATAAGAGTGTCTTGTAAATAAGTTATAAAAGTTTTAAATGATAGACATGCAGTGTTAATTTAATTTTTCCCTATCGGTCGTCTCTATATCAAGCTCAATTTACAAGCAAATAGTCATGGGAACATCATATATAGTGAAAATATATCGGAAACTTTATACTAGAAATATGACAAACGCTGGATTAGTTTGGAAAATTACAAGATGGAGAAAAGTAGTATTTTGGACAGTATATAATTTTAAAAGCTAATTGCTATTGACTATTAGAAAATAGATATTTTAAAGAATAAAATACTTCTTTATGAAGAAAGTATTTTTGCAAGCTACAAATTTAAATATATATCTTAAGTGAAGATATTAGAAATAAAAGTAGTTTTATAAATACTTGCCTTGTTAAGTCTTTATGTTTAAAAGACTGAATGTGGACAATTTTAAAAAGGCAAATAAATTGAAAAATATAATTAGCTAAAAATCTTAATATAATAAAATTATTATATTGAAATAATTTAAACGCTGGTCGTTTTAGATGAAAAGCTTATTCTTACCTGGATATTTTGTTAAGAAATGCGCAAGTAATACATGGACGTCCAAGTCAATTTAAAATAATTAAATATAAATTTTTATAAACTATAGACTAAATTAAAATAATAACTTTTGAATAATATTTTAAAAAAACTAAATCAGGATTCTATAAACTATTTTAATTTTATTTTATTTTCTTGTGGGGAACTTATTTTTAAAAAAAAGAACGTTTTCGTTTTTCATAAACTTTTAAAAAAACACGTGATGGACCGGAAACAGGAAATGGTGTTCTAGTGAATGTGTGCCTAGGATTAAAGAACTTTATGGTGAAAAGGAGACATCGCTGGAGTTATGTAATATGAATTCTGTTTTATTTATCTAACATAAAATTTAAATATTATTAATCTATTAAAATAAGATAGGTACATTTCTTTAAATAATAACTAAAAATAATATAATGATTAATTGCATAAGTTTATTTTATATTTAATACAACACATAATATTTTAAAGAATGATCGTGAGTATAAATGTGAATTATTTTATGAAGCTGTAATTCCGAAGAATATTGGAAGATGGACTGTACATTAAATCATTATTTATGGTAAAAATTGTATAATAATAATAATTTTGATGTATTTAATATGTTTTCTTTAGATCAACCAAATGATATGTTATTGTTGAATGGATGTATGAATATTTTAAAAATACACACACATTATATTGGCAGTAACAGTTTTATTTAAATATGCATAATTTGAATTTATGATATAAATATGATGCAACATTACATAAGAAGCTTAGAAATAATTATATGATTCTTTCGTAAATAAATTTTGATTTTTATTTTTATTATTATTATGTTGGAGTATTAGAATTATATTTATTATTCATACAAGTAATTATTTTATTTCAAGTTAGGAAGAGATCTCAAAGTCTATATTTTATTTTTATTTTATTGGATGAATTAAGTTAAGTTTTATGTAGAAGTTTATGTTTGGATTAAAGGTTTACCGAATATAGATGACGTAGTATAAATAGTTTGGATAATTAGTATTTATTTAAAGTTGAAGGTTGTTTTCCCGGAATTTTAAATAAGTTTTAGAGGATGTTTTGTAGATAAAAGTTTATTAAGAAGGAGTAGAATAACACATAAAGTAAAGTAATAATTTCACACAGAAAAGAATCATAGAATTTATCTAATATAATGCTTTATGAATTTGAAATTGATGAATAATTTAAATATTATTATTTTAACAGTACATATATGTAATGCATATTTAACAAAACATGTAGCATGAATTGCAATAAGTGAAATATAAAATTATAATCAATTCTTTGTTATTACATTATAAGGATACATTAGTTTCTATATTATGCTATTCAAGTAATGCTAATAGTAAAGTGAACACATACTAGTATATGATGAAATAAGTAACAGTAATATTTAAGTGATGTAGCAATTTAATTAGTAAAGTTTAATTGTTTACATATGCTATATAAACATTGTTTACATAAATTTTTCTGTGTAATAATTAAAGTTCACTGATATTTATTTAAAGTCTAAGTTTTGAAAACATACTTCAATGTTATTAGTACAGCATTTTAAAGAATGTATAATTACTTATTAGGAGTATGAATTAATAACAGTGTAAACATATTGTATTATTATTTTCTTATTTTATTTTCTTTGTTTTCCTAATTTTGAACTGTAAATATTGTAAATAAATTCTTAGTTGAAGTTAATGTAAATAAATTTGTTTAATTCGTTTTAAAAGTGTGTCGAGTTCATTATTTTACACCACAGCATTTGACAACAGATAATTTGAATAAACATAATATTTGCACAATATGAATTTATTATTATTATTTAGAAATAAACACAATATTTTCCTGATATCATTTTATAAGAATTGATTGACATTAACATATAATATTATTATGGTCATAAGGTAATTATAATGCACATTATAAGAGTACAATATTATTTATTGCCACAGATTATTAAGTTATAAGATTTTTGATCTATTCTAAAATTAAGATGCTATATGAAAATAAAAGATAGACATGTTATTATTTATTTAATGATTGATGATATAATAGGAATAGATAAGGTTAAGTTATACCCTAAGAGTAGTATTATTATTATTATTATTAGAATAAGTTAGGTGTATTTAGGTTTGATATAAAATCCCATATCATACTTATTTACATGAGTTATCATTACTTTAAGATAATTAGAAGAACCTGAGATTATTTAATTATATTTTTAAAAATTAAAAGTTAAGATTTATTTATTTTATTATTATTAAAGATAGTTTATTTTATTTAAAAGCCATAAGAATGCTGTAGAGGTAGTAGTAAGTTAATAAGGAGGTAATAGTATTCTTATGCCATTGAGACAATGTGTTTGGAAGATATTGACTCAATGTAAATCTACTTATTACTTTGTAACTTTACTTCACAGTCTCATGATTTTAATAAATACTTATTTAATTAGTACATACTATAGAAATATATTGATTTTGATAATTGATAATAAATTTAATTAGAATATGATAGTATAAAAGTAAATTACAGATAGATATGCAAATTTTAATTAAGCATTATAATTTAATTGAGCTAGTCGTATTTCAAACTATATTATACATCGAGAAGTAAGGGTACAATATATATATATATATATATATATATATATATATATATATATATATATATATATATATATATATATGTGTGTGTGTGTTACTGACCTCATTGAACAAATTAAAAGACTGAAGTGGAGTTGAGCTGGACATATTGTTAGAAGAGATGATAATAGATGGACAATTGAAATTTTAAACTAGATTCCAAGAGACTGTAAAAGACCCAGAAAGAGACCATATGTGAGATGGGTGGATGAAATAAGAAAGTATACAGGGGTGATGTGGAGAAGAGAAGCTAAAGATAGGAAAATATGGATTGAACTTGGAGAGACCTTCATCCTGCAGTGGATTGATAATGGTTGATGATGATGATATTTGCACATGTGAATATTTTTAATAGATTGCCAATTTAGTTATGAGAGTTAGACATAATGTGCAAAAGGTTCAATAATTCTTATAAAGTAGCACAAATAGAAAAAAAAAACATTCAAAGTAATTCAAGCATTAAGCTGATATACTATTATTCTAATACTGAGAAAACCATTCATTTCATAATAATTGCTCTATATAATTCAATGATTTTGATAATTTAAATCTTTATTTTTACATACTTAAAAAAATTAAATAAAGCTAATAAAATGATAAATGTAGTTCTGGTGTTAATGTTTTTCATCTCTCTTTTTTTTTTAACATAATCTGTGCTCCATTGAATCTGACATTAAATTCATTTTGCACAATGTTGTCTAGAACAATGTTAAAAAGACATATTCAAAAGCTTAAGATTTTTGCATCAATTTGCTGCTTAGTTAAAAAAAATCTGTTTCAGCAAACTAAATGAATCTATTCTGCTCAACTTAAATATTTTATTGATCAAACATAATATACTCTACAGAAAAAAGGATTACATGTATAATCTGTCTGTCTGTCTGTCTGTCTGTCTGTCTGTCTGTCTGTCTGTCTGTCTGTCTGTCTGTCTGTCTGTCTGTCTGTCTGTCTGTCTGTCTGTCTGTCTGTCTGTCTGTCTGTCTGTCTGTCTGTCTGTCTGTCTGTCTGTCTGTCTGTCTGTCTGCCTGTCTGTCTGTCTGTCTGTCTGTCTGTCTGTCTGTCTGTCTGTCTGTCTGTCTGTCTGTCTGTCTGTCTGTCTGTCTGTCTGTCTGTCTGTCTGTCTGTCTGTCTGTCTGTCTGTCTGTCTATCTATCTATCTATCTATCTATCTATCTATCTATCTATCTATCTATCTATCTATCTATCTATCTATCTATCTATCTATCTATCTATCTATCTATCTATCTATCTATCTATCTATCTATCTATCTATCTATCTATCTATCTATCTATCTATCTATCTATCTATCTATCTATCTATCTATCTATCTATCTATCTATCTATCTATCTATCTATCTATCTATCTATCTATCTATCTATCTATCTATCTATCTATCTATCTATCTATCTATCTATCTATCTATCTATCTATCTATCTATCTATCTATCTATCTATCTATCTATCTATCTATGCAAACAATTCAAAATGCAATCTCGGATTTATTGTTTTTAAATTGATACATATTTTAAATATCTGAACCCCAAAGTTTGGATATTGGGCATTAAACACTTTTTAGATAATGTTATGATCCTTCACATATATGCACAGCTGTGCAAGTGTAATAAATATAGTGTACTTTAAAAACGTGATTTGATAATATATACAAATTGCATCAAGTATCATTCACCATCATAAATTATTTAAATTACTTAACATTCTTTCACTGATATGACAGGCATAAGATAGAAACTAGTCTGAAGATATTGAGTAAGTAAAAACTAGATAGGGATTTAAATTCACAAATATATGACATCTATTGATTAACACATCTTGCACTGGAGGGCAATACAATATGAAGAGTAATGTTGCCCTAATATGTACACAGTGAGTAGTATAATTTACATATATTGTACTGGTCATTATGTCCTACCTCCAACATGACCTAAGATCCTTGGAAAAAACTTCGAGTCATCCTGATCTAAATTTCATTGAAGACCAGTGTGAATTTGAACCTGATCCCTAGATCCCAGATCAAACCCCAAAGTATGACCTATAATGACCATACAATGATAATATGTGCCAAGAACTAGCTCAACGGATATTATTATTGAGACTACTTAACTGATTCTAAGATAATGCAGGATAGAACTATTTATGGATATCTCTGAGTAAATCATATATATATATATATTGGATTGCCAAAACAGCAGTAAACATTAATACTTAATTTAATTAATAAATATTGATGGGTCAGACACCAAGTATAATATATAATATTTAATATAAGCAATGATTATATAAATGATGATGATAATTTGCATAAATTATCTCCAGTCTCAAAATATAAAATTACAATATACAAGGCTGATGGTGGTTTTCTATATATGCCAATAATTAATGCATAAGTACCTAAGGTATATATGTTTAATCTATGATGCGATGAAACAGACATGTGTGATTAAAATACGTATAGCATATATGCCAAATGAGTTATGTATGTTAGCTATTAATTTGACACTTATCTAGAAAGAAACTACACTTCTAATTTATTAAAAAAAAAACAAAAAAAAAACAAATAGGGCAAGATTTATCTCCCGCTCCCCTATAAATCAGTTTATGGAAAGCATGAAAAATCCAAAGGTATGATTTCAATTTAACACCTATCAAAGTATGATTATTTAGAATTTCATAGATATGTAACATAATTAGGTTTTAAAGGGAATCAATTTGTCATGAATTACAAAGCAAAAAAAAAAAGTGGGCCGTTATTTGAATTCATGAATGAAAATGGTACTAGCACAATATGAGCATTGGAATGAAGATGAAGTAAATGGATTTGTCATCCATTCAAAAAGACCAATGGCTACTTGTTTCAACAAGTACATTTGTCATGTAAATAATTGTGGAACACGGGAAAAGCCAGGTAGGAACTTAGCCACAAACCTTTGGTGTTCCAAACAAGTGACAAACAAATGAGAAAATAACATTTGTTTTATATTTCAATCAATTAAAATAATACCACAGGAATGACAAAACCTAAGAAATCAAGAATATAGCTTGTGCCAGCAATGTTAAGAACAGAAATAATATAATAGTCATAATATTAAATTTAAAGCTCAAATTATATAATATAAATGCTTGACATGACAACTTGATCAATAAGATTAAAATCAAACTTATGACAGGCAAACACCTAAACCCAATTACATAATAGTACCCCTTATATCATGCTCTCTCCTAACACAAATGATGAAAGACTAGGCTTAACACAGAAGATATATTTTTCTCTCCCTTACAAAATTTCGTCAAACCTTTAATGAATTTAAATTAATACATGGGGATAATCTTTTTTAGAAATTAAATAAACTGAGTCAAGAGCATAGTGGTTATAAATTAAGCTAATAAAATTTATATCATCTCTTGGTGAAATTTCATCAAATAATTAAATAAATCTTTCAACCCAATAATTAGTAGAACTATTATTAATTTAGTTCTCATAGATAAGAAGTAGACTATAAACTTTATACGGTAACTATTTTCTTAAAATAAGTTTAAATGAAAACATTATCGAGTTGAAAGCCTTATTGGCATATAATATCACAAGTAAATGACATTAATAATCATTAACAAATACATGTAAGAGTTAGTAAAAATAAACCGCCATAAGAGGAAAAAGAAAATTATCAAATATTAATTTAGGACTAGAGATATAATAATATAGAGAATTACTGTGTAACACTTTTAAGCATAATTAAATGAATAAACAAGGTTTAAGGCAACAGTTATGTTTAACATAATTAGCAAGATAGTTCATGAATAGATTTCAAATAAAATTCATTTTATAGATTAGTTTCATTATGGATTTCTTACGATTTGGTATTGGAGAGTTCTATTTTAGCAGCAACATTTGAAGATTTATTGGGGAACTTCGGGATCCAGTGATCAGATTCCCAAAGTTAGCCACATACGATACTGCAAATACAGTTAAGGTTCAATATTAAAGTGGACATAATTTCTGGTGGCAACTCTTCTTAAAATTGAAAGCAATGGCTGCTTCTAGGTAATTTTTCAGGGTATTTATCTTCTTTTTCACGATTTTCTCACCCATTCTGATTTCTATGCCTTACAGCTAGAGCTTTTATCTAGTTACCAAAAGAAATATTCTCTAATTGAAAGATATTCCATTACCTCGATAAGACTTTTAAATCCATTATTTTGAATTCATTTTTTAAGTAGAAAATGAATTCGCAAAATCTATACAAACTATTTTAAATTAGACCTGCCCTTAAACTTTAACTTGTCATTTTAAACCAATTAATGAAGGATTCCCCATTGCCTTTGAAAAAAGGACGATTTAAAACTTATCGATGGAATGTGACTTTTAATCTTAAAAGTTTGGATAAAATTGCAAATATAAAATAAATATTCCAAAGTAATGAAATCTTATACTAAAATATATTTAAACATTTATAAGTAATATATGTGTAATCAAATAACTAAATATTCTTAAATAGCATTATTTGTTAATATTTTACCATGAGGTAATTGGTAATATTAATAGAGTTAAATGCAACACAATTAGTTTTAATAAATATTTAAACAACAAAGCAATTTTAACTGAAGTCAGAGGTATAGTGAAAGGGGTATAAAATCTCATTACAGAATTTGGAAGGATTCACAATTAGTAATAGGGTTTAGACTGGTAAAGAGGAGTAATATCATGAAGCTAGAATCAAACTTAGATCTGACCGCTTCAATATGAAATGACCATTTTTACTGACCATAGCAATTTATACTTCCGAAGATCAGATAATGTCATAAACTTTAGATCAATTAATGGTATTTAATTACACTAAATACATTTTTTTAATATTTACAAGTATAAGTATATATTATATAGTTAATAACAAAGAAAAGCAGTTCGTTAAGATATTGAGCATTAACAAAGTATATAATGATGTTAAATGTGTCCAGTTTAAACCTATTTTGGAAAAGAATTTGAAAGTCTGTATTTTTTTAGAAATGAAAGTAGGATTACAATTTTAAAACTTCTATTGAAAACGTGTTTTTATTAGCTGTTTTTAAGAGGTTTTAAGTATGGTAAAAAATTAATCTCGATTCAAAAATGTTGTTATATTAAAGCACATGCAGCATCTATAACTTGATGAGCAAACAATTGAAGTTTTGCAATTTCCAGAGAGCAAAAAATATATATCTTCCTTTTAATAAAAATAGAATGCTGTAACTTCTTACTTTAATTAACAATTGTTAAAACGAAATTAGGTATATTTTTTGGCTTTGAAATATTTTCTTATTATACAACATAAATGTTTGGATATTTTACTGGAAATGAACATCTCTCAGTTCTTTTTTAGATACCTAACGCAATATTGCACTATTAATTATATTTTCAGCTGTCTTTACTGCTATTATCGATAGATTTTAAAGTATGTAAACGTGTTGACATTAAAATAGTAATATAAGTGAATTTAGTTTAAGTAGCTATTGTTTTACTTTATATCTATAAATGAAAGAAAAAGATGACAAATGTTATTGACTTTATCCTAATAGTATTTTTGATGGATGTCACATTGTTAATTATTTAGTATTTATATTCTCTAATAAGGAAATTAAAAACTGGGAAATATTTGCAAAGAAATCTTGATAGCAGTAAAGATAATCTTTGGAGATTTTCAATAAATATAAAAATAGAAAATGTACCATTTACAATTTTTCTACATTTTAAATAAACTTTTTGTGATTAATTTCATTTATATATTGTTTAAAATTACCAATGTTATTTTCTAAAATTATTTTTATTTGCTAAAATAACAACAACGATACATATGAATTTTATGATGTAGGTTTTATAAGATTGTTTTATTAATATATTGGCTTTAAACGGTGTTAAAGGCTTGCAAGCATTCATGAACTAATAACTAATCAAACGTATTGTTCTGAATATTAAATATTAAACAAATATCCATTATAATTCTACTTATTTGTATAATATAAATAAGAAAAATCTACACAAAGTTCTAAGGAACATTTATTATGTATGAAATTTGTTTTGCAGCATATAAATATTGATCAAAACTTACTTGGGTTGGTTAACAAATCAGAAAATTTATAAATTAGATCAGTTCATCCAATCTTTTTAAATGGTCTAAATTAAATATTAATTAAAGAAAAAAAAAGGGACAATATAACAAACTTGCCTAAATTCATCAGAAAATTAAATACATTTCTATGTCAATATTATGTATTCTGCTTAAACTACAACAGTAGAGAGCTGTGTAAAATGTTTGAGTCTAAAATATGTCAAAGTCTACAAAACAAAGATATTTTCAATAATTGCAGATGTATTAAAGGTATGTTATTAGCAAACAACATTTTTTCTAATCAAAGTGTAGCATGTACAATAGATTATCAATCGTTGATTTGATAAATATATCCCAGAAATAGCATTTAAAAAAAGGAGAAATCAAGACATTAGGCTTACAATAACTTCACAAAAGTTGTAAAAAATGAGATATTTCCTAAGACTACTACTGCTGTTCATGTTCTTGCATGAGAATTCTTTTTGATGTCAATAGATGGATTCATTATACCTTTTCACAAAGACTTTATCTTATATTTGTAAAGTGAGAGTATTCATTTATATAGTTAAATCTACAAATACTATGTGCATTACCTTATTGGCTTAGTAATATTAAAATTACTTTTATTTTATTTTAATATTTTAATTCCAAAAATTCTATAGATGACAGGATAACTGGAAATTTGATAACTTGAGTCACTTAAAAACCCTACTTTGATAGCATTCTATTGCACTTTGGCATGCATTATCTTTGTTAAAAATAGAATGTTATACTTTTAAACAAGTCAAATTGAAGGGAAAGTATTTACAAATTGTTTGTTAATACATAATCATTGTTGGTCTGTACAAATATTTTAATGCTGTAAAAATTTAAACATTTAATACATAATTTTATACATTTATCATATATTGAGATTTATTTATTCACATTTTAAACACAAATGTCAAATAACAAATATTTCATTCATTTTCTGAAATGAAACTGCTCCTCTGACAGTATATGATGAAAAACATTTATTGCTTTGATTACAATGTATTTTTTTTTATTATTTACAAATATCAAATGTGATTTTATTAGAATTTTCTTTTTTTTTTTCTAAACAAAACAGAAATCAAATTTACTATATATTGATAAATAATGTAATTAAAGTTGAAAGTTTTTCATTAGAAAAAAACAATTAAAACTCTTTATACTGCTAGTATATAAAAGTTTTCCATCTTCTTCTAGTGAAAATTTGACTTAATAGATCAAAATTTTTAATGCTATTTAATATTATGAATCAATAAATTGAGCTAATTTGTTATAAATATACATTTACAAATGGAAAAACATCCCCAATTATATTTTAACTTTCCAAATACAAAAAAAAATAATAAAAAATATGAAATACTTAATTGGAACAATGACTTTATATTAATTGGTTCTTTATCATAAAGCTATTGTAAAAAGAAATATAACAAAATTTTTGTTAAATAAATTATAATTTTTAAATATGAATAAATAATTTGAAATTCATAACATATATATGAAATTCTTTAATGCAATTGAAAATTGTATTTATATTTATTAATTCATCACAAAAATTCAAAACAACATTGTTCGACAGAATGTTATGATCATATTTATCACTGTCTCTATTTTAATGTTACTTAATATTTCTTAAGTCATATTTTTAAAATTATAACATATTAAAACATGTAAATATAAACATTTATATATTTCTTTTTTAATAATTATTATGAAAATATTTTGTAAACATAATTACAAATATTTAAATACACTATGAAATTATACAGTTTTTTTTATATTTTTGGAGAGAATAGAAGGTTAAACTACCGATGTTCTCTCAAAATCACCGTAAACCAAGTCTATTTTTGAAATCCATATTTTTATTGTTAAAATTTGCCCTGTTCTGAGTTGGAATTTAAGGAAAAGTAACTGCAATCAATACAGTATTTGTTTTTAATAACTTATTAGTAGAATATTTTCAATTTCCTAATCGTTACAATAGTTTTAATAAAAGCTTAACAACAGCTGTCAAATAGTTTCTTCTCTCATGGATATCAAAAGCAATTCATTCCAAATTAAAGTAATGTCAACAGAATTAACAATCCAGAAATTTCTGACAAATTTATAAAAGTAGTTATACGATGTCAGAAAAGAAAAGTGAAAAAAAAAACATGGATACACAAAACTTTATAGCTAGTCATAAGAACTACAAACCTTTATATAGCTTGGTGAATAGAAAGTATCTCTAAAAGAACTATTACTACCATACTAGTGAGAATGTCAATCTTATATATCAGACTTCTAAAATCAATATAGATTTAATAAAAAAAGTATCATTAACAATTTTTTTTTCACAAAGTTTCTCTAATTTGCGTCTCATTAAACTAGTAAAGTTGGTGAACTTGTACTAGATTGTCTTAAAATAAAATAGGCATTTGGAAAATACTTCCAGCATTTCTATAAAAAAAAAAAAATTAAAATCAAACAATGACTTGAAAATTATTTTCTAACATTATTCACAGAGAAACTATTCTAAAAATTTAGCATAAAAAATATTGCAGTCTTAAAACCAAATAAACTCATCAGTAATCCAAAAAATTATTGTCCAATATCATTATGATATATTACTTACAAGATTTTTGGGAAAAAATATATTGACAGAAATTTTCTCATAAAAGGATCTACCTATAGAATAGGCTTTCAAAACAAATTAAAATTATTAATCTCAGTTTATTTCAAGATTGAAAAAAGGTTTAAGAGTTTTTAAAATATTTAATTCAGAGAAATAATTTGTTTACTTAACAAAATACTCTCCAATAGAAAAATTCAATTGTCACTAAATGATAAACACAATAATACAAATTTTATAGAACTGTATCTACCTTGAAGAGTTCAATTCTCTTCTCTACTTTATTAAAAATATTACGAGCAATTCTGCAGAAATAAAATGCACAAAATTAATCATTGTTGTCTATATTGCTTTGACATTTTAAAACAGAACTTTTCATGAAATAGAAATATCTCTAAAAATATATGAAAAGTTTAAGATTTTTTTTTTAAAAGACTGGAGTCATACTCCTGATGCAATAAAATTTTCTAATCTGAATATAATCTTTTTGCAATAAAAGTCTGAATCACAAATTTACCCCATCCTATTTAGAAGTAGTAACACATAGTTGGCTAACTTATTTTATTTATTCATTTTCCTAAAATCACATAAAAAATAATTTCTAAAAACAACTTCTTATGTAAGTTGGTTGGTGTTATAGGAGAGTTGTTATGCAAATATTTTACAATGGCTTTTTACTTTTTCACATTCTTCTCAATCAAATATCAGAAGTTGCTTCACAGAAAATGTATACAATTTTTAAGTAGCTTAAACTAATCAATAACTCAAGAGATAGTTTTATTATTTAAGTGTCATCCCAAACCAAGATCTTCTTTTTGGATGTTCAACTAAGAATCTACAATCATACATATAAAACGAAACAAACCATATTCCTTAGTTCGAATTTTTACAGATTTTTTTATAACAATTTATTAATAGTTAAGCTATCTTAAAGAACACTCCAAGCGTTAAATAAATAATGCCATGAAATTTTTTTTATAGTTTAGGCGCCCCTAAAAAAATATTCAAACGCTAAATATATAATACTAATTGCTAGTAATGCAAAGGTTTTGCAATTTTATAATTCACCATTAATTAAATACTAATCGCTTAGATGAAAATATTTTAAAAAGAAAAGATGACGGATAACTTCAAACGATTGTAAACAATTATGTGTTTTTTTTTATCATAATTACATAGTCATAATACCTGTGTTTGAAAAAAATACTTCACATAAATACACAATACGCTTTCATAGCAAGATATATTTATACTACATATACTGAGAACAAAATGAATTAATTGGATGCATAATTTGTTAGTGTTTTAGTATTTAAAGAACACTTTTCACTCTCAAAAATTTAATAAGCACATAATCTTTTTTATGACAGAGTTATTTTGATAATAATTTTATTTTAAATATAATTTATTTAATTTGATGAATAAAATTTCCATTAAGGTTTTTTTTTTTTTTAATTTGATGATTATAAAGTTTTTTTTTGTTTTTTTTTAAGTACGAATGAATTTAATTATATAGCTAATTGTAAACAAACATATGCAAATTATAATGACTTTATTGTAAAAAAAAAGTGAAAATTCTATAACTCATGATAAGTAATTATTTTTTGTTTTTCTAAATTAAAAATCTGACAGTTTATTTTATTCTGCATTATTATAATTTTCTTATTTGGATAACTGAGTTATTTATTACCGAGTCATTAATAAGAAATGCAATGCCTTTCGTTGTTAGTTTTAAATAGTTAAAAACAGCTGCGCATATATTTTCAGTGATTGTAACTCATTTGTTATTAATTTTAAAAATTCATTTATTAATTTTAATAATTCATTTGTTATTTCTTTTAAAAGTATTTAGAAATAGAAACATTTTTGCGATGTAAAAGACAAATTCTTGTCTATACATCTAAAAAAAAAAAAACAAAAACACTTTTACAATAGAGATCTGAAGAAAGACCATATAACTATTTTTTTAAATTTCTCTGGTGATGTTTTACATATCCGAAATATTTTAGCTCATCTTTCTTTCTGTTCCCCTCTTTGGTATATTTGAAAAGAAAAAAAAATTCCTTAAAAGAGTATGGTTATAGCAAGAATATATTTATTGAATTAATTTTACATTCATAGGATATAGAAATGCTGTAAACACTGTTCATAATAATTGTTAAAGTTTTACAACTAGAAAAATCATGTCTATAAAATTGAAGAAAATGAAATATAAATAACAAATAAAAAATGCAAAATCTTCAGAGTAATTTTGTTCAAATATGAGGAAGTTTATATGTGTCATCACTTTTGTTGATACAATTTGGTCTTTTTAGTATATCAATAGCTTCTCTGATCTTTCATTGATGTAGGTTTTCACTTCTGGATAAGATCCCAGTTTTAGAAAAATCAATATTATGACATAATTCCATAGCATCGAATGAGAGTGTTGATGATGATGAGTGTTACCTCACTGCAACAGCATGTTTATCCCTTCTTGTGCTGATATGACTATTGCTCATACCCATATATGAAAACATACAAATGCCACATGAAATCTCATAAACTTCTTTAGCATCAAGAGGAATTGAATTTTACGCTTGATTAAAACAATTACTAATTGTTTGATAAGCTAGCAAATGCTGTCTTTATGTTGTAGTGTTTTAAAATACTTCCAATACTGTCTGTCGTTTCTTTTATATAAGAAATACAAATCCTAACAATTCTTTTTGTTTTTCATTTTTGGTATTTTTAGCTTGAAATAAGGCTAGATATACAACCTTTTGATTATAAGCATTTTCTAACAATCCGTTGTTTATATGATGTATTTCTTTTTCTGGATACGATCTATATGAAAGGTTTACTTGCTGTGGTAAAAAGGGTTTGGCTACAGAAAAAAATTTCAGCTGGATCTTGGCTTTATTAAATGATAAAATTTATATAAAATCTAAAAGAGATCATACAATTTATTTAGAAAAGACAACTAAAGCATTCATTCATAAATCATCAATTGAAAAAAAAAGCCTAAAAAATAAAATTACTCCTCTTGAGAAATCTTGTGTCTGTACAAAATTCTATGGGCTTCCTATACCTATCTTCATCCAGTAGTAAGTGCAATAGGATCTACTACTCCCAATTTAAGTAGATTTTTAACTGATTTGATAAAACCTACAATGTCATCCATTAAGTAGTAAATAAAAAACTCAATATATTTTGTTTCTCTTTTTAAAAAGTCTTAAAATTAATAATGATAATGATATTCTGGTTAGTATCGATATTGTTTCTTTATTTACAAACATTCCAGTGGAAGATTTGAATATCATTTCTCAATGATGTACTTTGCCTGACTATATTTTTACTTTGGCTAAACATCGTCTTTGAAACATGTATTTCAATATATGGTAAACAATATTATAAACAAACTTTTGATACTCCTATGGGTTTACCTATTTCAGGAGTAATAGCTGATTTGTTTATGAAACATATGAAACTCCTGCTGTAGAATCAGCACCTTAAAAGCTTGTTGTTTGGTTGAAATATATAGATGATACATTTGTCATCAGGCAACATAGTAAAGATAAATTGGAATATTTTTGATCACATTTAAATAATATCCATCCAAGTATTGTATTTACAGTGGAAATAGAATCTTATGTGAAACTTTACTTTCTTGATATTCTTGATTTCAAGAAACAAAATAATGTTTTATCATTTTTAGTTTTAGGAAAAACTATACATATTGACAGGTACATCATCAATACAGCTCAAATATTTTCTGTAGCCAACTAAAAAAACTATTTACGAGAGTAACTAATCTTTCAGATGCATGTATCTAGAAAAAGAAATATATCATATAAATAATGTATTGTTAGCAAACGGTTATAATAAAATGATTATAAATTGAACATTATTTCAAGCTAAAAATGCCCTATAAAAAAGCAAAACAAAAAAAAACAACTATTAGGATTTGTATTCCTTATATATAAGAGACCACAGACAGTATCAGACATATTCTAAAACACTACAACATAAAGACAGCATATGCTTCTTATCAATCAATTAGTAATTTTTAACCAAGCCTAAATATTCAATCCCTCTTGAAACTCAAGGAGTTTATGAGATTCCATGTGTCATTTGTAAGTTTTCATATGTGAGTATGGTCTGTACTAAAAGGGATAACATGCTAATGCAGCGAAGCAACATTTGTTAACAACTCTCAATCCATATTATGGATTCAGGTCACAATATTGATTTTTCTAAGACCAGGATTCTATCCAAATGTGAAAACCTACACCAATGTAAGATCAGAGAAGCCATTGAAATACTAAAAAGACCAAATTGTGTCAACAAACACAATAACACATGTAAACTTTCTCATATTTGGAAATTTTTTTGAAAAACAAATTACTCTGAAAATTTTTGAATTTTTTATTTGTTGTTTATTTATTTTTCAATTTGTTCAATTTTATATACCTGATTTTTCTTGTTGTAGAACTTTAACAATTATTGTGAACATTGTTTACAGCACCATTACAACTATCTTTATAGACACTGTTTGCAGTACCTCTATAATTATATAATATTTATTTCCCAATGAGGATTTGGGTGATCAGGTCAAAACGTTGGAATACCTAATTAAAATCTTACATGGATGAATCCGCAAAATATGACTTTTATATCTATTAATACTTATATACATAATACGATATTTGTCCAAAAATAAATTCTATATATTTTAATATTTATTATACTTTTGATTCTATGCACCGGCTTTAATTATACAAAGAAGTATAATAATATTATTATTAATTCATTTTAAAGAAAAAAAAATCATTTAATTTCATTTTAAAAACTTATCTCAAAAATATTTATTTTTGTACTTGATGGCCAAACTAATTTATTATATTTTTTATCCTTTTAACTTGAATTCATTTCAAGTATTTTTTAATTATTATTTTTTTAATTCTATTTAATCATTTTTTTCATAAATACATGTCTAATATTTTAGAATATTTATTTATTTATTTACTTTTATAGTTTGACATTTATATAGGGTCATTTTCCAGAGGTGAAATATTTTAATTGGTCTATTAGTTAACTTTTATCTAATTGATTTTCAATATGTTACTAAAAGCAATACATATGAAACTAAATTTAATGTATATTGGCACATATGCAATTTAAAATCAATTTTTCTCCCTTTAACACGACTACTATATTTGATTACTATTTACAAATTAGCTTTTTCATTGTAATTATTGTGGCCTATATGTTTCAAAAAAAGTTGAGGGTTAAGATCAGAATAATCTATTTATAATTTTTGTCAAACTTCTGCCATTGAGAGCTTATTGTATTATGTCAAGGCATTAGACACCACATATTAAAGATCAGGTGGCAACATAACTATTCTGGGGATTTTTTTTTATCCCTTTCACAAATTAATTCTAACTTGTTCCAAAACGTATTTGACGTTTTTTTTGGAATTGTTTCCATATAAATGAATCTTTGGTATTCTATAATGAATAGTGGATAAATATACTCACTCAAATGTTAGGACATAAATACACTATAGATGTTTGAAATAGAAATTGTTAATATTAGGATTGTTAAATAATATTGAAATTACCGCATATATCTTGTTAAAAATATGGCAATTAAAGAAAAATTGGAAATAGTTTTTCAATATATTTATGATAATGCAAGCAATGGGCTTTTACATTTACTTATTGTCTTTTATGAGTATAGAAACATGATAAAAAATCTTAAATTTAATTGAATAAGAAAACCAAAACTATTTGACTCAAGCAATGAAAACATTAATTTTCCAACCATCTGCTTCTTATTTAGATTTAGCATGATTTATATTGAACATCAAATGGAGAAATTATAGCACCATATAAACTTCCCAACAAATACATATGTTCTTGAGTGGGAAATAAATAGAGTTGGATATGGAGAATATGGAGTAAGGAGAGATTTACAATATTCATGGTAGTGGTCACTTGATTGTGTAATTCTGGCCATCGTCTTAAGATATGGAAATATTTTGGCCCGAGATGAAATTAAGAAATTATTTGAATTGTGCAAATATTTATTGTGTATAAACCTAAGCAATCTTTTCCAATTTAACCTTCTACAAAAAGAATATGAGTGTGTGGAAATTCAAGTAGATTATTACTGGTGAACAATATGAGACCTTAGTATTAAATAGAACATTAGGTAATGATACTTTTAAATGAGATACTATTTTCAAGTCAATTAATAAATAATTTCTTTTTTTACTAGAAATATCCAATAATTAAATGATAAAATGTTGTTTAGATATTTGCCTGTGTATATAGACCATGCACCTGATATTTTCATATTAGACATAATAATATAAAGCCAAAATCTGTAGCAATGTTGGAGCTTGTTTTTGCGATGTGAAAAAAACTAAGATGCATTTCATAAAGGCAATAAAGAGTATTAATAATGTTAAATCATAGTATATATGTTTTCCAGGTAAATCTTGTTTAATTTTTTAAAGTAATAAGTTGATATAAGTATTAAAAAATAGAGCACTTAAGGAATACCATTATGACATTTGAACTATGTGGAAGACATAAGAAAGATTAACAATAGATTTGTGAGGATATTAAAGTAATAATTTAAGTACAATTACCTAACTTGATTATTATTGGCCAATACTTTTTTTCATTTCTAAACTATATATACTTCAGTATCAAATAGAAAAGCAGTTGACCAATGGGAGAACATTTCTTTGCCAATTGCATTTTTGAAAACAATGGCAATAAGTATGGCTTAAATTTGATTTTTAATCATTGAATCTAGAATTTTCTTCCTAAAAGGTCCATTGATATAGCCCAAATATTTGTTAATTTGGATATTTTTTGTTCTGCAATGAAATGAACAATTAATCAATTTGGTAGATTCCATTATGTGGTATGTTTTTCTTGATTAAAAAAATGTCAGATTTGTTACAAATATTGCAGTAAATTGACTTAGATGAACATAGGTAAACCAAGAAATGCAAATCAAGGATGACATGAATATGGCATTGAGAATATCTTTCTCACTAATTTCACCTTGTTTAAATATTATATTATCATTTGAGTGTGATGGTATGCAGAGTAAGATTAAATATTTCATTAATTTGAAATCTTGATCTTATGTATATAATTGAACCAATCATCAGCAAAGATAATGTCTTGATTACATCTGTAGTCTGCTCATATATATTACTCTTTTTTAATTTCCAGATATTCTTTGATTCAGACAAGTGACTTATAGACATTTCTTAAAGCCCCAATTCTTGAGCAGTTGCCTTCAGTGGAGGCTGAATGAATAATTTTCATATGTAATTCTTTTGCAAGAGCCTTGAAAGTGAGATGGTTTGACTGACTGACATCATAACTTGTATATAATAATATTTTAAAAAAGACAATTCAGGCCTAAATAAGAGTCCACTTCTATATTCTGAAAATTTAAATAAAATTATATATACATATCCAAGAAAAAAAGTCTGTGATACTGAATAGAAAGAGTGGTCATCAGAGTTCTGTGAAAAAGGTCAAAGTTTAAAAATATAGTTAAATGTAAATGATTCTAAAAAGGTAAATTAACTAGGGATTAGGCTGATTACATGATGCAGGATGGCGGAGTAAAAAAACAATTTAAACAGTGATAAATATCTGCCATTATTGTCATATGTGATTATCAGATAAGAAATCTTAACCATTCATTCAAACCTGAGTAACCATTTTGTTCAATTTTTCTGCATGTTATAATTAAAATCGCATAAAAAGCTAGAATTGATAAGGAAAAAATGCAAATATGGAGTTTAATATTATGATTAATCTATTCACTATGAGTAGCCTTGTAGAAACATACAAATGCAACATTTATCTACTATTTTGCAATGTATGAGAATCAAGATATATTTTTGCGTCAAAAGAATAGTCTAGCACTAATAACACACATTCTTACTGATGATTAACATGATGATCTAGAGAAGCTTAAAGAACTTCAGTATATAAATAGAGAAATAGGCCTATCTGTGAAGCATTATACATTTTTGTTCCAAGCAACTTTCCTAAATGAAGCTGGATAATATATTATTTTGCTCCTTGTTTTTTTTTCTCCTTAAACTATTTTAAATAACATTTTTTCTGAAATAACTAGCAGAGATATATAATAGATGAATAACTAAAAAGAAATTAAAATGAGTCATAAATTAATCATCGGTATAAGGCATGCTACTTTGAATCATTATAGAATTTCCTTGTAGCTTTCCAAGAATATATTATAATCAAAATTGCTTAGTCTTCAAATCCAGAAAAGTTTTAATGTTATGAATAATAAGAATCAGTCTCTTAAATATTCACAGCTGCTATTTTTACTTTTATATTCATTTCTTCCATCAATAATGAGGTGTCTTCTTTATAACCATCTAGGTCTGGAACTACCTTCTTTATCATGTTTCCTATGTAGGGAACAATTATTGTTAGTCATTAATATCTGGAATGAAAAGGAATGGGAAGTTACTATGACTGTGATCATTATATCGTTTGAAATTTTGTTGAGTATTATTTAAGGTAAATGCATCAGTATTTGTTGATTTTAAATTTCGGCAATATCTTACCATGATTGAGCAGACTCTTGGATAACTGATTTATTATTTTCTTGTTCTATAGTGGAAATCAAAAATACCAAATGACTCATTATAATTATTATGGTTAATCAGAACATTAATATCAATGTCGTAGCACAGTCTATTACATTTTATATTCCGACAAATTGAAAAAGTGGCTGTAAATGCCCCTTTTCTTCTCATACTAGCTTTATATTTATCATTGCTAACAATTCTTTTCCCTTTTTGTCTGGCTTTAAGCATTGATGTGAAGAGATGTCTATGGAATTACAATGCAGGCAAAGAGGTTGGGCATAAATACTTATAATTTTTCCATGTTGTTGCAAAGAAAACCTTGAGGTTTAAAATCGCGAATCAATAATAAAAAAAAAAAGAATAGCTTACAGAGTGACCATGTTGTTTATAATGAAAACATTAAAACTTAAGGCGTGAATCATTAGCTTCCTGATCTGTAATCTGCAGCCAGTAGGCATAAATGTTCCCAAAGAATATTTTAATTTAAATAACTATTTTTTTTAATACTCAATAATATGATTTCTCAGTGCTGATTTATTTTAAGGAGCGAATATTTAATCAGAGTACTGATTTTTCTTCTTTAATCTATGTTTTTCATTAAAAAATTCAAAATGACTAACCTGAGGTTGGGATTATCAGCTATCCGACTCATAGAATCCTAATTATTTGGAAAAAACAATCTCGCAAACAATTATTGATTGCAAACTCAACAAATCGACAGTGAAGAAATGCTTAAATGATTTAAGTAAAATCCTAGTTATAAGCTAATTAAATCTCTGCAATATCTCTTATAAACTTTCTTCGGTCCGATTTTTTTTAGAATTTCAAAATTAGGCAATGAAAAAAATCATTTCTTGAAGAATAGTGAAATCTTAATCCTGACGACAGACTATTTGAAATATTTTCTCTGAGTTTATATTTATTCAGTAATGACTTTTCTTTTATCTTCTTGCCAGAGAGTCAGCCGAAGTTTCATAACGTTTGAATAATTAATTAACGAACTATCGCGCATAGAGTCCATACGCGCTTTACATATTAAAAGACATAAAGCATATTATTGGATTTATAAAACTAGATATAGCTTAAGACTATATATCGATCCTGGAGTATTAATAAAATTACATATATAAATTAAATTAGCAGACGTAAGATATTTTAAAAAACAAAAATTACCCTACCAAGTTGAACGGCAGCTACGTTACTAATTCCCTAGTGGTCTATATATTATTATTGTTATATTTAATTGTTGAAATATTGTCATTTCAATATAATAATTAATAATACGTAATTATCTTTGCAAATAATAAATAGCGTACTGGAAATTATGTGTGTTAATTGAAGAAAATAATAAATCATGAATGCAGATGTTAATTATTTTAGGTTTTCATGACGTGATTAAAGTAGTAAAGAAGCACCACGAGAATTACTTGTTTTTTTGTTGACACACATTATTATTAGTGCAGTATTTTATTATATAAGTGTATGTTAGAAAATGATTTTTGCTAACCAAAAACGTTTTAACATAAAATAGTTGATTCTATTATTTTGTTATTACAGTATTATATACTAATATTTAAATTCATTTATCAAAAATATTTATAAAATGCCAGGAGTTAATTAATAAAAGAAATAGATATGTAAGAATCAAAATAATTGTATTCTTCTTCTATTATTTGAAGTAAGACATGTGCCAACATCTGAAAATCGGGCATTTGAGCAATCATAATTCTTTAGAAATTAGGTGCATTAAAATATTAAGTGTTTTATATTGTTATTTTTATATAAAACAATTAATTTTAATCGTTATTGTATGTGCAGTAAATATAAAACGATTTTTATTGATAAAATACTTATTGATTTCTGGAAATCTATTGTTCAATAATAAGCCATATTAATTTCCATTACATAATTATATATATATATTTTCCAATAAGCAAAAGAACTGAAAACACAATATTCCTTTTTCCAACTGAAAATAATTACTTATATATATATATAGGATGATAATGGCGTGTTGATGAACATTATTCATTTAAACTACCTATCTAAGTCTACGATTTTTATTAAACAACTTTATATCAGTTCGCGAAGCGCAGATAATATTAAAATTATTTAAAATTGACAGACATATTGTAAAACTTGAACTTCAATAACACTTAATGAGGATAATTGGTCCCCTAAAAGTCATTATAAAGCAAGAAGATGGTACAAAAAGCAATGGATTATAATGGTTTTCTATGGAAAAATTTAGCACATTCCTGCAGATAAAAATTATATTATAAACTGTTAATATTGTATTAACAAAAAATTCTAATGCACAATATATGTATGTGTGTTATATTGCATTATGCAGAATGCACCTAAATTATGTATTTAGCAAGATAATGCAACTTAAATCTATGTAAAAAGAAAACAAAACACTTTCCTTAAAGTTATTCTTTCTTATAGTCCATCAATTTAGCATTCATGGACATCTAGTTATCTGAATAATCAGTTGCTCATTCTAAGAGTCTATCGTCTTTTACATCCTTTAATGATCATATTTTTTTAAAGAAGGATGATCTCCAAAAAAAAAAAAAACATTCAAATGAATTGCTGACAAGGCATTTTTAGATGGAATATTCTAAGTCAGGATCAAATTCTTCCAAAGGGTTGTTTATGGCCTCATAATATGAAATCAGTTTCTTCAGTTTTTTTGGATGTCCAGGTTCTTCTCTACAGGCTTGTTGATTTTCTATTTTAACCAGTTGTATTAATTCCTGATTAGTTAATTTTTCCATATGAGGCATCTTTATCCAAAGGGTTGACAAATGGTGCATTACTTGCTGATGTTAGTTTATCTTGAAGGTTGTGATGATTCTTTGATCTATAAGTTGCTGCTACAATTCCATTTGAAAACATTATAAATTGTAGGAGGCAAGGAAAAGATAAAGACTGAAATATGAAAGGAAAATATAAAAGCTAGAATTCAGAATAAATAATTTAAACTCACATGCAATTTATAAGCCTTGTTCATTACATTATTTTAATTTTCTAATTTGTGATGTTGTTTCTAGTTCCAATAATGCAAAAAATTTGGGAATAATGCAATGTTTATACTTTTTATTTTCTGTATTTTCAAAAAGGTAGGATATTGTACAAAATCATTTAAATATCATGTTTAAACATTATGAGTATTACTCATTGGGAAGACAAAATAGATTCAGTAAAAGCAGTAATACACAATATTATCAAGCTTGTAATGTCTTTGAAAAACTAAAGATACAAGTAAAGATAACACAGTATCAGTTTCTAAAGCTCAAACTATACTAAATATATTAAAGAAATGTAATTTATTTTACATTTATTGATATATATATTACAATATTATCAAAAATTAATAGTATTCACAAACTATTTCAAACAAAAACAATTATTCTTGACTCGACTTTTAATACAGTAAATAAAATTAAAAACAAAATTCAAGTTCAAAATAAACATTTTTATTGAAACAAAACGATAGCAGTGGAACATAAAAATTTCAGAGAATATTCCTGAGAAATAAATTAGAAAAAAACAAACAAACATTATTTTCCAAACTTGCAGAAGATAAAATATTTTAAGACCAGGTAGAGGAATTTAGATGTAACTTTTTCAAAATTGTGATTGATACCATTATTGTACAAATAGAAGACAGATTCAAAAATATACCTAATATTATTTCTATTTTCAAATTAATCACCGATATAAAAACATTAGAAAGAAAATGAATTAAAAAAGCACTCAAGGAATTTTGTAAAATCCTTTCACAAGGATATAGAGGAAAACTTCATTCAGGAAATTGTTTTATTAATAAAGAGAACTAATTTTGAAATTTAAAAAAGTAACTTATGCTCACAAGACATATTGGGATATGTATTAAACAATAAATAGAGTAAACTTTTTCCAAATGTGTTAATTGCATTAAAAATTTTCTTTAGGTTGTCAATTATTATAGCAAGTTCTGGGCGTTCTTTTAGCAAATTAAAATTAATAATTACTTTCCGGTCAACTATAAATGAAGAACACTTAAAAATCTAGAAGGGAATTGTTAAAAGTTGTAATTTTTTAATAAGTTTAATGGCATGGCGAAAAAAAAAATCGCCGATTTAAATAAGTACATAAGACATAATACACATTTTTTTTAGTAGTTATTTTTATCATTAAAAAAGAGGAAAAAATAGAGCCCCCAAATGTTTCTTGCACCCGGACCTGCTCTACATATTTAATTCATCTTACTTGATCATTTTTATATATTTTTTTTTATTTTCTTCATACATTGTCTCATCTCAGTAAAAAAAATTATTTATAAATTCCGGCAGCTGTCTTTTTATGGTATATCAATTATCTTTTTATAGATTTCATTCAAATTTGTTAAACATAAAGATAAATAAAATTAACAATTGATATTAGAATTATATAAAAAAAAAACTACGAACATAATTTTATGTATTTATCTCATAATATTGGAATTATTATTTTAATATGACTTCCGGAATAATAAACCATATAATTATTACGGTTTTATAATAAATTTTGTATAAGTCATTATAATAATTTTATTATTTTGGAAAAAAAAAAACAAAGACAAGAGATGAAAGGTTTTTTATTACTGGATTATTAAACACGTGCAAAATGAAAAAAAAAAATTTAAAGTCCTAACAATAATGTAAAAACAATATTCAATGGTAAGATTATTATTATTTATTTATTTTTTTTTGTAAAAGAGTAAATTTTAACATTAAAAACAATTAACTAGTCTCCTTCAAATAAATTACACTATATATAAAAATTGCTGATAGTAATGATTCTAAAGTAGATGTTTATTTTGCAGCAGATTATCTGAATTGTGTTTAATTTACAGAAATATATCTTTCTAACACATCTGTTTTTTTCCCTCATTTTTTTTCTTTTTTTTCTTTCCCCCCCGGCCTCCCGTGCCATTTTTTAGTAAAGGTGGGGATAGGGGGTTTTGGATTGAGGGTTAAAGAGGATTGAAAAAAAAACCTGAGGTGGGCTAGGGGGACCCCGGAAGTCCGTTAAGGGGGGGGGGAGGAGAATAAGAAGGATATTGTTTGTTGGGGGGGAAGGTGGTTTTCCCAAAAGTTTAGAGGAGTTGGGATTCACTTTTTGAATTTAGCAAACGGCGTTGATTTTTTTTTTTTGGAATTGAAGCGCAATGTTTAATTTATAAACCAATTTTATCTACTCTAAATAATTTATATTTTCTAAATTTAAAAATATTTTTATTATATCTTTTGTTATTATTAAATTATTTTTATTAAAAAAAATTTAAAGATCATTTTTGTAATGGTTTTTAAATATAAACGGTTAAAAAAAATATTAATGTGAAATTTTATAGAATATATATACATTCAGTTAAACAAATCGATCGTAAGCCGTACTGAGAGTATCATTAAATAAGATAAATGCAAGTTTGAGCTCCAGGATTCCAACATCAACTTTATTCTGCAATAGTAAAATGATTCTCAGAACAAAATAAATTGAATAACATATTTTAAAAAAATCTAAGAATTCAGCAGGTATCAATAACAAAATACAAAAAGATCATATATAAAGCTTTTGCAATTGCAATAAAATTCAATAATTATATTTTAGCCTTAGGTGATCTTGCCTCAACAATCATGTAATAATATAACAATACAACTATTATTACTATTACAACTTACAACATTTTATTTCTTATTACATTAGGTATAACACATTTTATTAATTACTAATCTATAATTTATAGAGAAAAAAACATTATTTTTGGTTTGAAAAAAAAAAAAAGTAATATTATTTTAATAAATGACCCGTCAATTAAAATGTGTAAATCACTAGAAAGATATCCTTTTCCATTTTTATTCAACTAAAAAATTAATAAATAAGATTAATAAAATGCTGAATTTTTATATGCATTATATTTTTAAATAAATAATATTATGAAGTTATCTTTTAAAAATCATTTAATCACTTGTGTTTTTATTTTGAAGTCGGTATGCTACATAATTATTTAAAGTAAATAATTCTATAATAGTTTTAAATATTAATATATTCAGATTAAAAATCTAAGGTAAATTCAATGATCGTCACACATGCTTACAAAACTTTCTTTTTCATTAGCAGAAAAGGTGCTCATCTTTTAGCTAAAGATGCCGCTCTATGGCGCGGTCTTCGCGCCAAAATACATAAAAATGCTGTTTCCGCGGCCGACACGTTCGAACCCGCGTTATCTATAATACAACTTTTTTGTTGTGCAACAGAATGCAGGCCGCTATGTCGCGTTGCAATACAGCATGTATGTCGCATAACTGCAAATACATTTTCCGAATTCGCACAATTTATAAAATAATTACGGCTTGATGAGAGAGTTTGTATTTGAATTGTATTGAAATGTTGTTTTCATTGGATTTTTTTATATTTTAAACTATTGAAATGTTCAGATTTTTTAAAGCAATAATTGTAATACTTTTTACAACTTACTGTATTGAACTTTTATTTGGGAAAATGTTAAATATCTATGTTTTTATTGAGTAGCAATTAGGTAACGTGTCAAGTAACGTACTGTTAGTAACATTCGTCTATCTCAATTTATAATTTATATTTAAAAAATAAAAAGTAGTTGGAAATTATATATATAGTAATTTAAAATTCAGATTTCACAAATTAATTTTTTTTTTTTTTTTTTAATTAAACTTAGGTTTTTATAATAGGCAGGCACACCTACATATAGATATAGGTCTGTGGTTAAAACAAAATTAAGTTAATTTTAAGTTTAGTTTTTAAAAAAAAAAAAGTATTTTATTTTAATTAAATAAATTTGTTTTAAAAAAAAGTTGTTATAGAAACAAAGTTTAATTAAAGCTAACTAAATAATCAGATTAATTTAGAAAAGTTTGATAAAACAAAACTCATTTATTTTATTTAATGTTTTGTAAATGTTTTAAAATGACAATTAAACATGTTTTTAGGGATTAGATAGCTAATGTTAACTATTGAAGTACTTGTTTTATATGTATAAGTAGAAAATATTTAGAAGCAGAAGAGAGGAGTATAAAAAGGTACAACAGTTGTTGATAGTTTTTTTTTTTTTTTAAATATTGCATGGATTAGTCTCAAATTTAAGAAAATTTAGTATGCTAGGGAGTTATACTTTCATTTACACACAAAAAATTCCCATTATAATGGTAATAAATAGCTTAAGATAATCATAATAAGCCTAAAATTAGAACATTTTCAATACTGAATAAATGAATAAATTTAAAGGTAATCAATTATCTTCTAGGCTTTTATAAAACTTGGTGGTAGTCATTTAAATTAATTAAAAAGAAGAAGAAAATCATAAGGATATGTGAAATAAACATTTTATATTTAGATTAGATTGTTATATATAAGGAATATTTTTTTGTAAGTAGCATTCAATTAAAGAGCTAGTGATAAAGTTTTGGTATTTACTGTACAAATAAATGAATAAGGAAAAAAGGATAACATAAATAAACAGAAAATCAAAGGTTTTATTTAGATAATCTAAATAATCCAAAAGAAAATTGGAGATTGATGTAACTTTAAGATATAAAAGAAGTATAGAAATATTACAGAAGCTGAATAGTATGGTCTTATGAGAGCAAGTGAGAGAGAGAGAAACTGTGTAAATAAAAATTATTTATAAAGAAATTTTGTTTAAAAGACAGTTTTTTAGAGTTATATTCAGAAATCTTGTATTAATAATTACAACAAATCAATATAGCAGAAAATGATATCTTTAGAAGGACACAGTATGATGAGGAAGAAAAAAGTATAGAAATGCTAATGGATGCACCCAAGAATTCTTATGAAGAAAAAGATAGTCAAAAAGTTATTTTCAAGGAATCTGTTATAGTATATGATAGAACAAAAAGTCCAATGATAAAAGTAAATTTAGAAAGGAAATATTGTAGCAATAAATGATGATAGGAATGGGGAATAGAATATCTAAGCAAATAAGAGAAGACCTGTCTAAGCCCACAGAAATAATGATGGTTAAAATATCTAAGCAAATAGAAATAACCTGTGCTGAAGTGAAAAAGATACATGAAGAAATGAAAGCTGTAATGCTAACAAGGCCATAAGAAACTAGAGCTAAGAATAGACAATGAAGATAAAAGTGATTAAATGTCAATAAGTCATAGAAGAGATAGAAAAGTGTATTAATAGCAAATTTGAAGAAGTAGAAAAAGAATTTAAAGAAGTTCAAAATTATGAAAAGAAGATGTTCAAACATATACATATCAAATGTCAAACTTTGAAGATTGTTTGGAAATCATACAGAAGGATGGAATCAAAGAAACACAAGAAAAACAAAAAAGAATTTATAAAGAAATAGTTGTAATTATAAATTTTATTAAACGCTCACTATTATTTCAGTAATAGTTTTAACAAGGCTGTAAACCTTAGCAATGAGCGTCTGAAAAAATCATCACTAGGGACCTCTGTAGGTCTTTAAAACACATGCTTATGCTTTTCTTCATAGCGTAAGCATGTGTTTTAAAGACCTACAGAGGTCCCTAGTGACGATTTTTTCAGACGCTCATTGCTAAGGTTTACAGCCTTGTTAAAACTATTAAAGAAATAGTTGGAAAAAGCACAATAAATAAAAGAAACAAAAAAGTACCAATGACCTCAAAAGATAGCAATTAGATGTAGACATGGAATTAGAAATCCAAGGCAATAGAAATAAAAAAAATACATAAATGATGGAGGCAATTTAATCACATGTATCAAGAACAGCTCAAAAAAATAGAAAAAATATAGAAGGTCTAAAGTCAGAAGTCAACATAATTAAAAACAGAAAATTTCAAATAGACCCAGAGAATAAAGATGATAATATAAAGGCAACTAATTATATAATTCATACAAAGGGAATGAATGGTGAGTTATAATAAATGAAAGATTGAAATGAAAAGGTGATGATAAAGAAAGTATAATGAAGCATTTAAGAAATTATGATTTATCTAATTTATCTGAGTAAAGGCCTTTAAAGATGATATGATTGAAGACCCATTTAAACATTTAGCAGGTTTAAAAATATTATTTTTCTTACATCCATGTAAAGAAAGAGAGAAATTATAAATTCTTTCAAATCATTTTTATGAAACAGTCAAGAATTGGTGGAATTTTCAGGGTATGAAGCCACAGATTTTCAGAGACTACAATTTGCAACATTATATGCATTTTGGAGTGAAGATAGATAGAAAGAAAAATTGATTGCTACATAAGGTTTCCCAGGAGAAGTATAAATTAAGAGCAGATGAAATGCATACACAATTCTTCATCAGCAAGTGGCTAAGCTGAAAACACAGCATTTCCATTATCAGCAAGCCAAATACTATAAATGATACAGTACAATATGATCAGAAGTAATTGATTTACTATTAAAGAGGCAACTGAGTTATTGAATACAATTAACATTCACAAGATAACTAAATACTCTACTGAGAGAATAAGAAAATTAGAAACATATAAATTTAAAATATTTTCCATTCATGTTCCAAACAAATATAATGATGAGGATAATCAGGAGTCCAGAAGACTTATATCTCAATAAAATAATTATCATAAAAGATGACCAAAAGATAGTAGTTTACAAGATTCTGTGGAGAGGTGACATTAATAAGGGTTGGGTTGGAATAGTTATCCTAGCGTAGCCAAGGAAATGTAAAAAACAAACCACAAAAATGACTTGGATAAAGAATAAGACCTGTACATGTTTTAAAAATATGTTATACACATTTTGTTTTGTTACAATGGAGGTAAATGAAGTTGTTGCTTTATATGTATAAGTAGAAAATGTTTAAAGGCAGAAGAAATAAATAAAGGAGTATAAGAAAACACAGCAGTTGTTGATAGTTTTTTTATGTGGTATAGAATATTCTAAAATATAAGCAAATTTAATCTGCTAGCAGTTATATTTTTATTTACATGCAAAGTACTCTCATTATAATGATAATAAATAGTTTAAGTTAATCATAATAAGTTTAAAATTAGAATATTTTCAATATTGAATAAATAAATAAAGATAAAAGATAATCAGTTATCTTCCAGGTACTTACAGAACCTGGTGGAACCCATTTAAATTAATTAGAAAGGAAAAGAAAATTGTAAGAATGTAGAAAATAACACCTTACATTTAGATTCCATTAATACACCATAAACATGTTGTTGTTTACTTATCTGAAGAATTTTGTTAACATGGATAATTAAAATAATTACTGACTTATTTAATTAAAAGGAAAAAAAAGGTGTTTTGCAAACTTGGTAATGATATAAATGGACAGAATCAGAAACTAATTTTGTCTTTTATTGGTATTTGCTTTTTGCCTGCTAACATGAATTACAAAAAACTTCATCAAGTAGTTGAAAGAATCAAGATACTATTGCTGATAGCCACTAAAAACATCAATCCCAGAGCCTGGAGCTCATAATCATCAGAGTGTTGAACATCTTCTTGAAGAATTTGATTCAATGCTGTGTCAACTATATTTTTACATATATTAAATTGCCATTACAACAGATTCACTTCTTAACAGTAAAAGTGAATCAATTTTCAACACAAATTCTACCCAGAAACATAAAACCGATTATGATTAAGATTTGAAAAGTGTAAATAGAAAGATTTTATTAGCGAACCAAAAAAACTCTTTTTGAAAATGTAGGTAAATAAATGTAATTTCACCTTCATAGAGAAATAATCTCCCTCCAGCCATATCTTGGGCTTAAGATAACCAGTTTATTTACTTTATGAATAATTTAATAAGCTTATAAAATTAATTATCAAGCCAGTAAGATTTACTTAAATTATAATTTAATGCATGTGATTTTATGTCTTTATTTTATGGATCTTGAATATTAAATTATTTTTTAAGATTTGTATTTTGTGATTTTTTAAAAATAATTTTAAAGATATAAATGTTATTCAAAGTTTCCATTATCTTTAATAATGTTCTTTTAAAATTTAGTTTATGTCTTCAAATATTCGGATAAGAGAAAAGCAGTTCTATTTTTTGTTCTTTTTTTTCTTTTCTTCTAAAGAGTTTTTAAATGACGAATATGGTTTAAAATAATGAACATTTAGTTTAAATAAATGGCAAGTCAATCTTTCTTTGTCAATTAATTTGTTTTAAAAGAATATAAGAAAGATTTCGTTTTTAAATAGTTAAAATTTTGTTTAACAAAAGTTCTCTCTCTGAAGTTATTCAGAAATCATTTAAACAATGTATTTCAAAGTAATGTAAATCAAGGTATGAGTATCTAACATGATGTGTGCATAGATATGTAAAATAGTTTAATAAGTTGGTTTTAGTGTACTTAAAACATTGGGGTTGTCTGAAATTTATTTTGTTTGTTTCATCTGGTATTAAAGATTGATACATATATGTGTGTATAGGTGTGTGCATTTTATATAATGATCCTATAAATATTTTATCTGCCACATTTGGATTTTGTATATGTTATTTACTTCCAGAATATATATATTATTCCGACTTGAGATACTTGTGAATGACTTTTAATTTGTACTTCAGATTGTAAAAGGTTTATTTATTGTGTGGCTTTATTTTGGGCATTGTGCAGAAATCAAATGCATAGCGTATAGGTCTGATTTGGTAATGCTCTGTGAGATGTAAAATCAAGTTTAATTAATATCTGTTTTTTTTTTTAATTAATAGAAAATATATGCACACATCTTAACTTAGCTAACACATATTTAATAGAATCAGTAAATATAAAGTTACTTAATAATAGTATTCAGGATGTATATACCATTATAATGTAAGATTTTGTTAGTGTTAATATTTAAATGCTGCTGGATATCAAATGCAATAAATGCCAACATAAAAGAGCAATTTCAATTGATATACATTTGTGAATTGTATTGAATTGTTAATAAAGTTTGTTTTGTTTGTTATTAAATCAGTTTTGTATTTGTTTACTGAAATCTGTTCTGCTATTTGATATTTTTAAAGAATCTTCATTCTCCATGATTTAGAGGCAATTATAGGTATCTTTTAGTAATGATGTAGCTGTTTAGGCATTTATCATTCAGTTTATCATTAATAAACTCTCATATGATATCTTAAGATATTTTAGGATCTAAGTCTAGTAGCACCTTTTGATGTTTTATATTTATATGTCTACTATCCATTACAATATACAATTTTTAAAAATATATCTACTGAGTTTTTAATGCAGGTCTAATTAATTGAATAATATGCTTTGCTACATCTCTCAAATAAAAAACTAAATATAATAATAGTATTTGTTTTCTATAAATTATTACTCAATATAAAAGCAAATCAAAGTGACAGCAATGAATCAATTGAAAGGGTTATTAAAGAACAGATAAATAAAAGTTTCCATTTTAGTATATTTGAAAAATAATATCTACTCTAATTTTTTTAAAGCATCTATCAATTTAAATATACTTGGCTTAGTTTGAACGGTTTATGTCTGGAAATGTATAAGATGTTCTGCCATTAAAATGACAGATCTGGAGTTTTGATCATGGATTTTGGGCTCTAGTTTTGGTTAATTATCAACTAAACTATTGTAAAACAAACTTTTCTCTAAAGCCTATGAAGAATGATAATGGAACAATATTATCTTATGAATAACAATATTTCTTTGTTGGATGAGCCAAACGTAAAGAAAAAACTAATAAAGACTGCTGAAATGTTAAGCTAAAATAAGTGTTGTTTACTCAATAATATGCAGATCTGGGTAATCATAAATATAATAAAAATATTATAACTAAGCAGATTATCTGGCATGCAAGTGCCTCATACATTTGGGCAACTATATATAATAAGCAAAATTGTAAACTAAGTGGTTTTCTCCACTTATGCACTAAATATTGGGACACTCTAAAATATATAACATAAATGTTGTAGTTAAGCAACTAAAATATATAACTAAAATAGATAAATATGTTGATTTACAAATGGCTCTATGGTAGTTTAAATTTATATCTACAATGAACTCATGAATTTTGTAAGGAGGTAATGGTCCAGAGAATGAGGATCTTGCTTGAAAAAGAAGATACAATTCAATAAATAATGACTTACTTGATGATAAATTATAGTGTGGGATGTACAATGAATTATCTTAATTGTAAAATAAATTATACAATAAAACAATTTTATAATGATTGATACAATAGGCAAATAGAAGTACTAAAGTTAATAATAATAATAATATAAATTTATTGAAATAAGTAAACATTCACTCATTGAAGTGACTAAAATAAAGTTTATAACTCTAATTTACCAACTGCAATATAGTATCCTATCATATATTTTTATAATTTATCTCCACTCGATTTTTAATTAAGACTGCAATTAATAGATATGAAATATATTTAAATTATAAAGCATATAGTCATAAAAAGGTTAAATATCAACTCTTTAAACAAAGTAATAAAAGTTTTAATATTGTTACCTTTTCTAAAAAAAGTATACTTCTCATATCATATAAATAATAACAAATGTCAAGTAAGTTATACTAATGGAAATTATTAATAAAAAAACTTTAATAAATGTTTATCATTAAATTTATTGTATTTTTTAAAATCATTTTTTTAAATGAAACTTATCTGAAAGTGTTAACTCAAAAAGAGGTTTTTATTAGCACCTGTTACCATAAATTTGCATGTATATGATTTCAGCTGATTTCTCATTATTTGATGATATTTCATTGGACACCTTTTGCTAGCAAAAACACAAACATAGGAATCCATAAGCAATTTAAATCATTAGATGATTTTTAATTATTATTCTTGTTAATATTTCAATACAGGTGAATTAAATTATCTTAGCTTTATGTCAGTCAGAATAGCATTGTGGTATCTATTTCATTTTAATCATAAAGGTACCGAATAAAGGGTGAGCACATGACCAAATATATTTATAAAGGTATGGTAAAATAAACAAAATTTTAGCAAAAGAAAGTCTGTGACTTCTTGCAAAAATTGTTTCTGTAGCTATGGTTAACACAGTCTTCTTTTTTTTCTAAACACTGGTTTGTGATCATGTGACTCTCTTCTAATTCTAATAAGGCATTGTTCTCATTCAATAATAATTCAAACACAGTAATTCATTTTTAAAAAATTTAATAAATAAATGGTTCACTTATTTCAAATTTATTCAAAACAATAAATATTTTTATTAAATAGATGACATTTTCTTTATTTAGTTATTTATACATTATAAAGAATCTATAGATGGCAACATGCATACATCACACTATACAACATAAAGATAAAGACAAACAACCAAACAACCAAATCTTTTATTATTAATATTATTTGATATCTCAATAGAAGAATCAAAGAAAGTATTGAGGTCAAATAGATAATTTCTATCTAATAAAAATAGAGCATCAATAGTGATTCATTTAATTAATAGATTTGAATCACAACTAGATGAAACATAAAAATTTATTCAATTCTAATCAAGCTAAGATTTTTTTGAAGAAACAAACTCATGGTTAGCCTACGCAAATAATAAATATTAACTGTAAAATGAGAATCTAGTTATTGTTATCTATATAATTATCAAAAAGAAAAAAACACTCAAACATGCATAATTGGAAATTGGTAAGTTTCATCAATTATGGTTTTTTTCCACTGTTTCTGTACATGAGGATGTTGGAGAGACCAATGCGCAACAATGGGATATTTATAGTCCATTTTAATTTCATATTTTTTTTTATATATTAAAGACATTAATATTCTTTATTTGATAGATATTTAATTATACAAATTTCATAGAGTTACACTGCCTTTCAAAATAAGTCACCACTTTTCAAAGATTAGATCAGTGACACCATCAGAATAATGTACAGGGATGTAATAATATAATTTCTATTTAAAAATGCTAAAAATAATTTATTTATACAAAAAATGATTTCATAATTTCATTAAACAAGTAATGGACACATTTTTATATATTATAGTGATTTAATAGATAGGGAATCTATTTTCATCAGCTTTTAAAAAATGATACAAGAATGTTGATGGATGTATTTAATAATATATTTATACTATTGACACACACACACACATATATATACATATATATATATATATATATATATATATATATTTTGAGTAGAGATCTGGGTTAATGACATTAAATATTTTCTTATAATAGTAAACCTAAATCTTAGAGAAGTTTAATATTTGGCAACAATCTATTAACTTCAAAGCGAATAGAAATTTTTTTAATCATCTATAATTCATCAAGATGTACTACATTATCTTAAGGAAATTTCTATTGCCACAATTTATTAAACTAAAATTAAATTAATTTTTACAAGGTATATTTCATTCACTGCAGCAAAAGGGCTTTAAAGAAATTTTTTGAATAGATATCTTTAATTATAGATGAGTCATTTTATAGAATAAGGAAACACTTTAGAGATACTTTAGACAAAATCATAAAAATATCATGATTAAAAAAGTGATTTATATTCCTTTGACTGAATTGATAAAATCACTTGTGACACTTTTGGAGTGATATTTGGAATTAGCTATTTGCAGAGTTTATTCAGTATATGCACCTACAACATAAAGGTATAAAATGATGTTTTATCAATGACCTTGAAATTAAAACTCATATTAAAAAACGCAATATTTTTCTTTATCTAACCAGTAGTATTTGGAATAATTTACAAGAAGTTTTGTAAAGAAAGCATCAGGGTATGGTATAGATGTTATCATGCTTTTAATATAATCCGATTAAAAGGAGAAACAAAACTGCATATTTTTGGGTCATGATAATTGGATTATTCTCATCAATTCAATGAATAAACATCAGAATATTCTTAAGATTGTAAATCTAAAGTATTAAATTTTTTGTTTAAAAATCATTGTACAAATATTCAGATGTTTATCAATAAATAATATCATATAAAGATTTACATATTCTTCAATATGTGAAAAAGGCTTAAAATAATCATTAGTTTGATAGTTGTTGATGAGAAAAAAAGACTTTGATATTGAGCTGTAGTTAAGATTATAGTGCATTGTTGCATTTAACAAGTTTTACTTGAAGCTGTCCTAAATATTTATTAAATTCATATATATATATATATATATATTGTAACGGGATGGGGGTATTAAATTCATATATATATATATATATATATATATTGTAACGGGATGGGGGTAATAGGATAGGGAGAGAAAAGGAAAATAAGTTTGAACTGGGTGATGGCAAATCATCATCACTCTCAGCCATTAACATAAAATGAAATATCAATAGTTTATAAAAGTATATATATATATCTATCAATGATATTTATTGATATAAGAGCACTAGATTAGAGAATCTCTGTGTCACTACAAAATGAAATATCAATAATTTACAAAAGTATATGTATATATTTATGAGAGCATGAGATCATGAGAATCACTGAGAATATTGGTGATCAGAAGCTAACTCAAAAGAGCAACTAAAAAAACTATACATCAATCATATATCTTTGATGGGAATAAATAAATCAGTACAATAAATCAGAATAAAATCAACAGTCAACCTTGTGATTGGATTAGAAATGGATCTTCTTTAGACCAGGCTAACTATTGAGCCTTTGCCAGCTTGGGCAATTATATAAATAGAACTTTGATGCACCATTTAAGTGCCCATCCACTAAAATACACAATAATGTGAAATCAAAACAATAATGCTGGGAAATTAAAATGTGCTGATCATCATCAATGCTATGGCCACTTAATACCATTAATGCACTGGCCAAATATAAACTTAACTGCTAGTAAGGTTAAACTAAAATAAAAGATAGTGCATGGGCTTTAAAGAGTATCCTCTTTTGCACCAACCTGAATGATGATTGATCATCTCTGGATGCCCCAAAGCACTAAATACACATCCCCATTTATATATTCATGCCGTGCTCCAATCTAGCTCAGAGAACACAAGATCTATTACTGTATGTGAACAAGAGATGATGAAAACAATTTTAACAATGAAATAAGTTTATTAATAACTATAAAAAATAAATGATACTTAAGGTCTTATAGGATAAGGCTCTGATTCTGAAAAGTATACAAAATTATATATACAACTAAAGTTATTACATTGTTTTACAGTATTTCTCAATTAGTTTCTATAAATGCATATATATATATATATTGTAATGGACCGTATGTATATATGATCTCAAATGAAAATAAACATATGAACTTTTGTAACAATAATCATTAATTAACCAGGCTCCTAACTTTGAGGCACCAAATGTAATGGACAATTAAACAAACATATTATGCTGACCATGTTGTGGCGTCCAAATGTAATGGAACATACTTTTACTCCATTATACCAATCATCAGTTAACTGGGACCAACAGTTTGTGGTGCCAAATGTAATGGACAATATATCATATAAACATATTATACCTCAAATGTAATGGAATGTCAATATATAAGAAGAAAATAATGCTTCAAACATTGGATGATAAATGTAATGGAATATATATAATCTAAATGAATCCAATTGTTGAGAAAGCCTAATATAATAAATTGTATAATTTAAATGAAGAAAGATAAAATTATCCCAGTTATATTTAAACAAATTGTTTATATGCCCTTCCAACTAGCTATATATGAAATAAATCTAAAATCATATAGAGCAATGAGATCTATCCTTATAATTTATTTTCAAGATTGATATAACTAACTAATCAAATATATATCAGAAACAAAGGGAATTCTATTAAAATCAATATACACATCTAATAAGTAAATTTATGTATATCTAAACATATCAATGAACAATGATATGTGTAAGTAACTTAAAGACTAAACAATAAGTGAAATACGAAGTTATCTTCTATTAAATTGTGAATTCAATTAATTTCATAATGACTCTGGCACTAAAAGAAAAATAAGAATAAAATATTAATACTCTTTCAAATAAATTACAAAGGCATTACTTATAAAACAAATAGTACATCCTTTATTTTTATATTATGGTTTAATTTTAGGTAGTATCAATGTTTTAAATACAAACCCAAATACAATATATATATATATATACATATATACTTGCAATAAGTATATATATTAAATAGATATAGACATATTTGTGTTCAACAAGTATGCATTATTATAAACACAAATCCATATTTATATTTTTAAATATTCAAAATTAAAAATAAATAAAAATAAAAGTATATTATATCCAGAAAATATATAAATTATTGTTTAGGTCTGCATAAGAATTATTACATGAAGTTAAAAAAAATGAAAATAGATAAATAAATAATAAAAAAAATATTTTTTTTTTTATAATAAAATTTGCGTATATAAATTTTACTTATTAAAATATACATATAGCAACCCATATGCAACCCAAACTTATAAGCCATACATTAGAATTTTAAATTACTTAAGTGTTAATTTTGACACCTGTTAAACGTTTGTTGTTTTTTAGAAAAACAAAACGCTTGAATTAAATAGAATGATATTTATAAAAACGTTTTATTTTTATAATTAAATAAAAAAAATATCGATCTCAAAATATATATATATATATCATTTATATTAATAAAATTATTTACTACCTTTTGTTTTAAAGTTTAACTTGTTTATTTTTCTTTTCAAAGTCAACTTATTCCATTGTTTTATTCCTTTATTCGTTTAATATTAGAATTCTTGGATGTATGTATATTTTTATCCTTCTAAAATTTATTTCCTTGAAAATAAATAAATAAATTGAAATGCTGAATCCAATATATTAATTCTAGTTACCTCCAGATTATTATTAGATTGACTATTATAGATTCCAGATAGCTATGTCAAATTTCGGCTTCAGACTCTTGAAATTCATGTGTTGAAATTTTCTTAGTTTTTCTTTTTAAACTGCCTTTGAAATAAATGAAAGGAAACAGTGCAGCTCCCTGGCTATGATATATATATATATACATATTAGCCAGTCATTGTTTATGTATTTATTACAGAAATTTATCTTATTCCACTATTCTTAAGAATGGCAATTTCAAAGAAACAAAATACAACAAATTTTTATCCTTCCATTTGTTTAATCACTATCTTAATAATAATGGCTTCTTTTTGTTGCTGTTGTTGTTCTCCGCGTGCCAGAAAATGCTGTTTTGAAAACAATTGTTACATATGTTTTCTTTTAAACAATTAACATTCAAAAAAAATATTAACCATATAAAAAAAAAATTAAATCGAAAATTTATTTGACAGCTTTAAATATATATATACATAAATAATAACATTACATTTTTTAATAATCACTACAAATAAAATAATCTTTTTTTTTATAATCAACAATTTATGTCTTTATTCATCTTTAATAATTAAATATTCACAGCAATGTACTATCAACATATAAATAAAATAATAACTCCAAACAATAACTATAACTAATAACCATAAACAATAATAATACTTCACATATAAACATCAACTCAAAGAGATTTTTTTTAATAACAAATGATAATTTTTAAAATATAGATAAACTTATCGATATTTACAATACCCCCTAATCCACCGAAAAAAAAATGTCTTTGCAAATAACTAATGAATTATGAGATATTGGAAAAAAAAAACTTCTCAAATTTGTAATCTTTCTAAGGACTAACATGGTTTAAAGAATATTATTTTTCTTATTAATAACCATATTCATTTCTTCATATTTATCTTTCAGATCATCTAGATATTTGTCCAAGTTTTCTTTAAAAAATAATAATAATCAAAAGTGCCTTTTAATTTCCAGTTTCTTGAATTCTGTGAAGAAGTTTGCTTTGATTTATAAAATTTTTATATAATATTTTTATATAATTCAATTGCTTTTGAATAATTTTGGGATCAGCATCTAAATATTTTGCTATGATCTCCTTAGATTCTGCTTCTATATCCTTTACGTAAATACTAACTTGATCATAAGCACTAACATAACTCTTAATTTTATCAATAACAGTTGCTATTTTATCAGATAATTTATTACCTTTCATTTGACTATCTTTATAAACATCATTGACTTGAGTAAGTCTTTGTTTTACTTCCCTTGTTCTATGTTCAATTAAAAACAATACTTTGGGCAATTTTGAATGGTATTCATTCAAATTTTCTAAATAATCCTTTAAAAATTGCAAATCAGATTGATGTGATACAACTTCAACATTAAAGAATTCTTGAAAATCATTTTGTTTTACAACAATAACATTACTATATTAATTCTTTTCAGTTTAACTTTAGGTTTACTTAAATCTCTTTCCTTAGCTATATTTTCTCAAACAAAATCTTTACTAATCACATCAGCACGTATTATTTTAAGTTTAATTTTGGCTTTGCCAATATCTTTTATAAAGTCTATATTTTTTTTAAAAAAAATCTATATTAATCAGACCATCTTTTATCATTTTAGGTTTGATCTTAATTTTACAATTTCTCTTATATAATCTATACTTCCTTTAAGATAATTTATTTTAAACTTCTCTCTACTCAACTCTTTGAATTTTACTTTGGTTTTCCATACTTTCATCTTTCTATTACAATTTTCATAAATTCTATAAGTAAAAATTGTTAATATAAGATTTATATTAAAATATTAATTAAACTATTAGCTAATCATAATATATGGGCCAAAGACTTCTAGCATTATAGGTTCCTCTTGAACCATCATGCATATGAACAACATAAGCATTTGTTCCAACCTTTTTGTCAATCTGATATGGTCCCTCATAAATATTAAAAAAATTTTTGAATTTGTGATCTTGTAGATTACTAACATGAGGTGTACGAACTAATACCATATCTCCTTCCTTAAACTGACTAGGATGCTGTGGCCCTTGCAATCCCCATTTGTCTCCCATTTTTATCATATTTTCTTTAGCTTTGATGACATCATCATTGTGATCTGGCTCCTCTAATATAACAGGCAATGAGGTTTTAATTACACTTGGCTCTTCCTGTCCAAAATGCAACCGCATAGGTGTAAAGCCTGTAGACTCATTTCCAGTCATGTTAATGTACGACAATACCTGCTTTAATTGGTTTACCCAACCACGATGATTTCCTTCAAGATATACCCTAAATAACCGACTTAATTCTTTCATAACCCTCTCACATGGATTAGATTGAGGGTTATGAATGGAGATCAGTACAGGTTTAATGTTTTGCATATGTAACCAATTTTTCCATTCTACTGACATAAATGAAGTGGCATGATCGGTCAAAATTGACTCTGGTTTTCCAACTATTTTCCCTTGAAAGTTTGTCATTACTTTGATGACATCATTAGCTGTGGCTTTTCTCACTGGATAAGCAGTGACATATTTTGTAAATAAATCATATGTTACTAACAAGAACTTGTAACGCCGATAAAATGGTAAAGGACCATAAAAATCAATTGCCAAAATTTCATTGGACTTGTTTGGTAATATAGGCTACCATTTTCCTGCATATGACCTATTCAGAAACTTTGTTTTAAGATACAAATTTCACACAATTGTAAAGTATCCAGTATAGATGCATACATCTGAGGCCAATAAAACAATTTACACAAAGCATGTTCTATTTTTCTAGGACGATAGTGTCCACACAGACAATGTACATAAATTATAAGTCTTTTCCTAATGTTGCTAGGAACATAAACTTTCCAAGATCCAGAATTTGTAAGATCTACTTGGTACATTAATATGCCTTTCGACAATTGATACCGTATCAATTCTCTATTAATTATTGGCTCTGCCACTCCCATTGCAATAGTACTGTCATTCAAGTGGGACATTATAGGCCCCAATATAGGATCCTGTAACTGAAGTTTACTAATATTTGTTAAATCTTTCTCCACAGAGTCATCGACTACCAAGGTAAGAACTGTCAAAAACAAGTTTCCTGTATAATTAATAGGTTGATCTGGGTATTCCATTGGGTTCTGTCTAAGAATATCAGGGACTATATTATTTTTACCCCAACAGTATTGCACGGTATAGCTAAATTACTGCAAGAATAAACTCCATCTCACCAAGTGGTCATTATTTAGATATTCCTTATTTAAAAACTCCAAACTCTTAAGGTCTATTATCACTACCACTTGGGATCCCAACAAAAACTGCTTAAGCTTAGTAAAAGCCCAAACTACTGCCAGAGCCTCTTTCTCTGTTGTGGAATAGTGCAGTTCAGCCCCTTTCAACCTATGGCTTAAAAAATACAAGATCAATGGTTTCCCTTTTACACTCATTTGAAATAGCACCACTCCAAGTCTATACCTACTACTGTCTGTTTGAACATAAAATGGCTGTTGAAAATTTGGATAATGTAGAATTACTGTTTCCAAAAATCCTGCTTTTACATGTTCTAACTCTACTTGATGGATATCTAGCCATTTCCATTTAACATCCTTCTTCAACAATTGAGACATGTGAATTGTATCTAAGGCAAAATTCTTATAGAAGTGATGGTAAAAATTGCATAATCTGAAGAATGAACGCAGTTGCTTCTTATTTTCAGGTTGTGGAAAATTTTTATAACCATAATTTTGTCAGGATGAGGCTTAATTCCTGCCGCACCTACCAGATGCCCTAAAAAGATGATTTTTTCAGTAGCAAAGATACTTTTCTTTAAGTTAATTTTAATATTTTTATTTTTACATTCTTGAAGAAATGCTTTTAAATGTCGTAGATGTTCATTCATATCCCGTGAAGCAATAATGATGTCATCTACATACATCACTAATATGGTCTTCATCTCTGTAGATAAAACTTGATTTAAACAGTGAATTAAACTTGCCCCACTATTAACCAATCCGATTTGAAAGCAGTAAACTTTTGATCTTGCGAATGCAAATAAATTTGCCAATAACTGGCAGTCAAATCCACAATAGTGAATATCTTCTTTCCTTCAAAATGGGCTAAGAATTTTTGCATCATTGGAGGAACATCACGTTCTGAAATTGTCCTACAATTTAGAAATTAGGCATCCAAACAAATGTGAGCCGATCCATCCTTCTTTTTGACGATAACTAAAGGGTTATTAAATGCCGTGACAGATTTTCGGATAACACCCCATTCCACAATCTGGCTGATTTGCTTATCCACCTCTTTTTTGTATTGATAAGGTATTGGGTAGGATTTGCACTGAAAGGGTTCCAGATCATTCAGTCATATCCGGTGGACATATCCTTTGATGATTCCAGGCTGTTTTGAAAAAACATTTTTGTAATTACACAATAACAAATATAAGGCCTATTTCACCTCATCAGTTAAACCAATTGATTTATTTACCTTCAATTATACATCAAGATCAGTTGTGACTGTTCCCATGCAATTTAAATTTAAGGATTGGTGAAGTACATATTGCTTAAAATGAACAATTTCACCTTTACATATCAATTGTTTTGCCATATAATCTATGATGCACCCATGCATCTGAAGAAAATCTGATCCCAAGATCACAGCATGTACTAACCCTGCCATTATCAAAAAAAACATGTTTCTGGCTTACTGAATTAAATAGTACCATTAGCCATACTTGTTGAGAAACCAATTTAGCCTTCCGCCCATTGGCTAAGGTAACCCGAAAGGATTGCTTGATTGGCAAGGATGGAACAATCATACCCACTTCTAAAAGTCGGTGAAATAATTCATCTGAAATGATGGAAGCCTGACTACCGGTATCAATTAAAGCTTTAATCTCAATTTTTCCAAACATGATCATAAATTCTGGACAATTGCTAAAAAAAAATTGGTTCTCTATTTCTTCCACTCCAAAATCTTCCAGTTCAAACTCTATCGAATTTAAAGCCACAACCAAATAGTTCCTCTCCATATTAATCACTTTGGTCCCTGCAGTGAGGAACACTGCCACGAGGCCCTACTCAGTTTAATGGATGATTTGAACATGCAGTCACTGGAGTCTTAACCCCAGTACTGGTGGTACGATATGGATAACTTCCTGGTTGTAAATTCCTAACGTGATTATATTCACGATTTCTAATGTAACCTCCATGATCCCTATATGGATTTTGTCTCCTATTATTAGGTTAATTTCTTATGAACCTTTGCATGCGACCTGCAAATTAGTTTCCTGGAACGTGATAATTTATATTTGCCAAACTGTAATTAGGGTTGTCTCTTTTAGTTCCAGTTGATCTATTACAAGTACCCTCTCCAGCTTCTAATATTCCCAAGATATCTGCAACTTCTTCAACGGTATGCCGATCTGCGGCCACCAATGTTTGTTCGATATGCCTTGGCAAATTTCTACACAAAATCTGCACAATTTGGATTTCTGATAGTGGAAATGCAGTCAGGGTTTTGAATTTGGCCACCTGATGTCTAAAAAATTGAGTATAACTCCCATCATGAGAAGAATATTTTTCATGAGAAAGTCTATGGCGTATAGAATCCTGCTTGTCCTCATTCTAGAAGTTATTTATTATGGCTTCACGATAATCACCATAAGTCTGAGGCCTTTCAAACAGAGATCTCCATCAATCTTTAGCTGATGCATATAAATGGTTACTAGCAACTTTCAACTTTTCTTTCTCTGACAGGATACTGAGTGTAAACAACTCTTTTAATGTACTCAAGTATTCCATAGGATTCTCATGATATTCACCTTTAAAAACCTTAACATTTATAAACCTTGAAGCATTATGATTCATATATGAATCACTAGAGATTTGGTGTGGAAAATCAGAAGATCTTTTGGACTCCATCACATTTCCTCCATCATGAACTTTATCTAAACAATACTTACAATTTTTCTTATTTACCAATTCCTTAACAAATGTTTCATCCTTAAGATAACCTCTGACTGCAATATTATCTTTCATTTTATTTTGGTCTATCTCTACTTCATGTTCTCTCCATTGTTTTTGTAAATTTGATATACATTTACAATTCTCCAACATAATGGTTTTTATTTGCTCAACTTTTACATCTATCTCTGAAACATCCTTTCGTACCTCTATTTCATAATTTTTACAGGCTTCAATTCCACTATTGTTCATATATTCTGAAAGGGGTCTTAATTTTCCTTGAATTTGATCCAGTTTAACATCTATTTCCTGAATACGATTAGAAGTAACATCACTTACTACATTAATCCGTTCATTTATATCTTGTAATTTATTAACATCAATCAGCTGTTCCTCTTGTTGCAATCCCACAGCAACTTTAACTTCAGCAGAGATAATTGTATGAATATTTTTAAATGAAGATTCATTATCAATTCTCAATGCTTGGAATTTATCCCACAATACTTTGCTATCATTAATAATCCTTTTCTCAAATTCCCCATGCTCTTTCTTAGACTCTTCAAATCTGGCTATAATTCCTTGATTTTCTTCCCTCATTTCACTACTTATTTCTTCGAATTTTGCTTTCAAAGAATTAGCTTCAACCATTGTCTCTTCTCTGTATTTTTCCATCTTTCCATCAAATTTTATTTCTACTCTCCTAACACTATTATCTACCAAAGCTTTTAAGTCATCTTTTAATTCCCTAGAAAAGTTCATTAGAATTGACTTTCATCTCAGTTCTAAGTTCCTCTTTTAGTTCATCAGAGTTAGTTTTTAAACTAGTCTCTAGTTTCTGGGAAAGTTCATCAGAATTTGTTTTTAATTTAGATTCTAGTCTCTGGGAAAGTTCATCAGAAGTGCTTTTTAACATCTTTATAAAATCTGCTTTAAATTTCTCCATAATATCTCTTAAATCATAATTATCACTAACTGACATTTCATTACTATTATCCATTTTTACTAGTACTGTAATATTATATACTGATATAAAAAAAAAGATATATATATTTCTATATAGTAATTACCACAGATCAAGGGCTCGCCATCTCCAATCATTATCCCAACAAGCAATTACTCAACTAAGCAAAGTACAAGCCTTTTAATTTTATTATTCATAGTAGCTATCGGACATTCTAAATTTCAGTTGTTTGAACTCATAAACTTCTTGGCTTATAAAAAGTCTCATCTATCACTATAACATTAATAAATTTCTCTACAATATGTATAGAGTAACAACTGAGATCACTAGCTAACGTTTATTTATATATAATGATAATAAAGATTCTACACTTATACAATATTGAAATGTGGAAATTTCATATTAAATTCAATGTAACCCTGAAATATTTAAAATGCAATAAAATGTTCATATGCGTTGAAAGTAACTAACTCGATAATATAGTGAGACAACTTTCTCATTCAAAATAATGGTAGTTAAATATAAAATGCTTAAATTGATGCCTATAAATTTACTGGACCTTAAAACTTAATACCATTTCATATACATAAAAAAAAATCAACTTCACTAATTATTAACTTTTGTGCCCGAAATATTTTACTAAAAATTGTACTAATGTAGTTTATCATCAACAGATATTCACTAATTGAACTTCATGTTTAAAAGTCACTTATAATGGAAAATAAAACATTGATATGCTTGTTTTCAAACCCTAATTGATAATCAATGTAATAGATTATTTGTCACCAAGAATAGTCAATTAACCAAGCCCCTAAGTTTAGTGCTATATATATTTATGTTATATACTCATCCATTCCTCTAAAGATCTGACAGATACTGACAACCAAAAGAATGATTAGCATTTCACAATTTTGATATAGATAAAAGAATTCAATCACTGCTCTTAAAGCGTACAATGTTCCATGATCACTCAGATAATCATCACATTTCAGTCTCTCTTAGCTACTACAACCCATAATAGTTTTCTACAAACACTATTACACTGCCCTGCTTACATCCAAGTCTTAGGGGCTATTATTATAAAATATTTCCTTGCTCATCTTTGGGAGTCTTAGAGGCAAATATTATACATATATCAAAAACAACTATACCTTACTCTCTCTGGAGTTTTAGAGGTAAAATCATGACAGGACTACTGTTAACTGCTTCATGATAAATAATAACTAACATCACAATTTGGGTTGGAGCAATGAATGAGATCAATCAGTCACAAGTGACATGAATACATCACACCCTCAAGACAATGGAAAAAATTTCCCATCCATCATCAATACTTGCAATAGAACCAACCAAACTCCAACAATCAAATATCCAATCTAACCCTCAAAATTATAGATTTTCTACAACATAAACTTTCCAAATATGGACAAAATTATTACTCTATAATTTAATGCCATCAATATAATTTTTAAATTGAAATTAAGGTATTTCATGACAGTATTTATCTCTCATCATAAAAAAATCCAATAACAGTAACCATCACCATCTAAACATAAGGCCAAAATATTTCTATATATAAAAAAAAATTACACAAAAATGCTTCTCTTTCTTTAAACTATACATCTCACATCAAGATATATACTACACATCTCTCAGGTATGTGGGGTATTTCAAGCCCTAATTAGCTTATTTTGTGCCCTAGTTGTTGCGCCAAATGTAATGGACCATATGTATATATGATCTCAAATGAAAATAAACATATGAACTTTTGCAACAATAATCATTAATTAACCAGGCTCTTAACTTTGAGGCACCAAATGTAAAGGACAATTAAACAAATGTATTATGCTGACCAATCTGTGGCATCCAAATGTAATGGAACATACACCAATCATCAGTTAACTGGGACCAACAGTTTGTGGTGCCAAATGTAATGGACAATATATCATATAAACATATTATACCTTAAATGTAATGGAACGTCAATATATGAGAAGAAAATAATGCTTCAAACATTGTATGATAAACGTAATGGAATATATATAATCTAAATGAATCCAATTGTAGGGAAAGCCTAATATAATAAATTGTATAATTTAAATGAAGAAAGATAAAATTATCCCAGTTATATTTAAATAAATTGTTTATATGCCCTTCCAACTAGCTATACATGAAATAAATCTAAAATCATATAGAGCAATGAAATCTATGCTTATAATTTATTTTCAAGATTGATATAACTAACTAATCAAATATATATCAGAACAAAGGGAATTCTATTAAAATCAATATACACATCTAATAAGTAAATTTATGTATATCTAAACATATCAATGAACAATAATATGTATAAGTAACTTAAAGACTAAACAATAAGTGAAATACAAAGTTATCTTCTATTAAATTGTGAATTCAATTAATTTCATAATGACTCTGGCACTAAAAGAAAAATAAGAATAAAATATTAATTCTCTTTCAAATAAATTACAAAGGCATTACTTATAAAACAAATAGTACATCCTTTATTTTTATATTATGGTTTAATTTTAGGTAGTATCAATGTTTTAAATACAAACCCAAATACAAAAAAAAATATATACATATATACTTGCAATAAGTATATATATATATTAAATAGATAAAGACATATTTGTGTTCAACAAGTATGCATTATTATAAACACAAATCCTTATTTATATTTTTAAATATTCAAAATTAAAAATAAATAAAAATAAAAGTATATTATATCCAGAAAATATATAAATTATTGTTTACGTCTGCATAAGAATTATTACATGAAGTTAAAAAAAAATGAAATTAGATAAATAAATAATAAAAAAAATATTTTTTTTATAATAAAATTTGCGTATATAAATTTTACTTATTAAAATATACATATAGCAACCCATATGCAACCCAAACTTATAAGCCATACTTTAGAATTTTAAATTACTTAAGTGTTAATTTTGACACCTGTTAAATGTTTGTTGTTTTTTTAGAAAAACAAAATGCTTGAATTAAATAGAATGATATTTATAAAAACATTTTATTTTTATAATTAAATAAAAAAAATATCGATCTCAAAAATATATATATCATTTATATTAATAAAATTATTTACTACCTTTTGTTTTATAGTTTAAATTGTTTATTTTTCTTTTCAAAGTCAACTTATTCCATTGTTTTATTCCTTTATTCGTTTAATATTAGAATTCTTGGATGTATGTATATTTTTATCCTTCTAAAATTTCTTTCCTTGAAAAATAAATAAATAAATTGAAATGTTGAATCCAATATATTAATTCTAGTTACCTCCAGATTATTATTAGATTGACCATTATAGATTCCAGATAGCTATGTCAAATTTCGGCTTCAGACTCTTGAAATTCATGTGTTGAAATTTCCTTAGTTTTTCTTTTTAAACTGCCTTTGAAATAAATGAAAGGAAACAGTGCAGCTCCCTGGCTGTGATATATATATATATTAGCCAGTCATTGTTTATGTATTTATTACAGAAATTTATCTTATTCCACTATTCTTAAGAATGGCAATTTCAAAGAAACAAAATACAACAAATTTTTATCCTTCCATTTGTTTAATCACTATCTTAATAATAATGGCTTCTTTTTGTTGCTGTTGTTGTTCTCCACGTGCCAGAAAATGCTGTTTTGAAAATCATTGTTACATATGTTTTCTTTTAAACAATTAACATTCAAAAAAATATTAACCATATAAAAAAAAAATTAAATCGAAAATTTATTTGACAGCTTTAAAAATATATATATATTTACATAAATAATAACATTAAATTTTTTTAATAATCACTACAAATAAAATAATCTTTTTTTTTATAATCAACAATTTATATGTCTTTATTCATCTTTAATAATTAAATATTCACAGCGATGTACTATCAACATATAAATAAAATAATAACTCCAAACAATAACTATAACTAATAACCATAAACAATAATAATACTTCATATATAAACATCAACTCAAAGAGATTTTTTTTAATAACAAATGATAATTTTTAAAATATAGATAGACTTATCGATATTTACAATATATATATATATCTGTACACAGACATGCATTTTATAACATATGATGAAGACATTTCAATTAAACATAAAATAATTATTACATTTGTGATTTGCATAATTACTATTCAAAATTTAATTTGTTACAGGGATTTACATATATGTGCATACAGACGTGTGATTTCTATTATACAATTAATTTATTTCAATTGATATTCAATAACAACAAAAAATTACTAAAATTTACATACATGTTATAATTGACAATATACACACATATACATGTGTGTGCATGAAATAACATATTTGACTTGCTACAAAATAATTATCAAAATCTTAAACCATAAAACTCAATGATGATTAAAGTTTCAGTTAAATGAAATACATTTTACATACTAGGTTTACTGAAAAACATTTGTATAATTTGCAAAGACATGCAAAACATTAATTGATCTACATAACATTTGTATTTATCACAATAAAATTATTACATATTATTCTTGCAATTTAGTTCTCTTTGCTAAATAGTCTTTTTGCCTTAAAATAGTACTATCACATCTTTAACAGATGATTGTTGATTGATTTAAAATGTCTTTCTCCTTTTTATTTCAATAAACGAAAGATAAAATCGTTTTATAGAATTAAAAAAATATAAATTTCAAAATGTCTTTCTGCTTGATTAGTTGATGCTGATGAAGTAGGCAAGGTGAGATAGGAAAAGTTAATACATAAACAGCAGCTCTTTATGCCATGATAAGTAGATAGTCAAGCATGGGTTACATACACAATGCCCCATGATGTCATGAGAAAATACCTCATTTTTAAGCACTGCCTCTTCTAAGTACCTAGACAGATCATCCACAAGAAATGGTATCCAGAAAAAAATATCAGACACTGAGCCAGCCCTGCTCATCTCTTGTGAGACTTAGGGGCTTTAGATGAGGTCTATTCATGAGACCAAGGCCTATTCATGAGGCCTACATTTACACCACTGGACTACCCTGGAAGCTCAATATCTAGGTCTAGACAGTGCTGAGCATATACTTCGGAGCACCATGAACACACCACATCCAGACAGCCCTACTCAACTATACACCACCATAAACATAAAAAGTACAAATTCACACATCACTTTTAAATGTCATTTTACTAAAAAAATTATTTAAAATTTTGTTATTATATATAACTCTACTCACCACAGCTGTATATATGTTTATCTGGGCTTCTCTGCCTTTAAATAGTCAGCATCTATATAATTATTTATTTAGCAAGTTGGTTTTTTGGTCCATTAGAAAAATATAATCCATTTTTGTTATCATCATTAGGTAAAAGTATGCAATCCATGTAAAATCTTGATTTGTAGTTGGTCTCTTTCTACCTAGGATTATTCCAGGTAAGCAGCTGTCTTGGTTTGATAGATTTCAGGCTACAAATTTCAGCAATAAAAAGTGGGTCATTTTTTCCATGTAGATTTAAACTCCTGCTAAGAAAAACAGTCTACTATCTTGCCTTCAGCTACATCAGTTTTTGGTAGCTATTCTGAAAATTCTATGGTCAGCTAAAACCAACTGCTGCATTTTATCAAGTTGCAGCAAAATATTATAACCAACTTTTCAGCTGACCCTTCTACAAAAAACTATTAATCAGATTGGATCTAATCTTGTTATCAGCCCCTTTATAGAATCGTCTAAGGTGATAACAACACCGTGATGAAAACAGAGTTTTTATTTTTAGCTCTCTAATCCCTTTGAAAACATATACATATTTTAATTAATTAAAAAATTTTGAAAACAATATTGGGTTTTTACATTTCACAATAATAATAATAATAATAATAATAATAATAATAATAATAATAATAATAATAATAATAATAATAATAATAATAATAATAATAATAATAATAATAATAATAATAATAATAATAATAATAATAATAATAATAATAATAATAATAATAATAATAATAATAATAATAATAATAATAATAATAATAATAATAATAATAATAATAATAATAATAATAATAATATTTATTCAGACCTTTTAAAATATTTAATCTTAGAATAAAATATTATTTTAAACCCAGAGTTATTTAACCCTTTACTTATAATATTTTATTTAAGGAAATATAGAAAAATATCTAAAATAATTTATTCTATGTTTATTTCTACTGTTTCTTTATTTTACGTATATATATATATTATTTATGCACATACACTATATTAGTGTATGCTATGTAAGCCCACTGGTTACAATATATATATATATATGTATATATATATATATAACTACTCTTCCAACCTTGCACTGTTAATAGACAGCACAACACACCACATACATAGAAGATCTCTCCATGCCAATAAATGTTTTAGCCTATTATTAAATAAACCAACATACATTGACAGTGCTAGAAATAAAGCCATGTAATTTAAAGACAGATTTTTAAATCAGTTTATTACTTGTAAAAGTTCAAATTATATATCCCAAGTCATAATTATGATAATGAACTGCATTATATAAATGTAAATATTAAAATGAGCATACATAAGACTAAAGATATAAATCTATAATACATTTATTACAGCAATTTTTTTCATAATGTTCTATTTTTTTTTAAAACTATGATAGTAAAATGTTTCTAATATTTCAAACACACTTAAGATTTGCAATATAAATTGTTTTCATTGGAAACAAGGAAAAGGTACAGAAATAGTCTACCTATAATTTAACTTGGATGGGGTATAGGCATTGAATTTATTTACAATAATTGGAACTTTACTAGCAATAAATTGATTTTAAGTTTGAATTTATTACAATAAAATAAGAAATTTATCATCTTTTCTTTAAAATAACAACATACTCCAAATTAAAGTGTAATTTGAATAATTGTTCTTAATATTTTGAAGTTAATCTTTAAACAATTTTTTTTAACAAAACAATTCTGTTGGATTATCAAGAAAAATCTTTATTAAACTTTTGTCTGGATATTGATTTTTGGTTATGTTTTGACATAAAAAGTAAGATCTGATGTTGAAGAAGACTAGTCTTCAATGAATTTCTGCATTTGATAAGTCATAAGCCAAACTTTACGGCCCTGATTGCATCAAATTAATAATTGTATAAAAGTGAGTCATGCCCTCATCTCCATTAATGTCTAAAAATTATATTTAAGAATATTCTTTAATATTCTGAAAATCAACAGTAAATTAAAGTGTAGATCTCTAACAATTTTAAAAATATGGAGAATGATTATTAGATGGACAAGAAAAATTGATACAAAAATAAAACAAATGCAGATGATGAAAAAAAAAAAGAGAAAATATATTGCACATATCTTGGAAAATAGCGCATTTCTTTCAATTTGTAATCCAAAGTAAAATTGTCAGCAATAAATAACTCATTACAACTTCTATATTTATACAGTTTGTTGTTTATTAGTCTTTATTTCTAATAAAAAATAGATCATCTAATATATCCCAAAATGAAAAAAGCTGATGAAAACATGGGGTGCTTTGTTCTCTAGCGAATACGGATTATTTATGTAATGTAAAATTAAGCTGGCATATTGTTAAATACAACGGAGACTAAAATGTAAATAGTTCAGGATTTCTATATACAGTTCCCGTCTTCACTATACTCAGATTGTAATATCTATTTGTAAACTGATTAATAAATTGTGTATATATAGCTAAAAATATATATTTATATTTATAAACAAAAGCATAAAAATAATTATCTTAAAAATAAAATACGTTTTTTTTTTTTTTGTTTTTTTTTTTTTTTGCTTTTTTTTTTAAAAAAAAAAAAAAAATTAATTTAAATCTTTGTTTTAAAAACATAAACCACAATCTAAGTAATAAAATCGAGTCTAAAAATTATATCACTTTCTAACAAGAACGTTTGACGTTTAATTTTTTTTCAAAATTAATTAACATCGAAGTTAATTAACAGTTGACTCAATCATATTTTGACATGCTTGACATAAAGAGATTCTAATAAAAATGAATTTTCTACAACATCGATATTATGAATATGGAAGTTTGTAATAAAGTAATTGATTGCATTTTTTTCTTATTATTAATAATATCTTGAATTGAATTTTTTTTCTGCAATAAATTATTTATACCTTTTTTTGTAATATTAATAATTACATTTTTTTTTTTTTTTGCAAAAAGTTTTCATAAAAATAATGTGATAAATATTTAACATTTTAAAAATAACTTTTGAACAAAATCAAACGTTATTTCTTGCATTGCATATATATATATATAACAATTTTTATAAATACATTTAGTGATGATATAAAGGAACCCGATAGGTTCGAAATTTAAGACGAGTAAATTCAAACTGTATTAAAACAGACTTAGGATATTTTTAAATAGCAAATTTAATTAACCATCCAATTTTTAGTATTGAGTTAAGGATAAAATAAAGATAGAAAGTCTCTTACAACACCCAACATCAGTTAATGTCAAGCCTAATGAGTGCTTTATTTATCACTATATTTTATAAGTGATTATCTAAAAACTGTTTTTATTATTTTATAAGCACATCCACACACAGAATTGTAAATCTGCAATGGTAAAGCAAAATCAAGTATTGTTCTATTTGCTATAAAATGGATCTACGATTTGAATGAAATTATCATTAATGACACATATAATAATAAAAATATATATTTGGTGTTTTTATATATCTTCGAGTTTTTCCTTTGATCATCTGATCACAATGATTTTATATACATAAAAGAGACACTTCTAAAACCGGAGGAAATATGTACCATCAAACCAATTATTCAAAAATAAACTTTCAATTTGGTTTTATATTTGATGAAGTAGTAGTTTGATATCTTGTATATATAGAATAGCTGAAAGTTAAAGATTTTAAACGTATTGATAATAAAATATTAAATAGTTGTTTTAATAATATATTAGAAATGAATTCGGAATGATTCTCAAAGAAAACATATTTTGATATTCGTATTTGATACATATAAATTAGAGGAGTTTTGAACCCAGACTTGCAAGTCTCCTTTAGTCATTCACTCCATCTTATACAGCCGACACACACGATCATAATTGATGACTAAAGGGAGCTTGAAAGTCTGGTTCAAATCGCTTCTAATTACACCAAGCTTAAAAGTATATGTAATATACTTCTATTTAAATATTACATATTGAAATTATACATATCAGAAAGTGAGTTTTAATATAGAAGAAAAATTTTAAATAATAAAATTAAATCTACATTTTTGGCTAATTGCGGTTTGGTGCAATAGTAATAAGATAGATCTAAGCCATGAATGTCGATGAATTCCAGAGATACTCAACTTCTCCTGAATTCCCCAGCAATAAAATAGTCTATCAATTTACTATTTTAATTAATAATTTCTATTTCTTATGAATATTTACTGTTGAGTAAATGTTTAATATGAGTGAATTGTTAAGGCAATAAGATTTTATTCAGAAAAATATTGTTTGTTAATTTGATTCTAGTAAACTCTAAGAAAATGTTATAGATATTATGATATTAGAATAGTGAAAAATATATATTCTGATTTGTTATAATATATCTGAGAAAAATGCTTTAATTTTAATGTAAATATTTATTAAAATTGAATGTTAGTTAACATTATGTTAAAGTAAATTCCATGTAAAAATTTATATCCAATAATTCTCTGAACTAATTGTAGAAATAAAATGGGCAAATTGAAATAATTTATTTCCTTAATAAATCCCACTACACAAATACTTTATTCTCATAGAATATTTAATTTTGTTCAATATAATTCTTATTGTAATGTTAAATATTACTAACAATTTAATTTTTAAACACGAAAACAATATATACGTAGAATATTTATTATTATTATTTCCACTCAAATAAGCTTTATTTGAATAAATTAATTTTTATACGATACTTATTCATCATATATATATATTTCATGGAAACAATTCTATCTATCAAAGAGTTGGTTTAAAATGAGATTTTTTTAAATTTATTAAATAATGTGAATATCATGCATTTTAACCAACGTCATAATGTAAACGACCGTATATATAAGAAAATGAAAACATCCAAATAAAAATAAAGGTGTTATGTTTAAGTAGGTAAGATTACAAAGTTAATACGTATATACTTGGAAAAAAAGTAAATAGTTTAAGTTTTTTTTTTTAAATGAAATAATACATTTATTTACGCTGGTAGTTCTTACAATAACCACCGATATATCCTTGTTTATTTATTTAATGATATATTAAATTTATATTTTATGAAAGCTAATTCATAGAATAAAAAGTGCAATCTATAATTTTAAAGTGTTGTTATATATATATCATTTTTCTATTATATATATATGTAATTATAAAAAGTTTGAAATAATGAAAACTGAAAATAAAGAATCTTTACGAGAAAATGTTTTTTTTTTTCAATTATTTAAAAAAAAAAATTAATAAACAGTCTAAATATTATTGAAGCATTATCGTAAAATTGCATGTCTATATTTTCAAATAAAGTTTATTATTATTATTATTTTTAATATAAAAACAATATTTATTGAAGAAGTTGTAATTAATAAACTAAGCATTGTGATATCTAAGCATGACTTGAAGGCTGATATTTTACATTAAATTTAAGCACTTCAGTGACTAAAAAAACAAAAGCTTAGTATTTATTCTGTTATATGTATTGATTAATCTGGGAATGAGGAAATCATTGCCTTGTACCATCTGTGTTCAATAATCGTTCAAAAATGTACATGTCTTTAGAATAGAGCGAAGAGAATTGATATTGGTCCAGCCCATACAATCTAAATAGGGCATTTTTTTAAAGATTGGATAATAAATACATGAGCTGTTCAAATATTAATATTAAAATGAGTGTTTTTTTGTTTTTATAAAAATTATATTTAAAATAGTTTATTCTCTATTAAAAAAAGTAACTCAACCAAAAAGATGAATTTTTAAATTTATTTTTAATTGGTTTAAATAAAAATCTCTAACATCAATTTTTATAAGTCTTCATTATACTTGCTTTATCATTATCATAATCTCATAATCTATAGCAATCTCTCTAACTTTAATCCAGCTTATCTTTTCGAAATCATTCCAGCAAACTTCCTTATTTAATTCTTTCATCTCACATGCGGTTTCTTTCTAGATCTTTAAAATCTTTAGTAATCAAATTTAAAACTTCATCAGACTCTTTACTACCATATTTTTAAATACTGTATTAGTTCAACTTCATTTTAGCCTCTTATTTTTTTCAATGATGCGAGTGATACTTATTGTTTTTACCATACTTCCTTATTACTTTTAATATGCATCTCTTCATGATTGAATTCTGTGAGCTACACCATTCGGTATTTCTTTTCTGTTAAGCTTCCACGTCTTTAATCCTACAAATAAAAAATTACCGAACTTATAAATTAAAAAACTTCGTTTTTAAGCACATAAGCACAGTATCTTTTAATACTAGGTGACTTTGATCAAAAGCACTTCACCCAAGTCGAAATATAAATTTAATTTTAATATTATGCTTCCATCTGTATTAATAATTTGACCCAGGTATATGCAATCGTTTATTGTTTCTATTTTCTGATTATTAACTTTATTTTCATAAATATGCTTTTTCGCATGCCTTAGTGAAGCTATAATTATACTATAATGTGTAATAGGTCTACTTAGCGCTTTGTAGATTTAATGTTCGAATCTCAAACTCATAGCTTTGTGAATGAAGACTGTTGTGATTTATTGTATACGTATGCAAATGAGTTTGAATTTTTAATTAGTTAGTCCATTGTTTGGAGAGAGCAAAGCATGCCTCTCTTCTATCAATGGCATTGAGATCATTTGCTATGTAAAAAGCTTCTTTAACTTTTCTTTTGGCATCACTCTTCTCTGCACAAATTATTTGGGCAGAACTAGGTTCGAATACATGGCCTGTAGCTGCTTGGTGGTCCCAGAATACTGATGTTTCTTCATTTTTATTTTTAACCCTGTTGTATGTATACATGTGTTGGTAAATTCTTGTATTAAGGTTAGCCAAGTCTCACCATAATAAGATGCCTGGCAACCTAATTGAGGGCATGCCATTTTATAGACCTTTGGAATTATTTATTAGTTGGTTAGTACTGGGAGGTGTTCTGAAGCTAAATTTGAAATTGTTAGACATTTTTTTTGCAATATTTGAAATTACATTAGATATAAAAGGAATGGATCAGTATTTCATATTGTCTTTAGGCTGTTTATTTCTGAATTATCTATAAAATATTTTTATTCTCTGATTGATAGTATTGGGTTTAAAGCCTATATTAGTCATTTTCTTTATATATTTGTCGATGTTATTTTTCCTATCCGCTATGTATTTACATAAATGGTGATTTCTGAATAGGAAAGCATTCATACCTGCCCATTTATATGTGTTGGGGGTCTTAGACTTTGGACTTGTGTAACCTATTATGTGCAGTGGTTTAACCATCATTTTATAATCTAGGTTTGTGTTCTCTTTTTTTTATCAACAAGTCTAGATATTTTATTTCTTGTTCCTTGATTTTATCAGTTCTACTAAAGGTTAATCCTGAGATGGCTTGAAATTTATTTTGTAAGTTGATAGTGGTGGAAGGTTTTGCTGCAATAAAAAATGTCATCAATATATCAAGTGTATATGAGAGTTGGATCTGTTGTGAAATGTTTTGGAAGAATTTGGCTCTCATAATGGTTTTTGATGATACTAGTAACAATTCTACTTATTTGCAGTCCTTATTGGCCAGCCATCATTCATAACATACCATTTGTTTTCAAATTTAACCATTATGTTGTTATACAGCCACTTCAAGAATTCTATTATAAAATCAATTCATTTTGTTGGATAATTTTTCTTATTTAATTCATCTTTGATGATGATAATGGAGGTTTTTCTGTTAATTGAGTCATAAAGTTCATTGACATCCCATACAGTCATTTTGTGTTCTAAATCTATTTTAGCATTTTTTATTCTTTCCACAAATTCAAGTGATGATTTGACAGTGTGGTTTCCAAATCCCAGGGAATCTATAACCCATAGGTTGATCATTTTTGCAGTTTGGAAATAGTGGATGCCTCCAAAGTTGAGCATTAATCTGAGAGGAGAGTTTTCATTATGCAGTTTTATGTTGGCAAACATTCTAGTTGGTATGGAAGATGATGGATAGATTAGGAAATATTCAGCCCTAGACAGTGTTTTATCTTTATGAGTCCTTAATATATTGGATATTAATCCATCTTTGTTGATTTTATTATTGTTTTCAATTATGCATGTGAACTTAAGTTTGTTGATCTGCTCTTCCATTTTGTTTGTGTACTCAGCTCTTGAAATCAAGACGAATCTATTGCCTTTATCCTCTTTGATGCATACAATTGAGTTACTTTCTAGAAATTGTTTAATTTTATTAATTTTGTCATTCCAATTGTTATGCTTAGGTAGTAAATTTTTATGTTTAATAAATTTTTACAACCTGTTCTATAACTTTTTCTTTGCTGGTTTCGTTTATAAGACCAGCCTTGATATCAGCCATAATTTCCATTTTTGTCTGTGTCCACTGACCCCCAATGAATTTAGGCCCCAGCTCGAGAACGTTTCTAATTTCTTCCGGAGGATTTATAGTTGTTCTGTTTATATGTAACTGCTGCGTTAGTAGGCGTTATGTCTATATTTTGCTTGTGTGCCCAAATTTTTACTTTTTTCGTGAATTTAACTGTTAATTTCAGCTCTAGTTTATTGCCCTTATTAATAATGTAGTTGAGAATTACTCTGTGAGCGGTCATTCTATCCCATTGCTTATTCGCTTTCTTTAGAGTGTTTTTACATCCCTTAGTTATAATTGCAAGGAAATATTTTTGTTTTTTTCTAGTAACAGCATCGTGATTATATATGCGTCGGTTAGTCATTACTCTCCAGCAATTTGGAATAATATTAAACTGTTGGCATTTTTGTAAAAAGGAGAGGCTTTGATTTAAAGTACCAATAGAATTACTTACCCTATTATGTAATAAATTGTTTTTCTCTTCACTAGTAAAAATTGTAATTATAAATATGCGACTTTTTTCGCATGCGTTAGTGAAGCTATAATTATACTATAATGTGTAATAGGTCTGCTTAGCGCTTTCGAGATTTAATGTTCAAATCTCATACTCATAGCTTTGTGAATGAAAACTGTTGTGATTTATTGTACACATTTGCAAATGAGTTTGAATTTTTAATTAGTTAGTCCATTGTTTGGAGAGAGCAAAGCATGCCTATCTTCTATCAATGGCACTGAGATCATTTGCTATGCAAAAAGCTTCTTTAACATTTCTTTTGGCATCACTCTTCTCTGTACAAATTATTTCGGCAGAACTAGGTTTGAATACATGGCCTGTAGCTGCTTGGTGGTCCCAGAATATTGATGTTCCTTCATTTTTATTTTTAACCCTGTTGTATGCATACCTGTGTTGGTAAATTCTTGTATTAAGGTTAGCCCGAGTCTCACCGTAATAAGATGCCTGACAGCCTAATTGAGGGCATGCCATTTTATAGACCACATGAGGGGCTTGATTTTTTTCTATTTTATCTTTGGAATAAGTTTGGCATCACTCTTCTTTGTACAAATTATTTGGGCAGAACTAGGTTCGAATATGTGTACAATAAATCACAACAGTCTTCATTCACAAAGCTATGAGTATGAGATTCGAACATTAAATCTCGAAAGTGCTAAGCAGACCTACACATTATATTATAATTATAGCTTCACTAACGCATGCGAAAAAAGTCGCATATTTATAATTACAATTTAACTAGTGAAGAGAAAAACAATTTAGAACTTTATTTTCGTTTTGTGCGAGATACCTTCCAGCATTATTTCAGTTTTTTTTTTTTGTTTATCGTTTATGTTTTCATCTATTAACTTCTAAAAGATTTCTTAAAACAATTAAATATTATTTGCAAAAAATTAAATAAATAAAAAAATTAAAACATATCTGAAAAATCTGGATGACTTAAATGATCTCCACTTATTTTACTCCATTAATTTGAATCTATAAATTATTTCATGTAAAACAAAAAAAAAAATTAGAATTTTCCAGGAGATTAATTCAGTCTTATATCGTCAGCAATAGTAATGTTTTTAGCATTACCATGCAACTTAATTATCGTAATAGGAATATTTTCAGTATACATTTGAATGGTCCAAAGCATTAATTACTATAAATATGCTTATAGAATCAAATACTGTTTCGTAATTTACAAAATGAAACTTTGAAAACTCATACTAACTGGATCATTTAATATTTAATTGTCTTTTTATTTAGAAGTGATAAAATTGTGCTAAAACATTGTAAAATGTAGATGTTTTTTGCCTGATTTGAGTTCAAAGATGCATGGACAGTTGTAATTCGGTCTCCTTTAGTTAAATATCAATATTATTATGAATTATTCCAGTCATAGGCTAAATCGATGTTATTTAAATATTTGGAATATAATTTTGCAACAGTTTTTAGTTTGTATACACGTATCATTTTCTGAAGTTTTTCTCTTCTTCAAGACTGAATTATATATCCATTTTTAATATTTAAATGATGGTGTCAATTTAGATGTCAACACTATCAGAAAGGAGTTTGCTATTAATTGAAAGGAGACCATTTGATTCCTCCTGGAGGCCTTAAAGGAATCGAGCAGGTCAAATTCCTAATGTCCACTTCATACATCCTTGTCATTGCAGCTGTTATTACTATGTAATTATTCATATAGTATACAAACATGGACAGGCTGCTCAGCAACATGTATTGGCCAGCATGGTGAGTTTATTGGCTTTTCCCCTCTGAGTTTAATATCAAGAAACACCATGGTCTTTCTTCTCAGTTGCCTGATAAGGCAGAATGAATTTTTGTGTAAATGATAAATATTTTTCCAATAGATATATACAATTATGACAGACAAAAATAAACATGGTGCTTATTCCCAGAAGGCTGGAGGAGGGTGCTAAGAATCCCCTAATTGCGGATCCAGGCTTTTTCATGGTCCTTATTCTCAGAAGGCTGGAGGAGGGTGCTAAGAATCCCCTGATTGTGAACCCAGGCTTTGATTTGATGATGACTTTTTATTTAGGTATATACAACTGCAGATCACTTTTAAGTGAATGAAGATTGCAAGAATTAGAGAAAGAACTGTCTTATATTAAATGGAACATTATTGGACTTTGTGAAATTACAAGAAAACGTGAAGAGACAATTGATTTAAAAAGTGGACATACTCTATTATAAAGGAACAAATATTGGAAATACAAGTGGAGTAGGATTCATTATAAATAAAAAGTAGAACAACAACATTTTGGAGATTGATGGTGTATCCGACAGAATGGCAAGGTTACTTATACAACCTAATAGCAGATACAAAATGCAGATAATTCATGTTTATGCTCCAACAAGTTCTCATACTGATGAAGTAGTAGAAGATTTTTATATGGATGTACAAAAGGCTTTTGATCAGAGTATATAACATTTTAAAATTGTTATGGAAGACTTTAATGCTAGGACTGGGAAACAAATGAAAGATGAAAGTGATGTAGGTAATTTTGGTTATGATAATAGAAATGATAGATTACATAGACTTGTGGAGTTTGTAGAAAAACTTTATATTATTATTATTCTTTTTTTGAGAAAAATGCTAAAAGGAAATGGACATGGAAGCATTTAAATGAAGGTACAGTAGAATTGGATTATATTTTGACTAATAGAAAATACATATTTCAAGATTGTAATGTTCTTAATAAATTTAACACAGGAAGTGACCCTCCATTAGTAAGATGTAAGATACCTGTTAATGCAAAACTAGAGAGACAAAAATTATTAAGAAAAACAATATTTACAGTTGATATCCCTAATCTTCAGAAACATTCTAATGAATTTAAATTAGAATTTACAAATCGGTTTCAAGTATTAGTAGATTTTGAACATGATTCAGATTTGAATGAAATTAATATAAAAATAACTGATATACTTTTAAAAACTACAATAAAGATAGCTGGTAGAAAAAAGCAGGAATTGACCAATAAAATTTTTCCCTAGACTAGAAAACTTATGAAGAAAAGAAGAAATATGAAGATATACAAAAATGATGCATTAAAAAGGATTGAATATTTCAAATTTTGTAAAATGATGCAGAAAAGAGTTGAAAATAATATATTAAAGTATAACTGTGAAATAGCAAGAAAAACTGTAGAAAAAATAAAAATCTCAAGAGTGTAAAACAAAATTTTGGTATTGGTAGGAAAGTTATATCTGCAATAAGAAAAAAAGATGGAATTATTACTAAAAAGAGAGATGACATCATAAAATGGGTAGAGGACTTTTATCAATAATTATATAGTAATAAAGAACAAGTAACTCCTATATCTATTATATCTTCCGAATTGCTCAGATTTTTAAATGAAAAAGTGAGACATGCAATTAAATGTATGAAGAAAGGAAAGGCTCCAGGTAATGATGGAATTATAATTGATATATTAAAAGAAGAAGGTGAAAAAATATTTTTTTTAACAAAGTTATACACCAAATGTCTAAATGATAAAGATGTATCAGATGATTGGAAGAATGCAATATTAATATTAATATTTTAAAAAGGTGATAAAGAAGATATTTGAAATTACACACCTATCAGCCTTTTATCAGTTTTATACAAAATTTTTACCAAGATAATAACTCATCTACAGAGAACATTGTATTTCCACCAATCAAGAGAACAAGCTGGATTTAAAAGTGGTTTTAGTACAGTAGATCATATCTAGGTATTGATAGAAGTCATAGAAAGGACAAATGAATATGAGTTGTCAATATGTTTTGGTTTATAGATTACGAAAAGGCATTTGATTCTATAAACATTTCTTCAATGATTAACGCATTGAATCATCAAGGTATTGATCAAGAATATTTATAAAAATGCAACAGCAACAATTAGATTACATAGGATATTGGAAAAGTTAACATTGAAAGGGTGTAAGACAGGGTGACCCTATACCTCCAAAAACTTTTTACAGCCTTGCTGCAGGAAGTATTTTGTGGATTAAAATGGGAAGCTAAAGGAGTGAAAGTAAATGGAGATTATTTAAGACATTTAGATTTTGCAGATGATGTTGTTGTTTTTGCAAATAATGCTTTAGAATTGCAGGAAATGTTGCAGGAATTATCAGATGAAAGTAAGAAAATAGGACTAAAGATAAATGTTAAAAAGAATAAAGTAAGGTTTAATGGATTTTCTCAAATATGAAAATAATGATCGATTGTGATGAGTTAAAAGAAGTTAACAGTTACAAATACATTGGTCAGATTATTAATACAGATGGAAAATAATAGATGAAATTAATCATAGAATTAAACTTGGTTGGAGTAATTTTGATAGAAATGACTATGGAGAGATGCATGTTGAGAGTAATAAGAAGAGATTAAAAATGCAATATATGGGTAAGAAAATAAACAGGTGTTACTGACTTCATTGTAAAAATTAAAAGACTGAAATGGAGTTGGATTGGACATATTGCCAGAAGAGATGATAACTGATGGACAATTGAAATCTTAAACTGGATTCCAAGAGATTGCAAAAGATCCAGAAAAAGACCGCATGTGAGATGGATAGATGAAATAAAAAAGTGTGCAGGGGTGATGTGGAGAAGAGAAGCTAAAGATCGAAGAAGATGGATTGAACTTGGAGAGATCTTCATCCTGCAGTGAATTGATAATGGTTGATGATGATGATTATTTATATATTTTTGTAGAATCCTTTCTTGCATTTCATGATATTCTCCCAGCTTTTAATAATAGTACTATCTTTTTGTCAAATAACTTATTCTTCCAATATCAAGATGAGTTTATGTTTTTAATACTTTTATTTATTTTTCTACATCTTTTATAGTTAACTTACAATTATATTGTAAATATTACTATTAATTGTTTTTCTTGGCATCTTACAGATTTCCAAATATTCAATTGTATTTAATCAAATATTTTTGAGATTTTCATTTCTCTTTTTATTACATTAGCTTGTCTCTGTTAAAAGTTCACTGAAAAAAAGTACTCTTTTTATGAATCAACTAGCATTTTGAAGTGGTATATCAATTATCTTTTAAATCTGTTAATAATTTAAAATAATTTACAAGTTTCTGAAAAGGAAACTTTTAGTAATATATTTATTAATAGTTTTCTTCTCTTAAGCTTTGCATTAACAAATATGTTACATCTTATTGACCCACATCACATTTCGTGTTGAATCTTTTAAGAATATTATAATTTTGAAAGTTATTTTCTGTTATTTAAATTATAACCCAATTCTTTACTCTTTCTTTGCATGCATTCCTGTCTATTTTTCCTTAGCATTTTTTTTCAAAGATTATGTTTTCTGACAATTCCACAGTCCATGTTTTCTTTTATTTTTATAATCATAATCAAATTAATCCAAAGATTTTCATTTTTCAATTTTAACGTAAAATCTTTGAAACATTTAAAAAATGTATAATATTATTTGAAGTGATCAAAACCTTTGCCTATGCCAGGCCATTTATTTTGGAGAGACCAAGGCAGGCATAATCAACAGGACAGCACAACACAGATATACATATAATAGAGCCATGAAAAACAATGATAATTCATCAACATTTTTAGAACATTCCAAGAAGACAGGACATTTGTTTGAACCTTCCAGCCCTAAAATAGTCTGTATTGAGAAAAATGACATCAAGCGGAAAATCAGAGAAGCATATTTTATTAATGGCAATAATAACTCCATCAATAGACGAGATATCTGCTTTGACATCTCCAAACGTTGGACTATCTAGTTCATTTGCATATGCTTTGCATACTGTTTTGTTTCCCTTGCCCTGTTTTTTTCGTTCTGCAGCTAACAGTACCGCTATGAATATGAGGCAAAAGACTTCGAAAGCGCTTAGCGTGTAATAATTTTTGTGTATCTTTATAGCTTCTCATTCAAGTGTGGCATACGCTTTGTTAATTTTGTATATAAAATTATAATAAAAAATAAAAAAAACGTTTTATATCATCAATTAAGTTGAATCACTAATCTTGACTTTCTATCTGTTCTACCTTCGATTTTCACAATTAAGTTAGCTATAAATATTTCCAAATATAACTGTTGTGTGCAGTGCAATTCGTTACCATTATTTGTTATAAATACTTAAGAAATTCTACCAAAAGATAATGCAATTTTTATATAACCATAAAAAAGCTGTATAATATGAGTAAACTAATTACATAATTAAAACATTACCAAGCAATCGTCATAATCTAATATTTAGAAATTGGCCTATATATATATATATAACATATTTTAGTACAGTTAATTGGGAATTCTTAAGTGCTATCATTCATGATATTTATAATGGTATCAATAAGATCATATTATTACATACTGTATGGATTAACTAAATCAAATTCCCCAAATCACTATATATTCCTTTAAAAATATCAATAGTTTTGAAGCTGATATACTTCTACAATATTATATACATCTTTATGAATGCCATTCAACATCGCAACTTTATAAAGTTGATTATCTCTGTTTTAATCAAAACAAGTCTATAGAGTGGTTCTTAATAAGCCTTTCAATGGTTTGACTATAATCTTGTGTTTCTAATATATGACTCTATTCTCATTTTCTTTTCATCACATTCAATAATAGAAAAAAATAAAATTACAGGTGTTATTAGTTATTTTAGAGGTTTATTATATTTTAAGATTTTAATTTTTATTATATTTTCTGGATGTCACTATATTTCAACGAAAATTTGATGTTAAAGCTTTTTTCAAAGGATATCAAAATTATTATTGTCTATGTATAGCATTATTTTTGATTACATTGTAAATAAATTTATAGTCTAACTTTTTCAATTATTTATTATTTATGTTTGTATAAAATTATTAAATATTTTTTTTTGATAGTTATTTAATGTGTTCATTGTATTTTATTTTAAAATCATAGGGTTATAGCAGTTAATTGGTATCAAACTAAAACTACCTCTTGTCAAACATTTTTTTTTATTTTTTCATTAACTGAATCTGTTTTTTGTCTACTATTTTTTTTTTTTTAAAGTTGATACTTTACATTATATTTGCTTTTTAAACTTATATACTTCAGAAATAAAATAAAAGAGATGTAATACAAAATAAATAATATGTCTATAGTGTAATTTTCATGACATCATTCTCACCCAAAATAGGGGCTGTTTTCTATCTGCTTTTAACACAATGTAAAGGAATGCAATCATAAACATTTGACCAAAGACATATGGAAGAGATCTATGATTCCCAAGATGTACATTTCATACCAGACCACAATATCTTACACATATCTTTATTATTATTCAGTATATATATATATATATATATATATATATATATATATATATATATATATATATATATATATATATATATATATATATATATATATATATATATATATATATATATAGCAAATTATTAGAGTTTAATTGACGTGTTAAATGTGCTGCCATCATAGTGTTGACACAGATCACTTAATGACAATTTATTAATAATTTTATTAGTTATTTATTAGACTAGAGATTATCCAATAATGAAAAAAATAAAATAAATTGGATAATAAATAATTTACATTGAAAATGTATATAATATTATATTTAACAGAAACGACACAAATGCAGTTTTTTAAAGCTATAAATATATTGAGTCATCATAGCATTTGTATTAATCTTTATTCTTTGGATATTAATAGTAAAATAGCATACCAATATCTTGAATATTTAATAATTGTATATTTAACATAAATATTTTATATATTTTTTCCATAAAGTTTTGTGCATGCCATGTCAAGATATTCACATTTTAAAGACAATAAAATATAGTTATGGTTAAAATGAAGACTTTTTCATATACATATAAGACATTAACAGGATATTATATCCAATGCAATGGAGAGATTATAAAAATAAAGTTAAAAATTCAATAGTATTTATAATAAAAGTAAAAAAAAAGAGTTTCATACCAGATAATGCAAAAGATAATAATAAAGAACTAAAAATATTTATTGTATAATAATGTTGTCACTCAATATAAACAAATTATTTATTAATACTAATGATAGAATGAATAAAGAATAAAAAGTAATATAATATATAAAAAATAATTTGCCTTTGTTAGTCATTATATGGCAGATTGTAGATATTTGTAGAAAAAAAGTATCACTTATTATATAATAAAATTAAAACACATAAAATAAATCATGCAAACAGCTATTGTGTTTAATGTCAATGAAGTAAAATATAATAAAGATTTTATGTTCAATTTGGATAAGATATATGTATTACATTAAATAAGTAATAATAAAAAAGAAACAAGAATAAAAAAGAAGCTATTTTTATCAATAGAAGAAAAATATGCTTATGCAAAAGCTAACCTGAAAATTTAGTAACAATGTGGTATAATATCAAACAATGTATTATAAAAGTCAATGTGCATTAATATTGTGTGTGAAGGACAAAAATCATCCTTGAAATAATTGAAAATATGATTCTATATTTATTTATTACATGTACATGCATGCACACAAGTTATTGATAGGATATATAATTTTATTTGATCCAAGTACAGAATTTAATTATTGTAAATGTTTTATTTACAGGTTTACTTTGAACAATAAATTAAATTGCTCACAAAATACTTCATAAATTAAAAAATTCACATGAAAAACAAGTTATTGCAATGCATTTGTATAAAACAAAATGATACATTACTCTAAATTCAAAATTTACAAAAACCTGATTACAAAAAATAAAACATAAAATTGAAAAAAGGGTGTATTTAATAAATAAACATTATATTCTGCATATTATTAATAAAACATATATTAATATATAACAATTATCTCTTTTATATTTAAATAATTTTTTGCATCATTCCTCTGGTGGGTATTTGGAATCTAGTTTAACATTTTATTTTAGTATTAAATTTTTACTCTATATAATAAATCAATAAACTGTATTTGATTTATTAAAAATATAAGTTTACAAATAAAAAAACATCCTTAAATTAATATTTGAACTTTGAAAATAAATATAAAAAACTAAAGTATCAAATCAAAACAATAATTTCCTTTATTGGATGATTATTGCATTTCCTATAAAAGTAAATAAATAAAATATTTGTTAACTGAACTTGATTATTAAAATTTAAATAAATTATTATGTCATCATAAAGAAATAAAATACTGTTATAAAATTTAAAATTATATTTATAATTATTAAAATTTACAAAATTCTGTACTGTGGTGTTTGTTAAATTACATATAATCATAACTTTGTTTTAACTATTAGTACAATTATTTGACTTGTTCTTGTAAAAGCAAAATATAATGGAATAAAATAGAAGTATAATTATGAATATATTTGTCTTTAAATAAATTTCTCTATAATTAATTTGTAAAAATAATATAAGCATTTAAATAAACTATAGAAAATATATATTTTTTCTTTTCATAAAATAATTTTGCAAAGATATGGTCTGACAGTTAATGCATCTGTTTATTTCAGAGATAGCATGATAGTTTTACCACTTTAAATTGTTTTATATAATTATATTTAGTAATATTTTATAGGTTCTTTTTAAACTGCCAAAAACACAAACTACTGAATATTGATATATTAATTTAAAAATATCTGAAGAGTCAGTATCTTTCAGAAAGTCAGTAAATATCAATGAGTGTGGTGCAGCCTCAACATTTTTTGGGAATGAGTCACACTCTTGTGTTTTCCATGTGTTCATGGCTTTAACTTACTATCTTACCACTAATTTTAACATTATTCGCCAATTTTGCAAGAAAACATTGTACTGAATAATGCTGCCAGCTTCACAACTGTTTTACAATTAATAAATCAATAATATTTAACTTTAAGCTACAACAATGAGAGAAGAGTATGCTTTCTAAACCACAAATATGTTGTTTCTTGTTCATTCCACAAAAGAGTGCCTATAATGATTTTGACAGTTCTATTCCTTTGTTTTAATTTTTAAAGTGAAAACATATATCTTAAAACTTTTTTAACAAGTTTATTGTTTTTTTAACAAAATATTTGTAAAATATTAATTACTTTAGAAAAATAATTTAGATTTTAATAGAAAATATTTACTTTTACACAAAGGCAAATTAACAAAGAAATCAATAATGCATTCCTGCAATTTACAGTCAGATGACAAACCTATGTTTTATGTTTACCACTATAGATTATTTTCATCAATTATATATAGAAATTTATTTTTAAAAAATTTTCATTTACTTTAATAATCTAGTAAATTATTAATTTGCACATTAGAAACTAACTATAACAAATATAATTTTAAAAGACAAATATATTTTTACTGCTGATTCAGTAATTTACCAATCAAAGGTTTGAAACTTTAAATTCAAAATGTAAATAGGCATATTGAATGCAGAAACTGTTAAGACTTTGGCTCTTCAAATTCTGGTTTACATAGCACTTGTGAAATTATTTTGACAAATTTTGGGAATAAAAAAATATGACTTTTTGCATAGTTCATTCAATATTTCTGATTACTTTAACATAATAATTATATAATAATCATTTGAAACAAAAACATTGCATTTATATACTTCCATTTTATTTGTATACATTTTATTTTTAAAAATATAAATTAATAAATTTGGTCATACTGTTTAACAAAAACAAAACTGCAGCTTGTAGGACACTGATTGAATAGCATCATTATTGTCACTGTATTAGGCACTTTGAGATATTCTAATAATTATTAAGTAATTTTAATATTTTAAAACATAATTTTATAGATTTATCAGAGAGTAACATTTACTTTTTTGCATTTTGAAAATAAACTTCATTTAAGATATATTTCATTGGTTTTTGGTGTCATTCCTTAAAACTGTTTTCCTGCTCACCATTGAATGACAAAAAACATCTTTTGTTTCTGTTAAAAATTCATATTTTTCAATATTTGCAAAATTAGAATATGACTCTTTAAAATGATTTTTTGTTTATAAATGTAAATTTCTAAAAAAATAAATCCAGTTTATTGAGTTTGAGTACAGAATAAAGGTTTTATACTGAAATCAAAAGTTGAAAGTTAACAAAAACTATCACCAGGGCTAACATAAAAATATATCAAACTGTTGGAGAGTTTATAGAATAGGGATGGCCCTGCAGAATGTGGAAGAATGAATTTGGTGAGACCAGTTGTTCCATTGAAAAGTGCAAAAGCACAAACTGATAATTAGAAGAGGAGTCTAAGACAGCAGACCGTGTATGTGGCAATGAACATATGTTCAATTAGGAAAATACAAAATTATTGGATAGAGTAGAAAAGGTACAAAGAAGACAATTTAAAAATCTGCTAACATGACAATGTTGGATAACACCACAAGTTAAACTAGTGTGACCATACATAATGTATAAAAACCAATAATCAAATTTGTTCTAGGAAAAAGTGGAAAAATGAGGAGGAACCTCATGGATAACTATAGGAAATTTTTACTGGCTGTTGCCTTTGGTAGGATGTGTCAGCTGATTAGAGCATTATGGTAAAATTCAATATTCAAGAATCTAAGAGTCTAGGTTTGATTCCCATGCTAACACTGTCACTAGTCAGGCTAGCAACACCTGAAGAAGAGAGGAGAATACTACTACTTGAAAAACATTATGCACATATTAACCTGTGTGCTATTACTAATAGTTGAATGTAACTGAAAATTTAAATGAAGTTAAATTTTTCTAATGATATTAGATTCTTAATATTAGATCATGTAAATAGTCCAGTATATAAAGAGAACTAAGATACCATCACTACAAATCTTCAGGAAAACATTAATATAAATTTTCTATAAGCACGAGAACAAAAAATCTACAAATTAACACCATTGTCATTTCATTTGTATTAGTTTTTTTAAATGTAACTTCAAGAATGTAATGAGCTATATCTTGAAAAATGTAACAAATAAAATATATACATAACTCTATTGTACATATCCTTTATTTTGTAAAATTAGCAAAATATGCATAATGCACTATCAACTAGTCATAATCATGGCATTGATGGTGAAAAGAAAAACATAGCATTTATTAAAGAAACAAAACTCAATAGAATTTGTATATTTGAATGGCAAATAATTTATTTAAGTTGGCCATTTTTTTCAAAGGAAGACATATACAGCAATCTTTTTTGTTAATTGTGTGCAGCATTGGATATAAAAAAATATAACTCTTACTCAAACCATTAAAAATTTTTATTCCAAAATTAAACACCCACCTATAGCAACCAATGATAAGCTTGGATATCACTACCATATATCTCCAGTAATATCCATTGCATTATTAAAATCTGTATTTTAATTCAGCAAATTGGCTTTCAAACCCCTTCCCCTCTTACTCAGCTAATTAACAGCCCCAAAAATACTCTGCCTTTAGACAAGAAGTCACAAATAGAATACAAAATTGGATGCAGCTATACTAACTGCCATGCCATATAATTGCACACCAACCTACCATTTAAATTGCACACCAATATCGTATAATCATGCCAAATCTCAAACTGATGCCAATTCAATATTCTATGAGCACAAATCACACCTTCAAAGCTATATATTTCAGTATGATCTGCTCTGAATGTAACAACATCAAGAAGAAAGTAAAAGAGGCCTATCACATTGCCAAAAATAAACACACAATTTACAAAAAGGATTCCTGCATCACCCTTTTGAAATAATATAAATATAAATAACTTATTTGCCATTCAAATATTCAAATTCTCTATTGAATTTCATTTCTTAAATAAATTCTACAATTTTTTTCACTATCAATGACATTGTTATAATTAGTATGATTAAGTAATCAAATGTACACTAGGCATATTTTGCTAATTTTACAAAATAAAGCTTATCTGTAATACGGTTTTTGTGAAATCAAAAAACTTCACATAAATATATCAGAGAGACTTTCTTTTCAAAAAATTTATTGATATACATTATATAAACTACATAAATAAAATATAAATATCCAACGTTTCGTCCATTTTTCAATAATAATATGGACTTTATCAAGGTTCTATAAAACAGAGAAAAAACAACATTAAAAATAATAAAAATAATAAAAATAAAAAATAAGAAAATAAAAATAAAAAAAAAAAAATTAAAAAAAAAATAAATAAAAAAATAAAAAAAAATAAAAAATAATAAAATAATAAAATAAAATACCTATAAACCAAAAAAATGGAAAAATTGTATAACATAACATCTCCTTACAAAGTGAGAAAAATTTTTTATACCAAAAAAAAAAAATATTCACATAAAAACAGTCAATTCTTTTGTATAAATATATAAACTACTTTAACATTTTATTTAAACTAGGATTTAAATGTTCTATATAAATACTCTCTTTGTTAAATCTTTCAAAGTAATTATCAATACATTCCAAAGGTCGAATTTCATAGTCTTTATGTCCTGTTTCCAATTTATGACAAAAGATAGCAGCAGAAGAAGAAGTTTATATTTTTGTGAAATACTGACATTTTCAGATTTTTTAAAACTACTAAATTAACACACACATATATATATATATATTAGTTCCAGTTTATGCCATCAAATGTATGGAAAACCACAAAGATAGCATTATACATAGCCATAAGAAAATGAAAATTAATCCAAAAACAATTGCAACACTATCAAAATTCTATGATATAATACATTGGTTAAAAATGATAATTTTTCACTTTGAATCTTTCATAGACCATGATTTATATTCCCTAAATCATGGTTTATTAAATTAAAATAAAGCACATTGATAAAAAAAAATAGTGTAACACGATGTACATTTTACATTCTATTTAGATTATGTTCTATTTTCAAAGTTTTTTTTAATTTTTGTAATATCTAATCATGAAAAACTATGATTATTTTTGCTCCACTGTTAATTTCTTCTTTAAAGCAATGATTTATAAATTTACTTCTTTTACATAAATGCAGTCAGAATTAATAAAAATCAGATAAACAAATATAATATACAAGTAATGCTGTAATTTTAATAATGTAAGTGATTAAATAATTTTACTGATACTGTATATTTTTATATTTGTGATAAAAGCTGCCATTATCTTGAAAATGCTAGACACAAATTATGAAATTATTGATTTAAAATTAAACAAATAATTCATATGTTTTGTGTGTATAACAAATAACTTTTGATAGTGTAAAGTTGATTATTAACTTCATAATGCATAAAATAATTCCTTCTTTTCTTTTACCAAAAATAATTTAGATTTTTATAACACTATTTTTCTTTGTTTGAAATTAGGCATTTCTAAAACATGTAACCCAAAATTGATTGAATGAATATATTTTAGCTAATGTATATATTTGGAAATTATTACATAAAACCAAAATTTATTGTTAGTTCTGATTGAAGTAAAATTTGTATTTATTTTTGTACCAATATTGTATTTTTTATGCTTATGAAAAAAGTTGTCACTATGTCAGAAATAAATTATGAGATCACTAATTTAAAATTAAACAAAGAAATAAAATTTTAAGCATACATTTAGAAACCTTTGTTACATAAAATTGATTGTTATCTGTATAATGTATAAAATCGTTTTTTTTTCTTTTTTTACTCAAAATAGTTTAGAATGCTATTGCATTTTACTTTGGGTGAAATTACCACTTATAAAAATTTTAAGATAAAGCTGATAGAGTGAATATAATTTAGATAATGTACACATTTTAAAATGTATTATAAATACATTTTGCTATTGTATGTGAAAAAATATGTTTTTGTATTGTGCCAAATAAGATTGGCAGTTTTTCCATCATACTGATAATGACTGACAATTTTCTTTTTCAATAATTATATCATAATATAATGCAATGGCTATCTTTGAAGAATACTCAATAAAAATTGGGTAAGATCTTTAATCATAATTTTGTGTTATATTTTAAATATAAATATGGTATACTGTATTATCAATAACTTTTGTACTGAACTGCACTTTGGATCATGTAACTTTTGTAAAGTTACTATCCTATGACATCATTAATATTATAAAGCAGTTGATGCTTTTAAAGATTGTTGCAATTTTTTTAAACTGTTGTAGTGAATAATCAAATATATATCAAAATTGTAGCACAAAGGTGAACACTATAGTTTGGCATCTTCTTAGCCATAATTTAGCAATAGTGTAGAAGTGTCTTAGTATGTAGATAGGGTTTTCAATTTTGATAAATATAATTTGGATATTCATTGTATAAATACAATGTCAACATGTAAATATATTAAGTAGAGAATTAAAATAATATTATTTCAAAATGATTTAAGATTCACACACGAAAATATTGTAAAATATAGACAGTGATAAGTTTATAAAATGTAAATGCTGATTCATATATTATTCATAGTAATCTACAATAAAATCTTAAAAAATAATTTCTTCAAAAAAACCTTAAGATTTTACAATAGTTGGCTATTTTTTCCTACTCTTAATTTGCTGTCATTAATAATGTAATTTCGCGTTACCTTGGTGTGTTTTTGCATTTCTATTTTACTAGATTAATTTAAATGTTAATTTCCATAATTGGATTGGATCTCAGTATATTTTTTTTATCTTTTTTACCCTAACAATTTTTCAAATAAAATTTATTAAAATAATTAAATCATAGGATCAGACAGGAATTTAAATAAATATTAGAGGAAACATAAAAGTTTCATTTATTCTATCAAACTGATAATTATTTAATACTTTTTTGCTGCTGTAAATGATCGAACAACACTTAACTTTAGAATCTTCAACTCTCACTCTATGTTACACTGTGTAAAACTAAATATTGTTATGGACAATGATGAGATTAGTAACTCTTTGTTTAGCAGTTCAACATAATGATAAGAATATTGAATACAAAAACTAATGTTTTTTAAATCAATTTTCTGCTGAAAAAAGTGAAAAAAAAATTCTATCAATTAAATATTTCAATTCAATAATGATAATATGCTTAATTTTATAAAAAAATACAAAATGAACTGACTAACTCCAAGATGTATACTATTTGAAATTGTCTAACTTAAGAGGCATCAATTATAAAAAGTAGTTAAAAAGATACATTCGATTCGAAACGTTTTTGTTTTTTTTAAAATCATGCTCAGTTATTAGCAATTTATAATAGTTTTATTTTAATATTATAATTTCTTTCTAAATTCTGGTCTAAAATTTCTTTTTATAGCATTTCTACTTTTAGTAATTTCAAAAAGTACTGATTTTCATTGATATATGTGAATTTTATTATATAATCAAAGAATGTATAATAAAAATATTTGATTGCTGTATCTTTTTATTTTTAACATTTATAAATTTAAACCCAACATTTAACACACTTAATAATAAAATATTTTTATTCTTTGTAGAAGCAGCAAAAAACACAAATTACTTTATTTTTAGTAAAAAAAATTTTTTTGATTATTACATTTTATTATCACTGAGAAAGAAATTATCAAAAACAATTTAAACTTTCTTACCACTTATGCAACTGTCTGTGGAGATATGTTTTTACTACATACACATACTATGAGACTTTATCATTGTTTCAAAATAAAACAATCAAATAATTATATGCTGTAAGTTCCCCATGAGATGATTTTGCTAATCGTTTGGAAAATATGTATTCAAACAAGGTGACTACGTTAACTACCACAGCTGATTATGCCAAAAATAAAGCATATGTATTGCTTTCTGTAAAATTACTTAAATCAATGTTTTTTTTTTTATTTCCATGTTGAATCATTACCTTAAATTTTATCTCTAATAACGTTACCATAAAATAGTTTGGATAGATTATTATTCACCATCTAATATAATGTCCCATCCTTAATCTACCTTCTGCAACAAAAAAATCTAACGTTATATTGCTAGGGACTCAAAAAGAAGTTAGAGTTTTGGAAGTGATTAGAACTTTGCAAAGATCCAAAAGCTGGAGATTGGAGTTTGCCATTCTACAACTATATTAAATAAATGATACAGGAAATAACTCTAGTGATTAAATCACCATCTGTAATGTGTTTCTATTCCATTCAAGATTATGGCTAATTAATAGACATTTGACAAAAGATACTTGATCATTTTACTGGCTAATGTCATGCTTCATTTAAACTTTAGATTACCGTTTGTAAGTCTATTATTATTATTTTTTATTATCAAAAGTTTATGACACATATACAACATAAATTGACATTAGAATATGTTTACTTTTTTTAGCACATATTTCCATTGCTTTATGAATGAAACAATTTGGTAATTCTGTTTGCATATTGTTTTCGTTTTTATAAACGTTACACACTATGTATTAAAAGTATATTTATATATATATATAATTTTTAAGAATTATAATTTAATATTATATAAAAAATTATATATATATACACGATAACAAAATTATATTATCTAACTTTATGTTCAGGTGATTTTAATTATATTATTGTTAGCCTGATAATACTACTAATAAAAATAATAAGAATTAAACATATCTACTAGAGCAATGGATAACTTAAAACTATAGTTTATGCAAATATTAAAAAGTGTAAAATATTTTTACCATTACAGTTTATTTATTAGGATTAGTGCACAACGGTAGAGGTAGAGTAACAGATTATGAAGTTCAAAGTCCGTGGATGATGGTTCATTTCTATATTTCCAGGCTTCTTATGAGCTTTTTATAAACTATTTGATTTTTTATTGGGATCACTTAGGTGATTAGTATTTACAGCCTTACCATTTGCTTCTTAAAGTATTGTTTCGTTGTTATAAAAATGCCAGTGGTTTAAAGTAGCTCTAACCAGAATGATGGTTAGAAAAAATTCCAATTAAAAATATTTAATATATAATAACACTTATATCTCATAGTTTTAAAAAGATGTTAAAAAATAAATAAATAAAAAAATAAGTAAACTTCTGAAGACACAGAAGAAGAATTAACTAATAATACAGCTTTAAAAATATAAAACTATATCTCAGAACTTTATTTAAAAATAAAAGACGAATGCAAGCATACACAGATAATAACAAAATATAATTAAACTTCTAACCTTAGAGTTCATAAAAATGAAGTAAAGTTGGACGAATGTGAAGATCATTTGCGTCAGTGGAGTGATGGCGTAGTGGACGTTATAACATGAAGACTTGGGATCCAATTCGAAGAACATACCAAATTCCAGAAGCGAGTAAATCATACTCCCTATACCAAACGCTAAAAGTAAGCAAATAGTCTAATCAATCCATTTTAAAATACAATAATATTAACATTGACATTGTTATAATAAAATATTTATTGTTAAATAAGTGGCAAAAAATATCTCTATTAGATTCTTATAATGATTCTTATCATTATTACATAAAGTTGATATTTAATGTTATTTACTATTATAAAATAATATTATTAATTATTATTTTTAATATAATTTATCACAAAAATAAATAGCAAAAGAGAAAAGTTAAGTACCATCTTAATGTTAAAATATGAACAAAAGCAAAAAAAAAAAATCCATTCAAATCACCAGATTGAGATCCAACTTTTTTTTTTGGCGAGTATTTTAATATAGTGAAATTAAACATTCTTATAAACTAAGCATATAGTTGTGCCAAGTGAATTTTTTTCCCTCATTAAACTTTATGATATAGCATTATAATTGAAATGCTAGAACAAAATATGTTAAAACAGCAAAAAAATGTCCAACTTTTGCTTGATATGATGAAATATGAAATCTGTGCTGTTAATCACCAAATTGGCCTTCTCTTTCCTCCTGTATTGAATCATCTGATTAACAATGTCAAGAAAAAAACTTCCCTCTGAGCTTAAATTCAAATGATATATAAAATTAGATATTCCAATACTAACTACCATGCAGTGTTTTTCTGAAGGTTTGTGATGATGGTGTTCTAGCTGTATTTTTATATTGGACTATTTCCATCATCTAATATGTGTGTTGAATGTCTTTAGAAAAGTTTAATTTTTAGTTAAATATTCCAAATGCATTCAACTGTTAGTAATATCACAGCAAACAGGTTAGTATATGCACCAACTGTTAGTAATATCACAGCAAACAAATGTTAATAATATCACAGCAAACAGGTTAGTATATGCACTAACTGTTAGTAATATCACAGCAAACAGGTTAGTATACGCACAACGTTTCGAGAGGTATTTTTCTCCCCTCTTCTTCAGGTGTTGCTGGCCTGACCAGTGACAGTACTAGCATGGGATTCGAACCTGGGTCCTTAGATTCTTGATTATTGAAATTTAAGGTAATGCTCTAACCAACTGAGCCATCCTACCATGCAGTTTATTACATGGCAAACTTATCAACCTACACTGTTCAACACAGATACCTATATAATAAAGCCAAAGCACACTCTGAAGCCAAATCCATTTTCTCTGAGCATGAACCCAAATTTGGACACAGTTTTGAACCTACATCTGCCAACATTGCCAATTCTGAACATATAATGATGCTAAATAGAAGATGAAGAAGGCCTGGCATACCTCCAAGGATAAATATGCTATCAACAAAAAGAACCATATGTCCCCCTTTCAAAAATGTAGCTCATCTGAACGAACTTATGTACAATTTAAATATGAAATTCTCTATTTAGTTACTCTTTTATAAAGATCACAAGCCCTTTTTTATAATCAGTGGCACATTTTGACTATTTAGTAGTTGAGAGCGCATGCTATGAATACCTTGCTATTATGATTAAATAAAACTTTTTCTCTAGATACTTTGCACTTATTTTTTGAATTACATTTTCCTGAAAAAATCGAAATTTTGAAATTATATTATTACTTGAACAAAATAGACTGGTTAACACAGAGAATTTAATAAATGTAAATATTAAATGCCAATATTATGATTTATCATTATGAAATCTTTATAAATATATCTTCAATTCCCCATTTTTTTACATCTTTGTTTAACAGCCTAACATTTATATAGACTTAATTATCATCCAAAATTATATTATCTAAGGTAAACAGAATGTTATAACAGTTTCCCAATTAATGTGGTAATAAAAAATATGACTTGTGACTTATATAAGAACTATAAAAGAGATTCATGATGAAATAGAGTGCATCAATTTACTACCAATGAATATATGAAACTTGAGAAAAATACTTTTTTTTTCAATTTAAAGTAATTTCAGATATTACTTAGTTATCTAGTTGTAATAATTATATTTATAAAGCGCATATTCGTTACTTAAAGTAATATATATTAAAGCTACAACCAGAGGTCCCTACGTGTCGTTTTTTCAGGCGTGTAGTTTTAAGGTTGTAGCCTTAATATATATTACTTTTAGTTATCTAGTCGTCATCAATATAGCTAGACATTTTTTGATGGTAAACAAATCGCTATTATCAGTAGGGGATAAAACAAAATAAATAAATCTAACTCTTAAGACCAAACATCTAATTATCTGAGTGAAAATTATCTTTTGTATTTCTTTCTTGCAGAGCAGAGTGATATTAAAAAAAAAAAGTTTTGTCCTGCAGTGGAATATTTATATATATTTTTTTTTTTATAGTATAGGGCAGGGGTCGGCAATTTTCTTTTCCTACAGAACCATTTTTAGAATTATATTTACTAAAATAATACCTACAGAGTGGCAAGTCAGCAACTTGAATTACGAATTATACATTTTTTGAAAATTGAGCCTAAAACATGTTTTTTGTGATTAAAATGAGTTTATTTGTACTTTGCTTAAATGTGCTGTAGTAAAATAGGATGCAATTCAATTATTTATTATCAGTGTTACAATAGTCCTAATTATAATTATAAAATATAATTATTAAAGTAAAAAATGAGTGATTTTAAACATTCTTCCATATAATTTAATACTTTTCTTTGGTCAAACAGTGAACTAGGATTTCAAATATTTTATAATGTATTTAACTTGTATAAACAATAAAAATTAAAATATATACTTCATAAAAAATAAGAATAATATATAGTTTTTAATGATATTTTTGTTGCTGAATTTCTAGAGATTAAATTTCGTAAATATGGCATTACTTTCATTTTCAAACAAAAATGTATGTTTGCAAAAATATGTCGATCCAAAAATCGACAAAATCTAAATGCATAAATTTTTAATTGAATATAAGTATCAGTAAATAACAAAATAATAAATGAATAAGTAACGTATACATTTTGCTGTGGTAAAATTAACTTATGAGTAATTACTGAGTCAACATCTGCTAAGAAGAATTGCTACATATAACAGAAGCCGGAACTTTCGAAGAATAATATCAGGTTATTGTTATTATATATAAATATTGTTTAAATATTTGGTGAAGAGCCAGAATCGCATGCCCAAGAGCCATACATGGCTAGTGAACTATAGGTTGCCTGACTACTGGTATAGGGCAATAGTTGTCATTTCACTTACTGGAAATCGATATTTGACAACAATAACAAAATTCCATATCAATAATATGAACATTCTTAAGCTCTGATGATATATTTAACTTTTTTATTTTAAAATAATAAAAAAAACACTTTAGATTTACACAAAATGATAATAAATGCGTTATAAGAATAAATCTTTACAATATATTTTGAACATGCAGAAATTAAATACAAAAATATCTCGTAATTACTGAACAAAATATTCAGTAATATTTTCTTTTTTTAATGTTTAGCAGAAAATATTCATAGATTTTATGTTTAAAGATTAAACATATCACATTCCATAAAATCTTTAAGGCCTTTTTGACGCTTTTTTTTTTAAAAAAAAAAGGCATTTATATGATCTAAGATTTTATTTTTATAAACTATATGTGATCTCATATAGATATGTTTATATAAAATATTGACTTTGCAATTATTTATGTTCTAAAATATTGCACAAATTCAAATTTTTGCTTTAGATAGAAATATGATTGAATCATATCTTTTGCTGAAACTCGATTAGCTTAGGTTTTAAGCAAAATACGTTATGTCAAATCTAATTAATTTAGATTCAATTGTTGATATTACACAGATTTTTAACTGGAATGGATCACGTTATTTCACTTATTTTTTCTGAAGTAATATAATATATAAATAAAATAAATTAAAACCTTTATTCAACTCACTTTTTATATAATCTTAATTTCCTTAGTAGTTAAACCAATAAGTTGTGGATTGGGCCAATGATAATGAAAAAACCTACTTTTAATCTATCACTAATAATTATTTCAATAAGGCTAGTTAAGCTTATTTTAATTCAAAAATAATTTAATTTCATATGAAAAAATCTGGATAAAATTATATTTTTATTATTAATTTTTAAAACAATAAAATGGTTTATTGCTGAAATTATAAAATCGGTGGAGAGCATCAGTAATCCATGATACTTGAACTGCAGAGTCAGTCATTCTGCCAATGCATTAAATAACATAGAATACTTCATTAAACATATAGTAAATCAGAAATTTTGAGAAAATATGACGATTTAATTTTCAAGATTTGATGAAATTATCAACATTTATAACTAGTTTTTTAATTAGCATTTTCAATTATTCTCCAAACTTTAAAGAATCGAGTACTTTAAGAATAATGTAACTTGAACATTTTAATAAATTTTTTATTTCAAACAAGTTTTATATCGTTCAAAAAACTCTAAATGTTTAAGCTTTATGATAAATACTCCATTAAATATCTTGTTCCCTTTATTTTTATTAATATTATTTTTAAAATAAAATATAGGCTTCAGCATAATTTTAATGTCTCAACTTAATTTCTTACAAATAAAATCAAGGATATGTTAAGGATATATTTGAAAAGTCAGATAATCAACCAACAAGCTAAAATATTCCAGACATTCAACCTATTTATAATAATACAAAATTGTCTGCCGATAATTGAAGGAAGACATTTGTCATTAGTTGATTAAATTTACAAAGTAGAAAAATAAAATTAAGGCAACAGTTGTGGATAATAAAGTATTTACTTGAAATGTTGTTTATTGTAAAATATTTACATTATATACAATTATAACCTATGGAAGAACAAATGATTCTGATTCAGTGACTCCACGTTTAATAGTGGGATTTCAAAGAAATAGTTCATACAGTCAGTATATAATTGTCTGTAAGTTACATTTGTAATTACTTTAATATTTAAATTATCTAATCAAAATATAATATTTACATTCAGCACCAGGCAAGTAGGAATTGCAAGAGACCATTAAAAAGGTGTCGTTTGGTGGAAGAATATATAAATATTATCAACGTTCATTGATGACCAGGTTTCATTTATATGGATTTCATAAGTGTATAAATCATTGACTGATGTTTTACAGAAAACTTTATTCAACGATTAAGCAAAGTTAGAAGTAAAAGAACAGTTACTTCAGCAACTGTTGAGCTTTATACAGAGATATCTCTATAAATAACATTAATAAATTTTAAGTGAATAAGAAAACTGAGCAAGTTTTATTATAGTTACGACAGGTTTGTCCTTGTCTTACAGTAAGCACCTGGGTAAATAATTTATTATATTCTAACATACTGATCTGTGCGTTCATTTAGAAGGATAAAAATTAAAAAAAAAACTGTCATTTTAGAACAATTGATTAAAATAGAGAAAATGTAATTTGTAAATTATTTTTTTATATTTTAGCTACCAATAAACTGCTAAAATCCATTTCAGCAACAGATAGAATTTCAACATATTAAATTCATTAATTATAAACTTTTCACAATAAAATGTTTATTAAAAATAATAAATTTTAATGAAAAATAAGTAATTTTTAGTTGTAATTGTAAAACATAAACCAAAAATATCCAATTCTCGTAAACTCAAAGCTGCAAAAAAATAAACAAACACTGGTTACAACATCATGCCTTGTGGATTGGTTCATAATTTTATCAAAAAACCCGAAAACTTCTTTTGATGCTAACCAAAGCCATTCATTAAAAATCTATGTAAATGATGCTTGCGCATCTGCAACTAATGAACAAATACATCAAACACAATATTTATATGAAAAAGAGCTTTAAATTGACTAAAGCAATCAAATGTCAATTTCGATGAACTTAGAAGGCATTGAAAAAAAGGCTAAAAGTTGATGCCAGATTACTAGTAACATTAGTTCAAATGGGTTCTCCTCAAAACAATAAAAAATATTCTATTCAAGGCACTAACGCGACTTCAATTTACTGATGCTTACTAACAAAGGAATACAAAAAATGAGGAGACGATTAACGAATAATTTATTCAAAATATTTAATTCTGTTTTCTGTTTTTGCAATAAGTATCTTGCACATGAAAAATTTCATAGTCTAGTAAAAGGTGGAAATTTATCTAAATCTTAAATTAGTTTAGCTCATATGAATATTTTTTGAAAGAAAAGAATTAGAAAAAAAATACAAAACAAAAATAGAAACCGATGACCAGACACACATTATGTACAATATAAAAAAGAAACATTGATCACACACTTTGGAAAGATTTATTGAAATAATAAAATTTGTGGAGGGATCAAAATTTAGAATTTGAGGATATTCAGAGAGGATTATCAGATTGATTATATCACAGGAATAATGGAAACTTCTTAAAACTAGCAGAGTTGCTAGCCAAGTTGATCATGTTATGGGGTCATGTTGAAAGAGCTCTATGGAAAACAAAAAGCATACATTATTTTAGTAAAGACAGTAAAAATGAAATAATAGAAATGTTGGGTAATACAATAAGAAATCAAATTTTTAAATATTATTCTATAATATTAGAGTGCAAGAAAATGGAACAAATGACTTTTGTTATAAGATTTGTTTCTTACACAAATGGAGCAGTCGATATTAGAGAACACTTCTTCTCTTTTATAAAAAATGACAATTCAACTGACCATCGTTTGTTTAAAATTTTAACTGGAAAACTGGAAGATTGAAATACTTCTATTGATAACATGAATGGGTTAAGAATATGACGAAGGGCAAACTTGAGTATAGAAAAATAGACTCCAAAATTTAATTCTAACAAAAAAAATCCTGTGTTTTTTGTACTTTGTGCTACACATATACTTGCTTTAATGATAAACAATATAGCAAAAAATAATATAGACACAGTTAGATTCATTGCAACAATTCAAGAATTATATAATTTTTATCTTCAACACAAATGCTGGGAAATCCTATTACAAACACTAAAACAATCATCAGAAACCTGTGATGGAAAAACAAAATCAAACAGTTCTTCCACCGTGATTTCAACTAGGAGAAATATATGATGCATTTTTCCAAATTTTAAATAGTGACAGATTCAATTAAGAAATTCATCAAAGAGCTCATAGTTTATGTACAAAGTTTAAATATTACACATTCATTTATTCTCCAATAATTTGGCATGATTTAGTTAGTCGAATAAATCCAATGAGCAAAGCCCTTCAGGTTAAAAATATGAATATAACATTAGTTTTAGAAGCAAATGAAAATGTAAAAATGTTCATACTAAATTGTGGATCAGATTTGAATTATGAAAACGTCCTTACAACAATAAAATAAGTAAATAATGGATGTACATGGAGAAATAGAATTTAGATCTTCTTCTGCACAAGTTTGACAATGCAAGGAAACAGAAAACATGAATGAGACTCCACATACACCAGAAGAAAAATTCAGAATAAATGTGTTTTATAAACTTTGGGGCACTGCCTGAACATCTTTAGATCAATTTAAATTATATATTAATATTTTTAATTTTTTTTATAAAAACGGCACGATATAAATAACAAGGATTTAGGGAGAAATGTCAAGAATTAGAACACCTTTTCAAAGATTATCAAAAAATAAGATATCAATGCAGTAGAAATGAAACACAAGCATATCAAGATATATTTAATAGAAAAAAAAAGGAGAAAATCTAAATATTTTAAATTTTATTAAAATGATTCGTTTTCCATTTTGAAATTTAGAATTTACAGTAAGAATATTATTAAGCATGTTAGTGAATATAGCAATCGGGGAACAGTCATTAAATTAATTCAAACATACTTGGAACAAATACCTTACAATCAAAATTAGATAATTTAACAATAATATCGATGGAAAATGATATTTTATATAAATGCAATTTATCTACGAACACTTTTTAGCAAAAAACCTTTTATTGTACATATATGTATACATAATCTTACATCAAAATGCACAAGTTTTTTTGCTAAAAATTGCTCAAAGTAGAGTGGATAATTTGCGTTTATAAAATACATTACAGCAAAAAGAAGTAGGGAATTTGGTAATAAAGTGAAATTTGTTCACAAGTAAATATTGAAAATATTATTAATACTTTTAATTTGATTAAATAAAACTACAAATACAAAGTGAAAACTTAATATTATTACTTTTGTAGCATAAAATCCAGAATATTCTAATAAATACATATCTATAATTTAATTTGATTTCTATAGTATTTACTTCATCTTATTGGTTGATAATGGTCAAGAAAAAATGTGTAATTTGTTAAGGTTTTTCTCATTCGGGTCGCAGGCTATATAAAACAGTTAGTCAGTGCAGTTTGAATGTCTGTTTGCACTAATATGCCCATAACTCAGCATCCAGTGAACTGATTTGGACAAAGAAAAACAGTTTGATTTTTTTGGATGGTGGTATAGATTCAGATGAACTATAATTAATTAAGTTCTACGTTTGCTGGAACACCGTCTCTACATACTGCAAAGAACAACAAGACACTTCAAAAATCACAATTTTAAAAATAAAAATAAAAACAGGCTCACAAACCATGCAAATGACTTTACTCGGGTTTTTCTTGAAAATTCTTTTCACATGATTATGACAAAAAAATCAGTTTATTTGTTGGGAGGAGAAAACTCAGTTTGACTTTGAAGGGGCTCTGAACATTAATCCATGCACGTGCATTAATTCTCTGCAGAAATAAATCCATTAATGTGGGAGTCATTTTCTTCTTTTTTATATAGTCAGTTATCTAGCAAATCATTTGATAAACTAAAGTGACAGCAAAAAGAACACCAGTTTTATAATTAGATATTTGAAATTGTATTGTGCAAGAATTTGTTTTGGTAAATTATATTATTTGTGTAGAATACTCAGAGATCACTAAAAAAGTACAATAATTCAGCAATAAATAATGCCCGATTAGTTATGCTAATTTTTCTTTATAATATGATGTCAAGCTTTCATATTACAAATATATATTTGTGTATAATGTAAATGTGAAATTTGATTATTTAAAATCAATCCATACCGTTTACATTTCTCATGCTGGACAAATAATTAGTTGAAAATTACATGTATTCTAGGCAATTAGTCTAATAATAAGAATAGAGGATTTGAACTCAGATTTTCAGTCACCTTTCAACTATCCACACTATCTCATACAACTGATACACATGACCACACACACATGATAGTATGGATAGTTGAAGGGTGCTTGAAAATCTGAGTTCAAATCTTCTATACTTACAATTCGACTTCCAGGTTTGTGAAGAGTACCTGGTTTTCAAATATTTATAATAATAAGAATAGTTGACTTATACGCTAAAGAAATCTATATTAATATTTTTTGACACTGAAGATAAAAAGTATTTCCATCTGCTTAATTTTATGGAACTATTTTTATTGGCGACATACTTTTTGTTGAACCATCACTTTTTCCTGAACGAATAAACATATGATAAATAATTGCCTTGTTTTCCTTTTTTTAAAAAAAGTTATATAACCTTCTTTTTCTTTAAAAAAAAGATATAACCTAATCTGAAATTACTTTCCAGCTAACAACAGGAATTTGCTGTATATGTTACAGTTAAAGTAATATATCCGGTTATTATTAATAATTACAGGTTTTTATTATAAAATCACATTGACCAGGTAATTATTAATAATTACCAGGGTGCATTAGTCAAAGTGATAAATAATACATATAAATCACATTGACAGGGAATTATTAATAATTATCAGTAAGAGTGTAAATGTAATATATATATATATTGTATAATATTATTTAATATTTATTAATTTTAATCTTTAATGACTTTTTGTCTATTTATTATTGTATCAAATTACGACAAAATTATAGAAATAAGGAATATGAAACAAATAGGGAAACTTTAATTGGATAAAACTTTTACATTTTTATAAAGATTTAAATAAAACATAACATTTTCTACAGCAACATTCTTATACTTTGCTTTAAGTTATTTCAGCATCCTGTTTCAAGCGTGATGTTATGAATTAAGTGAAAATTCTTTTCAAAAAAGTGTAAAATATATAATTGATTCATTTTTATTTTCAATGGGTATGGCTAGTTTTTCAATCCTTTCTAATTTTTACAATATTGCATCATTGATACACGTTGGTATTCTGCAGATGACTTGACTGGAAAACTTATGTTTGTTTTCTTTAATCTTTACCAAAAATGAAAAATACTCTTCTCTTGTAAGTAACTGATGGCTTTTGATTCCTTTTCAATTTCAAATTATTTATTTGAGCATTAAATCATTTCTTTGTTATGTCTAAATCCTTCATTATGCTTACTGGTAATGTAAAATTAATGAAACATAAAAACAATATGCCACACTAACAATAGACATAAATAAAAATAAAAACAATCTCTTCTATTAATATAGTAATCAGCACTAAGCAAACAGCCAAAAACACTACAATAATATGTCTCTTTTTCTCTGGAATACAGAGCTTCTAATCTAACATTCTAACATATTGACTTGTATCATGGTGCATGATGGTTTCTCCTTTATTGAAGTCAGAAATCTCCCAGTCATTATGCCCATGCTACCTTACCTTTTTTTTCATTCACTATCCCATGTTTTTACCATATTCTTTTCTATCCAGCTCCATCCCATTTCCATAATATCATCTTTGTCCACTCTATGACCTTTATATCTAGATTCACATTATCTTTCTAAACCCAACACACAAACCAGAACCCACTTTCTGTATAATCACTTTGTTCATATTTATTCTCCTAGAACTCTATTATTTGTACTCTTTCTGCTTGTTAGCATTTACATTCAATTATCAGATGTCTAATATGTTCCATGCCTTCCTTAAATAACTTGCAGACTAAATCACCCACATTTTTTTCAGTTATGTGTTATTCCCTTGTTCCTAATGATCCTGTTTGAGCATTAAACACTAAAGTACTTTCCTTGCTATTATCATAAATTAATTCAACCCAATATTCATTTTACTTCTATATATATATTTAAACTTTTTTTACTCTCTGTACTAGTTCTCCATCTATCCAATCCCTATTTTTTATTAATGCATCATCTATTCTTCTATCCCATTCTTTGGCAATATAACACTAAATAATTCTCCCAACACAAGCATTCCACCTTTAGTACAAATTTTCTGACATAAAGTCTTTATCCAAATTTTCTGCATACTACTATCTTTTTCACCCATCTTGTTGCCTGTCCTTTACTTGTAACCCAATTCAATACTATTTTGACTATTCTCTTACTATCCATAAACTGCATTTTACTAAACATTTTATTTATTTTCATATCTCTCATATAAAAACTTGACCATCCAATTTCTCCTTAAATTGCCTCATTTGTTGTCCACATGTCTACCTCTAATGCATGTCTCCCTACTTCTCTTTGTATTTTTCTAAATAATCTAACACCCCTTTATTAACACATAATGTATCATTACCATAAGTTAACCCTGCTATTGCCACTCCCTTCCATAGAATTCTTGCTACATCATATTTATTATATGAAAACATTGTTAATCTCTTTATCAATCCCTTTCTATTCTTTGTTTCCTTTATCATTTTTTTCTCCCATTCATCCAAGCAATTTTTTTGATTACTTAAAACGATTCCTAAATAGTTATACCTATTCACCACATTTAACTTTATCTCCCAATAAAAAAATTTTCTCTGCTCTTTCCCCAGCATTTATCATCATTACTTTTGATTTACATTTACTGATAGTCCGCGAATCTATCAGTATTGAAATGAATTAAATTTACCGTTGACAGTCGCGAACCTAATATTATTACATTTACTGTTGACAGATGAAAATTATGAATAACTATAGATTTATGTGATAAGTTTTTAAAATTAATCACCCTGACCGTCTTATTTAATTAATATTAATAATAACCGGTAATTATTAATAGTAAGCGATTAATCATTTCAACAATATATAATAATAATAAAGCCAACACATATTTATTTTTATATAAGCGAAAGATTTAGAAAATCAAATGCTTAGATATCGTGACAATCATTGGCAAAATGTTTTCGTTTTTTATTACAATGGTAAATTCATTGAGTAATTTTTAATTGTAAATTTATAATTGTTTAGTCTATGACAAAGAAAAATAAATGAAGATATAAATTATTTTATTTATGTTATTTTTTACTTTTCTTTTAAACAATAGATACAATATTATTTAATGTAAACATTACAACGTTTATTCAGATATTAGACATTTTTAAATTTCTGATTACTCTAAATAATGTTTTTTTTTTTTAAAAAAAAAAACTTTTTATTCTTTTAATCTTAAGAAATTTATAATGCCTAATATTATACTAGTAATAATAAACAAAATAGAAAATCATGATTTAGGGAAAAAATTAATTTATAAATTTGTTATTTTGCTAATATTTAATGTTGATTTTCTAGTGGTATTTTATTCCCTTTATGTATATATACGATCATATATTACGTATTTCCGTCGCCTGAAAATGAAAGCACTGCGCTGACCTGCCACGGTGAATATTTGTATTAAACAGCTAAGAATGAGATTTTTTATAAACCAAACTGATTCTTCAAATGACCATAGATAACATTTTTTTACATATACATTTGTATATTTTATAAAGTGCGATTGATTTTTTTGTCACGTTTTATAAGACATCTTTTTCACTCACTCTTTTCTAAATAACAACAAACGACTTTTTTCCATTGACTAAACTATGAAGGTTCTCATAAAATTTATTAGCAACTAATCAGCAATCTGAAATTACAAAAAAAAAAAACTATTCTAAGTCATCCTATTTTTGCTTGATCTAATGATCCATTTTCTCTTTGGAAAATCAATTAAAAATTGCTTTCCATTAATTCAGGAGCCATGACTGACTCAAAAGATTAGGTGTTAAACTTGAACAACTTATAAATAACAAAAGCCTAATAAATTTCATAGATTTGTCATCAAAATATTGGCAGTATTTTAAGTATATGAATTTAAAAAGCATTCAATTAGTTTACTTCTATCTATGAATTGTGTAAATAAAAAATCATATTTTGTTTAATATATATATATTAAAACTTTTCTTTTATTATATAGTCTTCAAATTCATAAATAAAATATTTGAAAAAATGAAAATATCTGAAAGATGCGTTACTGCTTAAAACAGCACTCTTCACTTAGGCATGTCACACCTTCTGTCATATCATTATCATCTTTGTTCAGTATTTATTCTTATTAAATTACTATAATTTAATTTGCAAGTGCTATATTTATTGAATGCACTTATTTGACAAACTATCTTTACCTAAACATTATTAAATATTATCAGACTAGAGATTATTATACGTCAAAACCAGATATAAATTGAAACTTAATTAAAGAATTTCAGCCATAGAATGTTATTAAATTCATTAAAGCTCCTTTTATTCCATACATGTTTGTAATATTTTAGATATCATTTAAAATGTTTATTTTATTACCCATTCTTCAATCACATAAGAACATCTGAAAAAAAGCTACCAACATTGATTTCTGCTGAAGGAGCACTTTTCAGATGGTTCAAGCCAATATCTTCAACTTTTTTGTTTTAACAAATATTGCATTCAATGTTGAAGTAATATTGAGTATGTGGGTATTGACGTTAAATTAATAATACTAGTAAACCAACATTGTTTTGAGATGCATGAATTTAAACTTATCTTTTTGAATATTTTTATTCATCCAACATAGCATTATAAATATATATAACTACAAATTCCAATGCATTAATGAAAAAGTAGAATTGTTAAAAAAATCAATGGAAATCTAAATTCTACATGAATATACATAATATGTATATTTTTTCAAGAGTATATGATATATAATATTTTAAATTCTATGGTAAAAAAAAACTATTTCTATTAATTAAAAAAAAATATTCAGAAACTTATAATGTTATATTGTTATTCCTTTAATGGGGAAAGGAGAAGGATGGATTTTCATCAGTTTTCTAATATAATTTTTAAACAAATTAAACTAATCTTTAAGAGTTCATTTCTACCAGCGAAAACAAAAAAAAAAGGTGATTCTACGTTTAAAGTTTGTTTTTAATAACAAATGAAACATTATATATAAAGGTAACTTCTAAAGTAAAATTGTTAATCTTTTAATTGAGGGAAAAAAGAAAAGTATAAGGTCAGTTTTTCTATTTATATGATATTTTGATACAGAAATTACATTAATTCTTTAAGATCTACCAATTTCAAATTGTTTTTACTGGCCAAAAATAATTTTATTTTAAATTTTATTTCATTACAAATTAAAGGGAAAGTATAACAGTAACTCCTAATGTCAAATTGATAAATTATTACTAAAAAAACAAACAAACAGGTATTAAGTATTTACTATAAATAAAAAACTTTTATAAGGAATTTAAACTTATTCTTAAATGATGTAAAAATTTAAATTGTCCATACAGTAATTTTTTAAAACAAAAATAAAATGCAATTTTATATATTCAACTATTATTAATTTTTCTCTTTTCTGAGCAAACCGTAATAACTGGTAATGAATGAATATATTCTCAGAAAAGATAGTTTTTTTTTTTTTAATTTTTAACTTTATTATTGCTAGCATGCTTTCATACAATTAATATATCATATTTATAGCATCAAATGATATGATTACAAGTTTTTTATAGCAGTGATAAGTATTATCTAATAAGCTATTCAACATATTCAAATTTAAATTCACATTTAAATTTATTCAAATCGCCAATTTCTTTTGAAATGAGTATGCTTGCTTTACTAAACGACTAGGAGCATCAAGTAATTTATAAAATTAACTACAGCCAATCAGCCTGTAATGCTGTATATTTTGGGGAGTTGAGGGTCAACCTGTCAATGAGATTTGTTCACCATAAATGTGGGTGTAGTATAGCTCTCAGGAATACAGAGCATGCGTCATTATTAATATACCATGAGCAGAAAATCAGCCACACATTTGAGTTAACAAACGTAGAAAAAGTATATACAGAAAGAGAGAGAGGGAAAAAAGCAGAAAGTCAAAGAAACATGTGCAATAGCTAGTGACCATTTTTCTATAACAGAAAAGGAGCAACAACAACCATTTCTAAGAAATGGGCACGGGCAATTTGAATAAACCTAAATATAAATTTAAATTTGAATACATTGAATAGATTATTAGATAATTAAACAATGATCTATAGAACTTATAACTACACCATTTGAAGCCATGAATATGATATATTAATTAGATTGAAAGCATGCTAGGCAGTAATAAAGTCAAATATTAAAAAAAAAAACTACATTTTTTCTGAGTATATTCATTACTTACCAATTTTGATATATTATATATTAATTTAAAAATAAAAAAAATGTGTTTGTAGTTTTAAAGACTGCATAACATTATGGAAACTACTTAACATGAAATAACTACAATGCAATTTATAAACACTCAAATTACTATTGGTATCTCATGCTGCTCCTAATAAGAGTAGTTGTTTTATATAAACATTATTTCAAATTTTTTTTATTACAAACATTATTTACAATATAATAAACAAGATTGTGGACAAATAATTTTTATACTGAATTTTTGGCCATTGTATATATTATTTATAAATATATATATTAAAATATATGCATAAAAAATAAAAAAAATAGCCATAAAATTGCAAAATTTAAAAAATAAAATTACTTTCATTTAACTGAATTCAATTGATATATTTCTTATAATCTATTATTATAATGATGTACATATGCTTTTTACTAGTGGTACTATTAGTTACAATACATTTTTTATAATGTTCAATTTAAAAAGTAGCAAAATAATGACCATTTGCAAAAGATCAAGATAAACTTACAGTCATTTAGACTACAACTATTATGAGATACCACTCTCTCTGAAAAGAGAGGCCTTAAATTTAAACTACAGGAGCAAAGTTCAAATAAATGTTTTGCAATATATATATACTTAGGAAGGTGCTGAGTGGAACACCCATTCAATTTAAAAAATAGTATAAAATCAGGGCATTTGAATAATGATAGTGATATAATATACTGCTTGTAGCCATTGTAACTTAATGTAATATAACATACTCAAACAATAACCTTAACACATTTTTACGATAAATTTTAATTTATTCTTAATAAATAGGTATTTATTCACAATTCTTTTAACTGAAATCAAAACATTTGTGATTTTGTAGTAGAAGTTTACCCCCCCCCCCAAAAAAAAAAAAAAAAAAAAAAGATGACAGTTTTCATTTTTATGCAAAATTATATAAATGTAATTCAATGTAGAGATATCATCAAAATACATTTCATCTTTACAAAAAAATTAATTGTTAAAATATAATGTCAGTTTATCATTATTTATACTTAATGTTGTGTAAAGTATAAATCCAAATATTTGATTTTCTATGCTAAATGTTTATACTTAAAATGTACACAGAAAAAAATATATAGTCATTTTTGCATTCCACCAATTTTTGAAGCTTATCAAATAGTAAGAATTTTTGTTTTAATTACTAAATAAATAATTCAGATTCTATGTAACTGAACTGGAAGTAACTTTTACTTTAATTTTTTTACTACCTACTAATACAAGCTTCTAGTAAATGTAAATAGGTAATTGATTTAAACTTACTTTTATTAATCATTTAATGCATTGCAATTTATGAATTTTATTTTTTAGACTTGTAATTACTATAGCTAAAATATCACTGAGGAAAACATAATTGTCCTGAGAATTTTAGATATTCAAAATGTATGAAACATACAAATCTTTATTTATTATTACATTTTCGTGTCATAAGTATTATTGTAGTTTTCAGCTATATTATTAGTCAAATATTCAATTTATTCTGTTACTTATATTATCTATTTGTTTCTTCTAGTAATATATTTTTGTTGAATATGATTTAAATTTACAAGAAGGTAAAATCATTGTCCATAATTTTGTTAGTTGTTAATAATAAATATCCAATCATGCAACATCAATATCATCATCATTATTATTTTATTTCATTAAAGTGCCACTGACTTAAAATACAAATCGGTTAATTGTTTAACATTTAAATTAATAAATCAAACTATTGTTAAATAAAATATCTTTGAAGTTTTTAAAAATAAATAAATCTTAGAATATAATATATTTGACTTTTCAGTTCAAAAGAATTATTCTAAATCTAATTCATAATATTTCAAAATCAATTGTTAAATTCACTGACCAATATTTAATTCAATTTTATAAAGACACTTATAAGTTTGTGGAGGTTAAAATTATTCAAATTTAAATTGTGTCCTATAGATATTGATCATAATGGGGGTTTTATCTTTGCTTGCCATTTCAATTGAAAATATAGATGTTAATATCTTTCCTATAGAATTAATTCTTGTATTATAAATATTTGCATATTTGAAGTATAAATATTATTTTATTATTTAAGATAATCTTTAGCTAGTATTTTGAATTTGATGTAGATGTATATTCCTACCTTAAATATTGTTTTTATTTGTTATTATGTTTATCAAAACCTATTAATTTGTCCCTACCCTTCTTGATTAATATTATTAAATATGAGTTGTGATTTATTATAAAATATATTTTTTCATGCACCTTTTATATTTGAGTTATGATATATTTAAGCTATTTGTAATAAATTTTTATATTTGGGATTAATGGTTTATTGTTCACATAATTATTATGGCAAGACAATTCCGAAATCCAGGGTATTGTTTAATTGAAATATTTGTCATTATTATTGGCAGACCACAACATTTTGTATATTTGAAATATAAATTTGAGTAAATGTCACATATTTAATCCTATTTTTTTTATCTTTCATCCAAAAAAGCAATTGAAAATTTGTAAACATTTGATAGATTTTGAATTTAAAGAATAGAAAGTAAAAATATTACAGTTAACTATTTTTCTTGGAACATTGATATACTTAATCTTTTTAATTTCCTTAAATGGATTTGAACTCAATCCTGATTTATAGGTTGTATTATTGGTACAAAATATATAAAAATAATTATTCTAGAAATCTAATTAAATCTATTTTATGATTTTTTTTTCTTGCAATATTTTTTCTAGTTCTAGTATCTTTTTTTTTTGTTTTTGTAATTAATATTTTAAAATGATTATTAAAATATTTTAAAAATATTTGCTTAATTTTTATTAGATATGATTGTCTCCACCAGCTTCAAGTGCTTAGTTAGTCATACTGTATTATTTTATGTGTTTGATAGAATGATGTGGCTGTGGTTTAAATTTAGCTCTAATGCCCATTTTCTTTTATTTCATTGATTGACCACATTTATATCACACAGTATTGTTATACAGATAGAATTAATTAAGTTATTAGATTAATAGTCGCTCTATATTTTATACAATGTTTTGTTATCATTTCTAAAATGATTAATCTTTGATAAATTACTACATAAGTATTTAAGGTTTATTTAATAATTTTCAATAGTTTTTTAAATACATATAGGAGTCACATTTAATGCCAAATAAATGATTTATGCATAAAAAGACCAGCAGCTACAAGTCAATAAAATCTGACTGTACTCACTCTGAATATTAGATTTGGGAATTATTCTTACATACTTCATCGTTAAGCAAACATATAGTGGACTATCATCACAATATTATATAACATATTTTCATTTTGATAAAACATTTTAATTTAACCATCTATTAGAAGTTTGAAACAATAAATTAATATAGTATCATAAATAGGTGGATAAATATAGTTTTCAAGTTTGTATAGATTATAAAAGATTAAGCTAGTACTGAATAAACAGAATATTATTATAAGCAATTTTTAAGTCAAATCCTTTATTCATTGTATACCTTTAGGGGAGAGCCAAATAATTGATGATGAATTTTCAATATTAATTATTTTTTATGATATTATACTAAAATAATATCTAATTAATTTTTAAAACACGTTTAATATAATTAAATTTATTGCTTATTATTTAAATTTAATTTAGTCTAACCAAATATGCTTGGGATTATTATGGCTATGAAAATTATGATATTGATTTCGAAAATCATTAAATTCTGTATGTAATTTTAAATAGATTTATGATTTATTTCAAATTGGAATAAAGTATTATTTCGTTTTAGAGAGTAAAATAAGTAGAGAATTTTATCTTAAACGTTTTATTTTGTTTCTGATAAATATTTCACAAATAATTTTAGCTACAATTTTTGTTTTTCTACATACATTGTTTGACTATTGAATATTATTATTTTATTTGTTTATTACTATTTTTGGGCTTTCTCCTTTCTTTGAGTTCTATTTTTTTAATATATCTTTTTTATAATTTTCTTTTTTTTCCTTTAAAAATTTGAAGGGGATAGTATTAAATTAAGAATTTTATAATTCTTTAATATTTTTATACGTTATTTTTTTATTTAAATGTTTTATCTTTGGTTATATTGTACTATTGTTTTTTATTAATATATTTTTACTTTTAAATTTTTTTAAATAGGGGCATTAACAATAACATACATTTTTAAAAACTGTTAAATACAAAATTTTAATTTGGGAAAAAAATAAAATATTTTAATTTACGTGAGCGTGCGGTTATGTGTATGTTTTTTTTTTTGTAAAAAAAACAAAAAAAAAAAACAAAAAAAAAAACATATCTTTCATTATTTAATATATTTTTTTCATAAATCACTCGGATGTAAAAATTAATTTGAGAATTATATGTAGTTTTTAGTACATAAGTTTTTTTTTTTAGGCAATTTAAAATAAATATAGATTATAATGTGTTTTTTATAACTGAAACCTTTGTTAATTTTTTATGAAGTAGTTTATATTTTTAATTCCCCCACTCTCTCCCAATAAGCTGTTATTTAAGAGTTACAAGTATTAATGATGTTAATTAAGAAGTTTGTTGAAAAGTAGATATTTTTAAAAAAAAATGTGTTTGTAAAAACAATTCATTATTTAAATATAATTTTTATACATAATTTATGGATATAAAACTATGGTTAACCTAAATTATTAATTACTTTTCTTTTCTTTTTTTTTAAATTAAGAAACGCGAATAAAAGATTTCTCCCAATTTTAGTACAAGTATAGTATTACAATGAAGATTTCTACAACTTTTAAAATTCTGTTTAATTTTCTTTCTCTATCTTTTTATCCATCTGTCCGTACAACTATTCCTCTATCTACCTATTATTTATCTTTTTTCTTATATATTTATATAAATTCATAGTATTATTTCCGGAGCTTCCGTGCAATAAAAAATATAATAGCGAAATAACTGACATTTCAATGTATAACAAATACTTTTCTCAAAGCTTTTTCTTTCTCAAATCATAAGAATGTGTGTGGTAAGATTTAAAATCGTTATACTTCTTTTTTTGATATTTTCTCCACATTCTCAAATTCCATTGGTTAAAAAATTTTAAAAAATATTTTATTCTCCAATAGCATTTTTTCAAATATTGTTAATTTTCTTTAATTCATACTTTTCATTTATACTCTTAGGCATTTTAAAAATCTCTGTAACTTCCCTTAGCAATCTCTCGTCATATTATTTTTTTTTTTTCAGAATATGTGTTTTATTAAAATTGATGTCATCGTTAGTTAATTTAATGTGTGACTAAATGGCTGAAGAATTAGATTTTTCTCTAACTGCCAAAATATGCTCTTTTTTATATTTATTCAACAATTGGACTGTACCATGTATGAATGTAAACAAACACCACATGGAATTTTATATATCAGAGTACTCCAATGGAATTTTCTCTTTAGGGTGTGAAAATATTTCATTAATTTTTTTTAAATGTTGTATAAATTATGTGGATATTATTTTTTCTTTAATTAAAACATTACCAATTTTATCAATTATTTTCTTTATATATGGCAGAACAATCTTAATTTTTGATGCATCAAGATCTTTTTTGTTAATATCAAAACCATTATGAAAACGCATTTTTTTTTTGTAACATAGATGAAAATGGCTGCCATCAGAAAATCTCTTAGTTCTAACAATGTATTTGCCACTGAAAATAATTGTGCTGGATGGTGATGAGAAAAAATATAGATATCTTCCAGTATGTGTTTGCTTTCTATATATACCATAGGATAAATAACCACCCTTCTTTCTTTCAATTAAAACATCTAAGGATGAAAGTTGGTTATTATTTTCTATTTCCATAATAAATTTGATGTTGTGAAAAGAATTTAAGAAAATTAAATATTCAACAAGAACATGCTTATCATGAGGCCAAATAAAAAAAGGTATCACCAACATACTTCAGCCATATTGATGGTTTTTTTAACTTCTGATATCAGAATTTTCTTTTCCAAGTTTTCCATAAAAATAGAAGCCAATGCTGAGAAATTGTTGAACCCATAGCTAAACCTAATATTTGTTTATACATCTGATGATCAAAAAATGTATTTAATAAGCAGTGTTCAATCAAACTCACAACAAAATCGGGTAATTTAATATTTTTCAAAACTTCAATAGCTTCCTTTACAGATACCCTAGTAAAAAGTGAAACAATATCAATACTTACCAAAATATCATTTTTAGTTAATTTAGTATCTTGGATAAGTTCAAGAAAATGAATTGCATCCTTAACATAAAATGACATTTCTATTAAACGTGGATATAGAAAAGAAGACAGAAAATGTGCTAGTTTTTGTGTTGGTGAACCAACTGCACTTACAATCAATCTCAATGGAATACCTGTTTTGTGGATTTTTGGAAAACTGTGTAACTTTGGATAAAAATATTTTTCTCTAGATGTAAGAAAGATCTTAGTTTTTAAATCTAAGTCAGTAGCATAAATTAATGATTTTGTTTTCTTTTCAAGATGTGTCATAAGATGTCTATAATTTTTTTATAAATGTTATCATTTAATAAATTATGTATTTTGTTTAAAAGGCTTAAGAGCACAAATGAAAAATATGAATAAAGAAAATAATCAATATTTGGAAAAAGCTATTGGAGGATAAAATATTTTTTAAAACTTCTCAACCCAAAGAATTTGAGAATGAGGAGAAAATAACAAAGGAATAAAAATAACAATTTTAAATCTCACCACACACATTCTTATGATTTGAGACAGAAGAGGCTCTGAGGAAAGGATTTGTTATTGTGTGGAAATGTCAGTTATTTAGCTATTATATTTTTATTACATGGAAGCTCCTGGAAATAATACTATGAATTTATAATTTATCCATGAGAATATTAGAATTAACATATCTTTATATATGTATCTACCCATATCTGTTTGTCTATATTTTTGTTTGTATATCTATATATCTATCTATTTACTGCCTGTTATCTGTCTATATTTTGTCATCTTTTTATTCATTCATCTATCTATCTATCTATCTATCTATCTATCTATCTATCTATCTATCTATCTATCTATCTATCTATCTATCTATCTATCTATCTATCTATCTATCTATCTATCTATCTATCTATCTATCTATCTATCTATCTATCAATCTATCTATCTATCTATCTATCTATCTATCTATCTATCTATCTATCTATCTATCTATCTATCTATCTATCTATCTATCTATCTATCTATCTATCTATCTATCTATCTATCTATCTATCTATCTATCTATCTATCTATCTATCTATCTATCTATCTATCTATCTATCTATCTATCTATCTATCTATCTATCTATCTATCTATCTATCTATCTATCTATCTATCTATCTATCTATCTATCTATCTATCTATCTATCTATCTATCTATCTATCTATCTATCTATCTATCTATCTATCTATCTATCTATCTATCTATATGTCTGCATATCTAACTATTTATCTATGGCATTAATCTGTCTATGCATCCATCCATATATTCATCTATATAAATACCTATCTTCCCATTTATCTGTCTATCTACTTTTTATATATTTATCTATTCATCTGTCTATTTATGCATCAATCTACCTATCTATTTCTTTATATATACATATACACACATGGAAGAAGTTTAATGTTAATAAAAGTTATAACAGAATTATTCTATTTCATAGACCAAAATTAAAATATATATACATTCAACTATATAAATAAATACCTATCTATCTATTTATCTGTCTATCTACTTTTTATCTATTTATCAATTCATCTGTCTATTTATCTATTTCTTTATATATACATATACACACATGAAAGAAGATTAATGTTAATAAAAGTTATAACAGAATTATTCTATTTAATAGGCCAAAATTTGAGCAATTCTATGAAGTGAATTGGAAAGCAAAGTAAAGGAAAATAAATGGTTATTTAAATAAATTATCAAAGCTGCGTGATATTAGAAAATCTACGAGAATAAAGCAAAAAGTAATACAAATTATAAATACTAACAAAAGGTAATTTTCTAAAGCTTTTGAAAAAAGCAAATAAAAAATCCCTTTTATTATACATTATATAAAAAAAAATATATTTCTTGGTCAAATTATTAAAACAGCTATAAACATAATAATGGAAAAAAATAGCCATAGAATTAAATAAAAATAGTCGCTAATTAACGATAACCGCAGAAAGATTTACAGAATTTTTTCAAACTTTTGAATATGTTTGATAAATTATTAAGAAAATTCAAGATCATTATAGAACTGCTTTCATGCAAAGAAGCCTGGTTTTAATTTTTTAAAAAATGTATCTGAACCTAATGTAGTTGTTTGTAAAGAAAGTTATTAATAGATATCCACCAGTACATACTTATTTACTTGATTATTTAACGGAAGAGCAAAACTTCAGCCCATGCAAGAAGAAATGGAAAAATATATTTTATGATTAATAAAAAAAAAGAGGAATGATAAAAAGAAAACGACATTTGAGATTGAAACAAATACATAGTACTAATATTATTAAAACATTTAAGAGATTGAAATGGAGCTCAGTTATCATAGAAATGCCAATTGATAACAAGTCTTAAATAATATCTTAAAACTTTGTAAGGGACTTGGAAACCGAACACACACACACACACACACATATATATATAAGAGAAGTTAATACAGAGACCAAACTCTTCATACAGTAGCATGCGATGTTTAGAAGAGAAGTTATGAATAAAAAATATATATATTTAATCGGGAGAGCTTCATTCAGCAGAGGATTAATACGATTAAAAATCACATATATTAATACAAAACAATTTATTTTGTTAATAATTTTATGCATATAAAGATGATTATTTTATGTGTAGATTAATAAATTTAATATGTATAATAAAGATAAATGTATTGAACTATATTATAATTTTCTATTAAATGTATTTTAGTTAGACAGTTTTATATTTAATTTTTATTTTTTAATAAATAAGTTTCTTGAGTTATATTTCAATAATATTTTGTAAGAATTATATTTCCTAACATTAAATGAAAGTAAATAATTGTCAGACAAGCATACTAAAAATTATTTTGAAAATATCTACTTGTAACTATTTATTGAATGCTAAAACTAATATTATTAAGGAATGCTTAAGTTAATTTAGGTCGAAAAAATATTTTGCAACTAATAAACATAAAATATTATTTTGTTTTGTTATACGTTGTTTGATTAATAACTTCAGACTGTGTAAAAAAGTTTAATTAAAAACAGTTAGTTTAGTACAGTTAAATCCAGAGGTTAAGAGATGAAGGAAGATCCAAAAGAAAGTATCAGATGATTATGCTTTATAAGTAGATACTGAAATGTTGAAATGACCACCAGCTAGTAATGTTTGGATGCTTTTATGGCTATATTATAATTAACTACTATTTATCTGTCAATAACCTATCCATTGAAGAATAAATGAAGAGCTTCTTATAATTTTATTTTAACATTAATTAATTAATAAGAAGCTGCTAAATTTCTACAAAGTGATTACTACCTAATTTAATAAAACTACAAACTATAAAAATATTTTTTAAAAATGTTTAAAATTAATTACAAGCTATAAAATTCATTTTTAATCATTTGGTTATGAAAAGCCACAAGTTAAATTTATGAATAACAGAAATTCAAAATGAAAATAACTTTTATGAGAAGAATAAATCTGAAATTCAAATGTAATTAAATTAAATGTATATTACTAGTTATTATTCATGCAAAAATTTTGACAAAAAATAGCTCTATAATAAAATGATTAGATTTTGTAACAACCTTTATTTTACAATTATAATATATTTAAAATATGACATACATAAAATTACATTAATATTATTTCTGATGTCTTTTTAATTTATTTATCGTATATAAATTTTTTGGACAAAATATTTTGAATAAAAATACCTTTCCCACTATAGATTTATTTCATTAATTTATGCTTTTTAAATATTACATGAATATTATTGAAATTAGTAAACAGAATTGAAGTTTTTTTTCATAAATGCAATTATGATATTTATCAAACAAGTTTTGGTTAAAGCAATATTTTTTATGTTTTAAAAATAATTTTATAAATAGTCAATCCTTGTATGTATTGTTATTACTCGTTATTATTTGTTGTCAGATTTCTTCAAATATTTAATAGTCTATGTGCAATTCATTAACAGAAAATATGATATATATATATATTTGAGTCGTTGCAATTATTTAATCGTTTTAATTATAAATTTATTTAAACGCACATTGATTACGTAAGTAATATTCATTAAGGCGGTAACCTCAAACACATGCGTATAAAAATGCGATAGTAGGGAGTAAGCTTGTGGTTTAAGACCTGCAGAGGTCCTTACTATCGCATTTTTATACGCATGTGCTTGAGGTTACAGCCTTAATGAATATTAATCGTTTTATATATACATAATTGTGGCACCCTTATCATTGTTTTCAGAAAGCTGATTAGAATAAGTAAAAATGTTCTTAACAATAACCATATAACAAATCATAACCATACATATTACTTATTTATATGAATTATTGTTTAGAGTACTAATAATTTTGTCATTAATATTAATATAGATTTAATGTCTAATAACCAAATAGAAGTAAAATTGACTTCACCCTTTTCATCACATTACTATCACATAATAATGATTACTATCAACTTTACAATATTATGTATGAAGCAATTATATTTCTATCCTAAATTAATGTACTCTATATGTTATAAATTTGATAATAATTTCCTTATCTTATGAGAAAATTATGTGATGAGTTGAGTACTGCCAAATGTAAAATCTGCTTAGCTATTTTTGTACAATACAACTATTTATAATTATTACATATTATTGTAGATAAGAAATGAATAATTTTTAAGCAGGACTACAATATATGTTCACATTACTATAAAATTCAAATAAACAAAATGAAAACATTTAATTTTTTTTATTTGTGCTCTTCTCATCTCAATTCCATCAAATCACAAACATCTATCAATGAACAAATGCAAACTATTTCTCTCACTACTAATGCCTTTTGTGTAGAATCTTAATTTTTCAGATGATCTAGAGATATCAAAAAAACTTCCCTAGAGAATGATCTGACTTTCTATATTGATGAACAGTAAGAATATGGTGGAAGTGATATGAAAAAGACATTAGAAAAAAACAAAAAATATAATTTAATATTATTAAATAATGTCAGAGATATTATTGAATAAAATATAGTATAAATAATATTTTATGTTAGCACAAATTTTGTAATAATTTGGATGTGACATTAATTAAAATAGTACATATTGATTTAGTAATGTGTTAAAAACAAATTATCAAGATGAATAATGTTTGTATATTCAGATGAGAAGATAAAACTTATTAAAAATATGAAGAGGATATTATTATACTTAATAATTAGTGTAATGGTGTTTTAAGACCTTATTTAAATCAGATTGATTATTGGACTGTATTATTTTTTTTAATTCTCTCTCATTTCAAATGGTATATCATCTAAAGCTTCATGAAAGACATAGCCATAGGATAATTAACTTTTAACATATAAGAAAAGCTTCTGAAATGCCTTTGAAATATTGACACAAGAACTTGTACATTACAGAAAAGAAGACTAAGATAATATCATTAAAATGTATAATATTAATAACACTAGATGGAGGGCAGCAGAAAAAAAGAGGTTCTAAACAATCTCATATTTTATGGTAAAAATCCAATAAAAATTTTAAATGTCATCAAAAACAAAAACATTTTATATTTAAAAATTTGTAAAAGTGTTATTTAAAAAAGATAATTTATTACAAAAATTTTATGGAATTAGTCCCTATTTAGTGCCCATTGTTACTTATGAGTATATATAAAAAAAATTAAAAGATAAGAATGCAATAATATAATATAATTTGAATGTGAGAGTAGAATATTTTGTTTTGCTATATAATTTTTCCCAAAAGATTGAAGATTTGCATACAGCTATTTTATAAACAAGATTATTAAAATATGTAATTGGTAATATATTATCAAGGCTGCATGGAATCGTTTGCATGGATTTATGATTTTAGAATGTTCGCAGTTTTAACTTTATCAGCTTAAATAACATAAAGTATGTTAAACATCTTCAAGAAAAAAGTGTTTTCTACAAAAAGATCACTTGAGACAGAGGAACACGATTTATAATGTTATCTAATGTGTCAAGCTTGGATACAAGTTATTAATATTTAATGCATAATAAATATAAAATAGAAGATGCATGTGATTTTATATTTTCATTTTTAAGCATGGCTACATAAACCATAAAAAATGTTATTTTTTTTTATTAATTGCAAAATAAGCAATAATAAAAAAAAATTAAAAACTTAATTTCTCAATTTTGTAATTACAATTTTAAAAAAAAAGCATTTTTATTAATTTATTGTTTTTTTTTTGTCATCCAAAAATTTATAAAACTAATTTATTTTAGTATAATTTTATATGGGATATTAAAATTTTCTTAAAAAATAAAATAATTATGAATATTTTACAGTTAGAGAACTTCAATATGTTTGGAAAGCTATTTTTTGAATAGTTTCAATTAATAATTATGTTGTATAATAGGTTTGCATTACATTACAAAATTTAAAGTAAGATTAGGATTAAGGATATATAATAAGTTTAATCATTAATCTGTATAATATTTTCATTATCAGACTCTATTTCTTTAATTCCTAATCTTCTATCATGGTTAAGTTTATTTATTAAAAGTTGACCTTCTTCATTGAAGACATTTTAAAAACAAATTAGTAATCCCTTTTTTTTTTACTAAGTTTCATGCAATTTGTCTTTATTGATATTAAAGTCTTAAAAAAATGCTATCTTAAATATATATTTACATCATAATTGTGAATCCAAATAGTTGGAAGTACAGATTAATAAATTCAAAAATATTTTTATAACATAATTACTAGTGTACAGTAATTAAGTTATAGATGGCTTTGTCAATTATATCATTATCCAAAGTAAGCATCCATTTGTGAGTTTTAGAGTAAAATTAATATCATCAAAGAATAATGATTAACACAGACATTAATAATTTTATTAGAACAACCAACTATTACCAATAGATAACAAATGAAAACAGTTTATTTGATGTGTCAAATGTGCAGCCCTCACAACTTTGAGACAAATCACTTGATGAAAATATATTAATAATTTTTATTAATCACTCATTAGGTTAAATATTATTCAAATAATGAATAAATATCTCTGTAGTGTAATCAAGAATGCAAAAAAGTTTAAGGATAACTTTTGACTTAAAATACTGATTGTAACTGTGATTCAAAAAGAGCATTAAAATATGATTATGTATTTTTCCAAAAATATTATTAAAATACATTATTTTCATTATAATAAATACACATTTTTTTTTTTATTATGTCTACATTTTCTTAAAGAAAAATATTTAGCATTATTATCAAACAAAGTAGTTTTTCTATGTATTATTACCCCTTAAAGAAATTTACAATATAATTTTGAATTTTATAACCAATTGTTAAATTTACATTTTATATACTTGTAAATTGTGATAAAGGCTATGGGTTTCCTTTGATATTATAATATATATGCTTAACGTGTTTTAAATATTGGTTATTCAGTCAGTATTTTTCCACATGTTTCAACAATTTGACTAATTATACAATAGCATTGTAAAAATTATATAATATATCATTCTTAACAATTGACTTGATTTTATAAGCGTTAGTTAGTTGAATGAAGGATTATAATCTAAATAGTATATTACGTTGAGCAATTAACATAAAAATTAAATAGTTACATCCTTTTAGTTTAAGCCCAAAAGCAGCTTTCTTTTATTTCTCATTACTTCATCTAATACTATAATCATAATAGTAATTAGTAATATATACAATAACCTTACATTTACTATTTGTAATTATGTTATAGAACCAAAAACGGTAAAAAAAAAAAAAAAAAAAAGGCTTTATTTTATGGTTAAGCAAGTGAAATTGACCACTATCACTGGCTAGATATCATATAATTAAATTAAGTTCAAAAATTTTGTCGTGTTATTGCTTAAAAAAAAATATAATTTTATAAAGTATTTAAAGATGTCTTTCAAGCAAGTGCAATTGCATTTTATAGACAAATACACACACACATAAAATAAATATTTTATAAATAGATACAAAATTAAAAAAAATAAATCAAACATGACTAGAGAGAATATTTTAAAATAAAATAATTACTATTAAGATTACATTCACTTAAGGTTATAGAATAAACAATTAATTTAAAATAAATGTTTGCCTGCATAAAATTTTGGTTTATTTTGGTCAAATTACAAATATAAAACTAACAAAATTAATTTATCTTCATTCATTTAAAGGTATTTATTGGATGAATTGGTAAATTAAGTTATTCATTTAATAGTGGAATTTAATTTAAAAGTATTTACTAAAAAATAGGTAATTAAATATCTAAAAACTTTAAGAAAATTAATATAATAAATTATAAGTTATATATTAATTAATTAAATGATTGTAAAATTATTTTCCTTATTATTTTACTTGCTGTTTGGAAAATTGCCACTTTAAATAAAACCCAGACTACTTTCTATTATCTGCTTACTCCATAAGCATAACAGTTATAAGCTTTTTCCCCTTAAAAATAGAAATAGAAAAAACATAGTGGAAAATATTACATAATCAATATATAAGCTGGCTAGAAGGTATAAATAAATAGTGGTACTTGGAAAATCTAGTCATCAGAAAATTTTAGTGCATTCAAAATCTAAAACAAATTTTTAAAATAGGCATTTTGACAGCCTGCATCAAGATGATGGAATAGATCAACTCAGTATAGGTATTTTTCCCAGCTTGAAAAAAAGTTTTCTTCTCAAAGTGAAATGAATAAACAACAACAACAAAAAAAAGGATTATCACTAAATACTAATTTCAATAAAAAGTTTAGTATTGCTTTCAACTTTTACTGAAAACTTTGTAAAATTGCTTATACAATATTCATAATAACTTCAGCTATGGTTACTTGTCTCTTTATTCCAAGTAATTATGAAACAACTTATCTCTTCAATTCAAATAACTGTGAAATAATTCATCAATTTCTTCAAAATAATGATGAAATGTTTTTGTCTCAGAACTATGGATTATCAAATCATGAATTAGTGAAAGATGAACTTCAATTAATAAGTTTAAATTTACTCTTATTCTTCTCCTTCACTTTCTTTGCATATCTTCATATAATCATATATATTGCTTATAACACTCTATTTATGTACACGTTAATGCAACAAATTTTCATACAAACTTCTTTATTTTCTTACAGTTTCAACTGTCCAGCAGTATTCATCAGAGCTCTATCTTCTTCACAGCCTAAATTAAGGCAGTGAAGAAGATAGAGCTCTGATGAAGACTGCTGGACAGTTGAAACTGTAAGAAAATAAAGAAGTTTGTATGAAAATTTGTTGCATTAACGTGTATATGAATAGAGTGTTATAAGCAATATAAGTTTAAATTTACTTAATACTAAATTATTAATTAAAATCAATTGGAGTCAATGCATTTATGGATTATAATTTATTGCTTGATCACATTGAATAGAAAAATGATTTGAACTATATAGCAAAATGGATTAAATTTCTGTAAACCAAAAGTTTAATGATGTATTTTTTAATAAATAAATGATAAATGCCAGTAATTGGAATATAAATTTGCAGGTGTTTTCATATGGATTAACTGCTTTTATTTTGTATAATAAACTACAATTAACCATCAATGTTTTAAGAATGGAGTATGAATTATAGATGCCAGTATGTGTAGAAGAGTTCTATCAAAAATTATATAGTAATATAGAACAAGCAAATTGCCCAGGATTTTAAATAAAGTGAAGAATGCAATTAAATTTATGAAGAAGGAAAATGCTCCAGATAATGATGGAATTATTATCGATATCTTAGAAAAAGCAGTATAAGAAATAATTTTTTTGGCAAAGTTATGTACAAAATATCTAAATGATAAAGATGATTAAAAATACAGTATTAATATTAATATTAAAAAGGATGTTAGATATTACAGATCTATAAGTCTTATCAGTTTTATACAAAACTTTTACCAAGATAATTACAACTCTTCTATGGAGGAGTTTGGATTTCAACCAACCAAAAGAACAAGCTGGATTTCAAAATGTTTTTTTTTTTCAATTAATCATATCCAAGTTTTAGGAATAGTTATAAAAAATACCAATAAATATGTTTCCATTATGTTTTGGATTTGTAGAATATGAAAAGGCATTTGATTGTATAAGCATTTCTTTAGTGATTAAAGCATTAGATCATCAAGATATAGATCCAAGCTATTGTCATATTCTGAAGAATATTTATAAAAATGCAACAGAAACAAATAGATTGCATAATAATACTAGAATAATTAACATTGACAACTGTGTATGACAGGGTGATTCCATATCTCCAAAACTTTTTACGGTAGTGCTGCAGAAGTATTTTGTGGATTAAAATGGGAAGCTAAATGAATAAAAATAAATGGAGATTATTTACATCATTTAGATTTTGCAGATGATTTGTTGTTTTTGCAAATAATGTTTTAGTGCTCATGAAATGGTGCAAGAGTTATCAAGTGAAGGTTGAAAATAGGACTAAAAGTAAACATAAAAAAGACTGAAATAATGTCAATGAATTTTTTCAAAAAATGGTAAAAATATTAATAATAGAAGTTAATAACTACAAATACATTGATCATATTATTATTATTATTATTATTATTATTATTATTATTATTATTATTATTATTATTATTATTATTATTATTATTATTATTATTATTATTATTATTATTATTATTATTATTATTATTATTATTATTATTATTATTATTATTATTATTATTATTATTATTATTATTATTATTATTATTATTATTATTATTATTATTATTATTATTATTATTATTATTATTATTATTATTATTATTATTATTATTATTATTATTATTATTATTATTATTATTATTATTATTATTATTATTATTATTATTATTATTATTATTATTATTATTATTATTATTATTATTATTATTATTATTATTATTATTATTATTATTATTTTTTTTTTTTTTTTTATTATTATTATTATTATTATTATTATTTTTTTTATTATTATTATTATTATTATTATTATTATTATTATTATTATTATTATTATTATTATTATTATTATTATTATTATTATTATTATAGATGGAAACATGATGAATAAAATTAATCATAGAATTTAATTTGGTTAGAGTGCTTTAGATAGAAATAATTCAATATTGAAAGGAAATATGCTTATGTCTTTGAAAAGGAAAGTTTTTAACAAATATGTTTTCCCAGTTCTTACTTATGGATCTGAGACTTGGACAGTTAACAGAAAATCAATACAGAAACTTAAGACCACTCAAAGAAATATCGAGAGATGCATGTTAGGATTAACAAAAAGAGATCAAAATTGAAATATACAGGTAAGAGAATGAACAGGTGTTAGTGATGTCATTGAAAAAATTAAAAAACTGAAGTAGAGTTGGGCTGGATATATTGCTAGAAAAGGTGATAATAGATGAATAGTTGAAACTTCAACTGGATTCCAAGAGACTGTAAAAGACACAGAAGGAGGCAACATGTGAGATGGATGCATGAAATAAGGAAGTGTGTGGAAGTGATGTGGAAAAGAGAGGTTAGAGATCACAGAAGATGGATTGAACTTGGAAAGACTGTCATCCTGAAGTGGATTGCTAATAACTGACAAAATTAAAATATTACATATGTAAAAGTCATTTGAAAATATTCTAAAATGGATTAGTGTGCTAAAATATAATCAGAATTGGATTACCAAATGTGATTAAATGGATTTGATTATATCTTCATAGTAAGTGCTAATAAGGATTAAACTTGAAAAAAGGAATTAGCTTGTGCTTATAATATAATATTTGATGTTTTTATTAAAGTGTTACTAGTGATTTTTTAAATGTCGGAATATTATGCAAGTGCAAATATTGTCATATAATAAATTTTAAACATTCATAACAGTTGGGCTACAAACTGTTGGATTACTTTAAAGAAAATTTATTATAGTGTATATAGTTATAGTTATTGTTAGTATAATAAAGAAATTATAATGTTCTTAGATGTTACTAAGATATGGATATACAGATAACAATTTATAAATTTTATTATTCCTAATATTGAGTATAATATTAGTTGAACTAATTTTAACACTTATCTAAACTCGTTATATTTAATTTATCATATGTTCTATTGGTTCTTAAACTTCATGTTCAGATCCACAGGAAGTTAATCGTTCTTAAGTAGATAATTAGATCTATAAGGAATATTGTGTACATTGTTCCTATAATATTGTTATTAACCTTGAAATATTATAGTATGAAAAACATCATCCTGATTAGATAAATGAATTATATTTTGTTAGTTAAAACTTTGAATGATGTTGAGCATAGCAAATAATTACAATGAAGGATATTAATGTATAATAAATAAAGTTAAATCTTTCATAAACATTTAGGAATGCTAAGCAAATAATTTTACTTATTGTAAAGAGTGAAAAAAACTATCCAATTTTATAAACGAAGTTGATTAATTAATATTAACAAATTAATTAAGGGCAGTATAACAAATTAACCTTATTATGTACTTCAATATTTAAAGTTAAGATGTGCTTGAATATTGTTCAACCTTCTACTATAGTGTGCTAATGTCATTGCAGCACTTTAAATTACACACAGTCATATACCAAGCTTAGATTATTCTTAGAGAACAAACACTAATATTTAATGATTATTTTATAGAATTTTAATAGTAAATTACTGATCATTATTGTTCGTTTATAATTTTTATTTTGTTTATGTTTTGACATTTCATACTAAAGTGATTGTTAATTTTAATATATCTGTTTTGACATTACTGAAACCATCGTCATGGCATACTTATAAAATAAAACGTCTTTCTACTAAAATACTAGATTACATTTTAATTTATTTAAGTTTTATGTACTATTAATTTTAATATTGCTATCAAAAATACAAATTAGTAGAGCAAGAAGATATACAATAAAAAATCCCTTTTACATTAAACGTATCTGGAATTAATCAAAAAACTTTAGATCCACACATTCTATTTATTATTTATTTTAAATACTTAAAATTGATTTAATGTCCCCGAGATAACCAATTAATAAACATTATATTTAAAATTACTAGCCTTAATATATATATATGTAAATTTATAAATAAATATTAGAAAATACAGTATTTAAAAGTTTATAAAAATATATCTATAACCGTCACTTAGAAGCGCTTTCAACTATCTTTGTAGTTTTTGTCAACTAATACAGCATTAATTGTCAAAAATTACAAAGATAGTTGAAAGCGCTTCTAAGTGACGGTTATAGATATATTTTTATAAACTTTTAAATACTGTATTTTCTAATGTTTATTTATAAATTTACGTATATTATTTTGAAGAAATATAGACATGTATAGATCTATATTTAAAGTAGTTCTTTAAACAAAAGATATTATATCAGAAAAATATTGCTTGAAATATCTTAAAAATATTATCATTCATGTACATAAATCCCTGAGAAATTTATTTATCTAAACTTTTATATATTATTAATTAAAGTATGGAATAGTGTTAATATTTATTTTATTGCAGATAAAAAACAAATATTCAATTTAATTTACTTTCGCCACCAATGCACTTCCACATAAAACACACTTGTCTCAACCGTTCATTTCTTGGACCTACTTTATTGAAAACTGGGAATTTCATTGAAGAAAGGTTACAATATATATATATATTGAGTAAAAGTGGTCTGTTATATTTGTTTCTTACAGAACTTTGCAGAAATATCATTACCATGAAATTAACGTATATATATATATATATGTAATATACAAATCAATATATATATATCAAAATACAGTACAATTTATATAAATTATATTCTTTTAGAAGTACTTTCGACTATACACTTTGTAATATTTATCAACTATATAACGTTGAATAATCAAAACGAGACAACCCTTAACAATACCCATAGTTCAATTCAGATTCCCCACAATTCTGTTATCTTAACATTTGATGACTGGCGATTCATTAACATTTGATGATTTCTTGAAATCAACATAGCCTCTTTTATTTTACATTTATTATGACAACATTCAATTTGAATAATTTTCATATTTTTATAATCACAAAAAAAAAATTGTCAAATGTTAATGAATCACCAGTCATCAAATGTTAAGATAACAGAATTGTGGAAAATCTGAATTGAACTATGGGTATTGTTAAGGGTTGTCTCATTTTGATTATTCAATGTTATATAGTTGATAAAGACTACAAAGTGTATAGTCGAAAGTACTTCTAAAAGAATATAATTTATATAAATTGTACTGTATTTTGATATATATATATATTGATTTGTATATTACATATATTGTGAAACGAATACAGATATCAAACTTTATTTATATATATATATATATATATATATATATATATATATATATATATATATAATATATATATATATATATATATATATATATATATAAGCATTACAATTTCATGACAAAGTTAAATGATATAGGAACATATTACTACAATAAATATAGATATATAGGGGATTTGAACTCGTATTTTCAAGCACTTTACACCTATGCACACTATCTCATACAACTGATACACATGACCATGCACACACAGAAAAGATAAATAATCACTAATAAAAATATTTTGTGCTGAAGCAGCACTCATCAGTTGGTCCACATTATCATCTCCCATATATATATATATTGTAATGGACAATTGAACAAACATATTACGCTGACCACATTGTGGCATCCTAATGTAATGGAACATACTTTTACTCCATTATACCAATCATCAGTTAAGTAGGACCTACAGTTTGTGGTGCCAAATGTAATGGAAAATATATCATATAAACATATTATACATCAAATGTAATGGAATGTCAATATATGAGAAGAAAATAATAATTCAAATATTGGATGATAAATGCAATGGAATATATGTAATCTAAATGAATCCAATTGTTGAGAAAGCTTAATATAATAATTTGTATAATTTAAATGAAGAAAGATAAAATTATCCCAGTTATATTTAAATAAATTGTTTATATGCCCTTCCAACTAGCTATACATGAAATAAATCTAAAATCATACAGAGCAATGAGATCTATCATTATAATTTATTTTCAAAGTAGATATAACTAACTAATCAAATAGAAATCAGAAACAAAGGGAATTCTATTAAATCCAATATACACATCCAATAAATAAATTTATGTATATCTAAACATATCAATGAATAATAATAATATGTGTAAGTAACTTAAAGACTAAATAATAAGTGAAATACAAAGTTATCCTCTATTAAATTGTGAATTCAATTAATTTCATAATGACTCTGGACTAAAAGAAAAATAAGAATAAAATATTAATACTCTTTCAAATAAATTACAAAGGCATTACTTATAAAACAAATAGTACATCCTTTATTTCTATATTACAGTTTAATTTTAGGTACTATCAATGTTTTAAATAAGTTTAAACACAAACCCAAACACACACACACACACACATATATATATATAAAATTAAAAATTTACATTTATTTGTTAATGACTTGTTAAAAAATTGGCTATTATAAAAATGCTATTGCTAATATTATTAAAGGATTTAAAAGAAATCAACACTATAATAAAATTAAAAACAAAAATATCAAAATGAAATGGATTTCAATGCCATTTATATCAGATGAGCAGGTCAAGTTTATTAGGAAAATTTATAATGGTTTGTGTCATATTGCTTTTGTCTCTACAAATAACATAAATAGATTGCTTCATAATTCTAAAATTCAAAATTCAAAGTTTAATCAAAATTCTATTATATATAGATTGATATGTGGATGCGGCATACAATACATTGGTGAATCTAAGTGTACATTTGAGAAGAGAATAAAAGAACATATGCTTTTATATAATAGAATTCAAAAAGAGAATCAATATGGAACAGATGTAAATAAACCTTCATCATCTGTTATATTTGATCATAATAAATCTTGTCAATATGGATTTAAATTTGATTATAAAAATATAAATATTATTCAAATTGAACATTGTCATAATAAACATAAAATAAAAGAGGCTATGTTGATTTCAAGAAATCGTCAAATGTTAATGAATTGACAGTCATCAAATGTTAAGATAACAGAATTGTGGGAAATCTGAATTGAACTATGGGTATTGTTAAGGGTTGTCTCGTTTTGATTATTCAACGTTATATAGTTGATAAAGACTACAAAGTGTATAGTCGAAAGTACTTCTAAAAGAATATAATTTATATAAATTGTACTGTATTTTGATATATATATATATATTGATTTGTATATTACATATATTGTGAAACGAATACAGATATCAAACTTTATTATATATATATATATATGGGAGATGATAATCTGGACCAACTGAAGAGTGCTGGTTTAGCACGAAATACTTTTATTAGTGATTATTTATCTTTTCTGCATGTGTGTGGTCATGTGTATCAGTGGTATAAGATAGTGTGTATAGTTAAAGGGTGCTTGAAAATCTGAGTTCAAATGTTTACAATTAAGCTCCAAGTATATGAAGAATGCCTGTATTTGATATATCTGTATATATCATATAAATTTGTAAGTACTATATATTTCTTTAATTAGTGATAAAAATAAATTTACTTATATAATTGTGAATGTTAGAAGATATTTTTAATTAGCTTTTCTTCTCTTCTTTAATTATATTTATAAAAAACATCTTTTTATAATTTGGATACAAAGTAATTAACTTTGAAATAAAAGAGATGATAATTTGTTAATTGAAAAATGGAACAGAAAAATTATATCATTATTAAATAATTGAAGAACAAGTTGTTGCTTATTTTTAAAGAATACCTAAGTACTTTAGAAACATTAAAAGCAAAAAAAATATGTTTATAAAAAGAAAATTATCAGTTCAGAGAACAGTTAAAATAAAAACAATAAACAATGAAAAGTTTTACCAGTTAAGAAGTACACCAGTATAATTTTTAAATAGACTGGAATCTATGGGATAAGCTTTTCAAAAAAATTGTAGATATAGTTTTTCAGATATGGATTAAGTCTCGTAAATAAAAAATGACTTAAAAACTTTACCTTTTGATCTTGCTCAAAGGCTTTCATTAGAATTTTTGCAACTGTTTTAGAACATCGTTTACAAATTTTGTATTATACTTTGCCTTCTCAAATAAATTTTTACAAAGTTTCATCAAATACTTGTACAATCACTGAAGTAATTTTGAGAATTATAATTTTATCAATGAATTATACTATCATTCAACTTAACTATGCATAATTTTTATTGCGTTTAGAATTCATAGAGCTAAGTCAAACACCAGTAAGTATAATACATTTTTATATAAAGATAAATTAATATGTTATTATTACAATTTAATTTATAAGTCTCAAAGTTTTTGCATACATAATTTTGACACCATTCATTTGAAATAAATACATTAATAATTATTAATAATCAATTATTAAACTAAAATTATTTCTAGGCGTTTTATGTTCTATTTAAAACTTTATTGATTTATATAAATATTTTTAGTGATGTTTATGTTTAGTTAAAGATATTGTGTTGTAAATTTTTATATTGTAAAATAATTTGGATATATGCAAGTTAGAGTGTTATTGTAGTTTTGATGTGCCAATTTAAAATATTTAAATTTTAAAACGTTCAGCTTAAATTTTTATGATTACTATTTTGAGCAATTGCCTTTAGATTATTTAAGGATCCCGTACGAACTATGGTTACTTATTTTTATTTCTTTATATAATTATAATTTTTTATTTTGTTAGCAAATAAATCACAAACTTGATTATGTAGTATTGTTATTTTGTTAATTAAAATTTAAGAATTTTGTTAATATTTGAGATTCTTTGTTCACTGCTTCATACTCTGGTTTGTTTATTATATCACTTTTATCTCATACTTCTCTACTGAGTGCAAAACTGGATACAGTAATAGAAATATGTGTAAAGATGAAGAACCTGAAGTTTCCAGGATAGTATCTATTTTATAGTCTCCTAAGGAAAGTATACTTATTATATATTTTTTATTACATAATAGTCAGTTTTATTTGTGGAAAAAGTTAAACAAAGTTAAAATCAATCCAGCAAGTGATTCAAAATTTATTGTTAAATAGGTTACCAGCCATTTATTGCTGCAGAAAAAAAATTAAATATAAAATAACAAACAGTCCCATCCTGATTCCTAGAAAACCTAGTGTGTAATATATTCTTCATCACTTATCCTCTCTAAGTGACTATTTACCTTTGACTTATATATATATATATATATATATAAGTCAAAGGAAAGGTAAATATATATATATATATATATATATATATATATATATATATATATATATATATATTCAAAATTTAAAACATGTTCTGATTTCATATTATGCAAATTTCCATAGCAAATTCGTTTTTAAGTCATAAATGTAATTTACCTACTGCTCCCATTCTGAGATAAAAGCTTCCAGCATGGAGATCTGTTTCACCCGCTTTCTTGGTTCTCGTTGTGTTCTCGCCCTCGTTATGAAGCTGCTCATCCATTGGCCGCCATCGCCTCAGAAGAAATCTCAACAAAGACGAGATACGAGTGAATTTTGTCTCTCGTAATAAAAAAGCATAAACGTAAATTAGGAAGATGATACTGACGAAATATAAATACAAATAGAAGCCCTAAAAATAAACAAATAAAAAACAAAAATAATGTAACACATGTATTTCATTACTTTATTAATATAACAAGCAAATACAAATAGTTACAATATTTCAATATATATAAACACTAATTTATTTTAATAAATTATTAACAATAAATAGTAACATTTTAATTATTTATTAATACAATTTTTTTTTAATGATTAAATCACTAATTACATCTTTTCTGTGGAAATTAATAAAATGCATTATGCTTCATTCCAAATTTTAGTTACTGTAAAATATCTGTGCATTAAGGCATATAACTAAAAGATAAACTTTATGATTAATTGTCTCAGTATATTATTGTTTGTCACTTTATTAACGTGTACATTTGACATATTGAAATGACCATAAAACAATAATTAATGGAAAAAAACGTTTTTACATAGACAATAATTCAAAATGAAATCAATTTTATAACCAGTAAATAATTTTGTAATAAATAATATATATTTTACAAATAAAATATCTATTAAATCTTAACAATCTTCATTTAAACATTTTCCTGGCTCACATACATTAAAAACTAAAGAACACCATAAATTTTGTGAGTAAAACGTTTTCAAAACTTACTTAAAAACTATCATTATCTATTTTTTTTGATAAAGAGAGCATCTCAGCAGAATCAAACCTGTTATAGTCCTCCCTTCTCTTAGAAGTGGACTATTCCAGATGCCTCCTTATCTGATTGGATTAAGCATTGTTTGTCACAGGCCAATAGGCTGATGTATAGATAAAAACATAGCCAATGATTATTACAGGTCAATAAGCAATGATGCTTGCTGAATTCAAAGGTTTTCAATAAGGTCAGGGATCTGGGTATAAATAGTCAGCCTTTTGTGAGGATCAGGAAAGAACATCTGTCTAACCTGAAACAGGCTCTTTGTGTTCTCACAGGGAAACTCTGCTAACCTAAACAGCAGCAATTATTCCCATTGATAGCACTACACTATTTAATCTACACAACTAGGTAAGTCCCACAAAGACTGGCTGCTGCTAAGACCACACTCGGCTTGAGGCAAGCTGTCTTATACAGCTGGAAGAGCCACAACCATGAGGCAAGCCATCAGATGTAGCTGGAAGTGGTAGGCAGAACTCAGAGTTTACATTAAACTTCAATACTCAGCATTTGTAAATATTCTCTTGTATGAATATATATATATATATATATATATATATATATATATATATATATATATATATATATATATATATATATATATATATATATAATAAAACAAAATACAGTACAATTTATATAAATTATATTCTTTTAGAAGTACTTTCGACTATACACTTTGTAGTCTTTATCAACTATATAACGTTATATAGTTGATAAAGACTACAAAGTGTATAGTCGAAAGTACTTCTAAAAGAATATAATTTATATAAATTGTACTGTATTTTGATATATATATATTGATTTGTATATTACATATATTGTGAAACGAATACAGATATCAAACATTATTTATTATATATATATATATTGTATAATCTGTTGTGTTTGGTCTGGATTACAGACCCAACCAACAGGAAATAATATAAAATAATACTAAGACAAGTATTACAATTAATATATTTATTATATGTAATACTTGTCTTAGTATTATTTTATATTATTTCCTGTTGGTTGGGTCTGTAATCCAGACCAAACACAACAAAGCCAATAAAACAAAAAAATATCTAAGATAAAAAATTAAGATAGTAAATGCGCTAAAGAGTAAAAGTTAAAACTATATAAATAACTTTGAAAATTAACTTTTCTGTTATTGAAAATGTTTTCAACTTAGAAAATGGTATTAGATATTTAAAATTAAATTAGTTGCCCTAAAATATCAAATATTACCTTCCCAATTATAATTACTATACAAATAAGTCTCAAAATAAATTACAATTATTTCACTAATAATAATTTTTTGCTCTAATGTCATTTATAGAATTTGAAGATATAATCTTGTGAAATGATGAAATCATTATAAAAAAAACAACATCAGAAACACATAAACAATCATCTCAAAGTCCTTAAAAAAACTGCACGCTGATTTTGTCTTGCAATTGCAATGCTAAATTAAGCCTTTTATAGCATCACACTTAACATAATTGTTTTTTTTTATTCCAGTTTTTATTTCTTTAACAATAAATCAATTTTAAAAACCTTAGAAAAAAAAGTTAACAATTAAAATTAATAAAACTTTTATAATCATTTAAAAATTCTCAAGTACAATAATTACATATCTGAAATAAATAAAAATCAACTTTACTTTTATCTTAAAAATTTGTACATTTCTCTTGAAAATTATTTATGTATATATTTAATTCTCAAACATATTCCACTCAAAAATCTCCACTATATTTACCTATAAATATATATTTTAGCCAATATATTTTACATACCAAGATTAAAATAATTGCTGTCATAGAAAACTTGTATTGTTCAAGTTAATATGAAAATGTAAATAGTATGCAATAAGACTCAAGAGCATTGAGTTAGCTTTTGGCATGTTTCTGCCAGAATCATAGTGCTAAAACCATTTGCACTGTTAAAAATATGTATATATAGTGATGAAGATCAATATACAAATAAAGAGCAGTATGTTCCAGTTTTTTGACAATGATATGGATGAATCTTTTTTTATTAATGGAATGAAGATTCCTAGCAATTGCCCATGCTTCTTTGTATTTTGGGAGGGACATATGGACCCTAGTCTGTTCATGATTGAAAATGATTTGTTTATATTTATGATTGGAATTTGCTTTATTATATAAATGTGTGTGCTGGATTACTCTCATCGATTTATTTTCCCAATAATACACTGAGTTACAAGCTGGGGCAAGAAATGAAACCTTATAGACAATCTTGGAAGCATGTTCAAACATATTCCTGTTCTTAGTATTATTTAAAAAGTTGTTGAGAGAGGGGGGTGATCTGAATTTCATTCTAAAATTGTCCACACAGGGGTTTCAAAGACTCATTGTCATATAAGATATGTATGGTAGACATATCCATGGACTAATTGGGTTAACATTTTCAGTTACCTTGTTGATGTTATTATAAAAATTTTTAACTGTTTTTATTATATTATTATAGCTATAACCAATAGTTGTTAAATCCCTAATATATGAATCAATATTAATTTTTCTATGTTCTAATGGAGTACTGGACTTAGGATGGATGATATTCCTCATTTGGATTATTTTCACATTTATTCTGTAATCAAGCTCATTTCTATTTCTTTGGTCTTATATAACTAAAAAAATGTATTCTTTGGTTGTTATCTTTATTTTTAACAGTCCACTTCAGGGGTGATGCTTTACTCAGTTTTAGATGTATATTATTAATTTGAGCTTCTGAGACACATATGAGTATGTTATCATGTATGTCTGTGATACAAATGTCATTATTTGCTGAGACCAAATATTTTGGTAAAATGTTACTTTTAAATTTTGAGAGGACAATGCTACTAACAATGCTATTCAATGGGAGCCATCCACTCATCATTTTATAACATTTTCAATTGGCAATAACTATAATTTTATTATTTAACTAATACAGAACTTCAATTATAAAATTCGTTTTTGTACTGTAGTGATTATAATTATTTTTCTGTGAAAGGTCCTCTATGATGTCAATAGAAAGGCCATGAGGCACTGATCCATAAAGTTCCTTGACATCTAATAAAGCTAACGTGGTTTTTATTAACTTTAATGTTTTTAATTTTTTCCATTCACGCATAAGAGTCAACTTGAAAATCTTCAATTAACCAGTCAACAATGTTCTTAGCTATCTTACAATAATATACACCAGTAAAATTAATCATTAATCTTAGTGGTTGGCCTTATCATATGAAGCAGAATTGCAGTAGATGGGTACATCACAAGATACTCAGCATATATGAATGCCTTATTGCATATTTTTTTTACAAAATATTAAATACAAATTTGTCTTTGCAATATTTCAAATTATATGTATCAATGTTTTTAAATTGAAACTTTGTAATCTGAAAATTCATTCTTTAGTCATAATCATCATGATTTAACATAATGAATCTATTGCCTTTATTTCCTTTCAGACATATTATATTATTGTTTGGAAAAAAATACTTTGTTTTATTTACTTTAATCAACCAATCATTATTTAATCTATTCCAGTTATATGAAATGAGCAAGTTAGCCATTCTTTTGATCACTTTATATTTTTCCAATTACATTTTCAAATTTTACTTCCATATCAATAATGACTTCCGTGTGTGGGCATTTTCAGTCTCCACCAATGAATCTCAAGCCTAATTCAAAATGTTACTGATTTTCTCAAGAAGCTTAAGCTAGTCAAATTTACCCAATTATCAGAAGTCTTGTTATGAAGAATGATACCTTGTTTGTTAGCAAGGAAATTTAATTTATTATTTATTTGGTCTTTAGCTTTAATGCAATAATTATGCGGTTATCCACAATTTCAGCTGGTACTTTGTAGTCTTTCTCCATACATTTAAACCACCATTTTCCTTGTTTTAGATTTCTGGCACTTCCCCAAAAGTTATTATACAATAATACCTACTATTACACATTCAGCGAGTTTTATCCCAGTTGTATATATTAGTATTTATCTACAAATTGCAACAATTAGAGAACACCTTGTAAGATAAACATGATTTTAGAAACTGAATTGTTTCATGTTTAACTGCGATTGCCTTGTTTATTTTAAACATCATCTTGTTTAATAGATGAAAATCCATAATACTTATATAAACATCAGAAACTATACACCTTTCAAAAATATATAGAGTACAAAAATTGTATTGTTCAAGTTAATATGAAAATGTAAATGTAATTCAATAAGACTCAAAAGCACTGAGTTAGCTTTCAGCAAGTTGCTGAAAGAATCATAATGACAAAACTAATTGCTTCTTTAAAAATTGTGTGTATATAGTGATGAAGATCAATTTACAAATAAAGTGCAGTATGTAAATGAGATATTCCAGTTTTTGACAATGGTACACAGGAATCTTTTCTATTAATAGAGGATCCCTAGCAATAGTTTACACATTTTTGTATTTTTTCTCTATCATCCCTCTTTGTGCATATTGCTCTAACATGAGGGGAGGGAGATATATTTGCATATTGCCAAAAGCTAGCTCTGTGTTCTTTAGTCTTATTACATTATATTTACCATTTCATATTAAACAGTACAAGATTTTTAATGATTATATATTTTGTGAAAAGGGTATAATTATCAAGATCCATAAAATAATTGTTATTAAAAATAATATGATATTGCCTTATATAAAAAAATCATCAATGAATTTATGTTTTCCTAAAAATGATATCTATTCACTTTTGACCATGTATAAAAATTCTGGGGAAATACAAACATTTTCAAAGAATAAACATATGACAAACACTGGCGAAATACAAACTTATTCTAAGGATAGACTTACTCGGCAACTTTAAAGACATTTGCAACCCTAAGCTGTGTTTGTTTTTTTAATTATATAATTAATATTTCAATTTAGATAAAATGTGCATTCTGAAAAAAAGTTGTAAATACTTCAAAAATTAATTTAAAAAAATATGAATATTTTTAATATATGAAAATGAATAAATAAAATGCTACCTGATAAAAAAATATTTGATGAAAAAGTGTTTTTATGGGTTTTAATCAGATTTTTTTTTTAAAAAAACAAAACAAAACAATATAACATTATTGACTACACTTAATTCACTTTTTAAAAAATGAATAAAGAAGTTATATCCAAGTTTCTGAGTAAAAGTTATCCTGATTATTTTAAAATGTCAACTTCTATTATACTACTTCAATTGACTTCTGTATAGATTTTCTTTTCAAAATATTTGAATGCAGGATCGCAGTCTAAATTTTTTTCAGATACTTGTATAAAATTTTAAATTAATAAGTATACACAAACATTTTATCCATAAACTTACAGAAAATAATTAGGCAAAAAATGTAATTTTTTTTTACCAAGTATAACTTGGAAACATTTAATTCAAAACCTCACTTTAAATGTTCTGATTGTCCTTAGATTTATTATATGAATAGCATACATTTCGTTATTACACTACTTTTACTTTTGATATTTGCTATACACATTGCAAAAAAAATGTGAAATTGTTTGTGTTATTAGTTTTTATTGGTAAATAATTACCTACTGTTTTAAAACCAATAATTAAACTGATAAATATAAATAGCTCAGTAATGAGGGTTGTTGCAATAGAGTGATAGAAATAGACATATTGTGGATTATCTGCTAATGGTAACTTAGATATCAATTATTTATTTATTTATATAAAATATGTGGTGATTAAAATTATGAATTTGAAATGTTTGTTTTAAATGAAGATGTTTTATATTGTTTTCTATGCATAAAAACTTAGGTATTATGATATATTTAGCAATTCACTCATTCATCTCTTTTTAGAATAGTATTGACTTTTTGACTACTTTTGGAAACAAGTTGACTATATTTTAAAACTAGAGAAGTTTCTGCTATTGCCAGAATTCAGTCTATGGGGTTTACTAGATTAGCTATAATAATTGTTATCTCATTGACTTAATATATTCAGCTTTTTTGATATGATCATCAATTATGAGCATGTTAAGAGGAAGACTAGCATGGTGTGGGATATTATCATACCAGCAGTATAAAAACTGAACATAATTGTGTAAAAAATAATGTAACACTATCAATAGCACTCATTTTACACATTTATAAATATAGATCTCAATCTTTTTTTAATACTATAAATCTGATGACAAGTCACAAAAGAGCTTTAAAATTGTAAAATACCTGATTGTATATTATAATGGTAGTGGTATAAAAGCTAGTAACCAGAAAAAGGTAGTAAAGTTACATGATTTAGCCAAGAGAAAAAGAAGTAGCAGTTGAAAGAATTGTAAAAAATCACATATGGAATAATAAACAAAAAGTTACATTTGTAGGGTCATGTTGAATTTTTTATGATAATTCAAGTCATAAATATAATTCTTGTAAAATTAACATTTTTAACAAATAAAAAATATATAACAATCTTGCTACTAAATCATTTTTCTGAAATTTCGAATTATTTGAAGATTTTAAGGCTTTATACTCAACATTCTGTTATAAATAAAATTAAATAAAGGTAATTTAAATTCTGTAATATTAAATGCGTTATTAAGGAAAAATAATTAGTTCAATTGCATTTTTAGAAATGAATACAATTATTTATCCATGACATTATTTATAATAACCATAACTATTTTAGATATTGTTGTATGTAATTAACAAATTATTTAAATTAAACTATAAATTCAAAATTATGTATTATGAAATGAATTTTGTATATCTGTAAATTAAAAAAAATATATATTTTATTTGAATAATTATGTAAACATAATTTTGCATTTTAAGAATTTAAATTTAAATGTTCATTAAACTAAAAAGGTTGTTTAAAAATAAAAATAAAAGTGATTTCAATTATTATTTGAAATTCATTTTATTAATTAAATGAGTTAGTTATTAATGAGATTGATTAAAAAGATAAATATTTCATCACACCCAGTAAATAGGTTCAACTTGTTAAATTAATTTGGAAAATGCCAGATTATCTTGTGGTAAGTTATGGGAAAATAGAGAAAATATATAAGAAATGACAAAAACACTAGTGGGTAGTTTGTCTTCTTTAATTAATTCTAAAGTTGAAATTTAGTACTTAACTGCCGATGTTTGAAGAGATCAAAAATAATTCCCAAGAACTAACAAGAGTTCTTCAAGGAAAAAAAAATAGCCTTGAGTTTATTGGGGAAAACAAGCTAAGCTTGTACTGAGGTATTGTAAATTATCATTTTTCAATTCACAACTTAAAAAAAGTTATCCATCACTAAATTGAATAATAAAATGGTTTGTCAACCAGTAGTCTCTGAGAAAAAAAAATATAGCACCATGAAATTGTTCTATAATTTGTTTACTATCATCCTACAAATAAAATATGTGTTTTTGAGACAATAGCCTGTTTTACCACAAAAGAGCTGTGAAATTTAAAATAGGTGTTCTAGCTAGAAAATACAACCTGAAACCAAAATACATTTATTTTGAATATTTTTAAAATTGATATTAACATTAAACCATGCATAAATAAAAGAATGGTAAAGTAAAAATAAATCAAGATGAAATATCAGAGGTCATTTTAGAATAATTCTTCTGAAAATAAGTAAATCCTTAGTTTTAATTGTATTTTATTTCAAATATTTCAAGATCCAATATTTAAATAGTAATAGATTAATTAATTGTAAATTTTTAATAATTATTTTTCCTCTGTAAAATATTTTATAAAACTTTAATTTTCATTTATATAACATATTTTTATAAAATGTTTTATTATGAGATATTAAACAATGTAAATTTTTATTTTAAAGAAGATGTCTCATATAGGATGTGTATAATTAACATATGATTTCATGTGGTATGTGATTATCTTTATGAGAAGATTAGGGAAGATGGGGGTAGAGATAAATAATGTAATAAATACAACCAGATATATATATATATATATATATATATATATATATATATATATATATATATCTTCATATATATATATATATATATATATATATGAAGATACTATATAGGAGTGATTTATGTATTTATAGCTGTCTCTATCACATATAATGTACTGCTTTGGAAATGAAATGTGATTTGTATATATTGTCATAATTTAATTATTCTTTAAATTGGTATTTTAAAAACAAAAAATAGTAGTTGTTTCCATTCTTTATTTAATTCTTTACTTAATGGTGTAGAATATATTTTACTTATTTACATGATATTGGGTAATGTAATGTTTAGAAACAGTTTGCAGTGAATGCTTCCAAATTGTACCAAACCATAAGTAAGTTAATATATTGTAACTAAATAAATAAAAGCAGTCCATAATCAAAATAGTGTTCCAAAATGGCAATATCAAAATGGTCTGCAGGGGAAAAAAGATGCCAAAATAATAAACTAGTCATTTCAGGTATCTGGTATATTTTGAGCCCTAGTTGGGCAACCATTGTAACCTAAATAAAAAGTATCAAGTAGTGGGTGAGAACCATTGGTAATCTAATAAAAATATTTCAAAATAAATCCATCAGTATTTTACCCATTTTTATCTATAGTTTTATTTTATTAAGTGAATACTAAGTGAATATTATGTGAATATGGTCTATTAGGGTGCAACTATGTTATCTAAACATAGATAAAGTTATATTCTCTATACCTATTAACAAATGTACTGGGTATGAACCCCTTTTAGTACCTTATTTATAACCAGATGTAGGATTTGGGATTTTAGATCTATATCAACTTTGCACTAACATTAAAAAAAACAAAAAAACATATTTATGCTTTAGTGGTACATATAAAATTTATCAGATAAAATTATCACTTAGATTTTAATACTATAAATGCATTTCAACATTCTCATAAGTCTTTCTAGCTCATATCAAACACTATTGATTTATGGTGGCAATTCACTCAGCCTTAAATGATGTTGGATGATTGGAATGGTGGTTATCTTATAATGACTCACAAATGATAACCAAATACAGTGAAAATCATTATTTATCTATGGCCCTTAAACACATTTGATTAGATCATTGATTTAAAAACATGATAATGATGATGACAATGATAATGGTACTTTCAGCCACAGCTTTAGAACTAACACCTAACAAAATTTATCTTTTATAAACTTATAATTATTTGCCTAACATTACAATTTAAATTAGAACTTAACCATTAATATTCAACAGTGATGATGAATGATTATAATTAATAAAGCAATGAATACTCTTAATAAAATATATGCCTCTTTTAATAAAACAAATTGACATTTATTACTAGACTATTAAAATGTACACAATATTTAAAGATATATGTGAAAATTTATATGAATAACAATTATGAGTTATTTATATTTAAATCACAATATTAATAACATTAAACTCTTCATTCTTTCTCTTAAATGACAGTATCCAATTTCTATGTAATAATATAATGTTTGTGCATTAATTTCGACTGAAAATTTATAACCAAATGAAAATATTTAATTAAAAAACACACTTTCCACACACATACTTGTGTAACCTTATAAATTTAAACATAACATATAAAGTAAAATGATTAATTAGAAAAAGGTTGATCAGATTCTAGAGAGAGAGATAAAAGCATTTATAGAAATAAGCTTTAAATTACCTATCTCCCTTCTAAGTGATTGAGATCATTAATCATTATTTTTTAAAAAAATCTAATCCCTTCATTGCTACCTTTCTATCACTTTTAACATTCAAGCAACACAGATATACTTGTGAAAAATATAAATGAATTACTATGTGTGTGTGTATGGTGGATTACTATTATAAATAAAATATTATTATTAAACAAAAAAAACCTTTTAACATATAAACATATTATATAATTTTGAATTGAGCCACAATAATACATTTCACAAAATAAAATACATCAATAAGTGGATACATATAATAATTTTAAAATACATAAAACCATCAATACTGTACTACATATTATTACTGAAACTCTGCTTTTACTGGAATTTGGTTTTAAACTTCAGAGATAATAAAAGATAAAGAATTCTGTTATTAAAAATTTTGTTAATATTCCCTGTTATGATAAAAAAATATATAATTAAAATTTATATTACCTGTCCTCTTTTTACTCTCTTGAGGCACACACTTTCCAAGAGTAAAAAATCAGCTTGTTGAATGTTTATAAATTTTGCAGCAACCACATATACCAATCTGTAAACGACATATATTACCAATTTTAGCAGTTTACTGAAACAGACCTATTTTTTCTTGGCTTGGGCTTGCAATTCTTTTACTGTGATGATGATGATGGTGTAGTTACTTGCTTCCATAGGGACCATTTGACACTAGAATTGTTTCTTCATTTCTTTTCAGCATATTTATGTTAATAGATTATGGATATTTGTAGTTTTCATATGTTATCATTTTTGCTGGGGTTTAAACTCAGTCACTGGCATAACTGAACTAGCATGGTTTAACATTTTTCTGTAGTTTATTTAATTTCATTTTTGATTTAAAAGTACAGGTGAGCAATCAGTTCTTCTATCTCATTTTTCACAATCAGTCACAATATGTGTAATCCTTCTGGCTCAGACTCTTCAGATATTCATTGGCTGATGGCTGGATTGGCCAGATGAAACATACATGTATTTAGCCTGCTATTACTATATGAAACTTTCCAAATAAAATTATACATAATAATGATCGCAATTCAATCTTTCTTTCCACAATTTAACTTGTTCTCTTTTCACAGTTTTAATATATTTCTCTTCTCTCTAAGTGATCACCAGACCTTTATAGCACTGAGTTTTTTACAGACCACCCAGAGAGAATTCAATTTCTATTAGCCAAACCATTTGATTAAAATTGATCATCTGCTTCCAATTTACTGTTGATAAGAAATCCAAAGTAATAGATGGAAACATGTGATGTTATTAGTTAAATCATCTAATTTAAAACTGATCATCTATTTCAAATTTACTGTTGGTAAAAAACAGACTAATAGATTTCTCGATAATTAACTAGTCTGAAAGGAATCCATTACCTTAATGGCATCATACTTTTGTCTCAAATCTAGCCTCATAGATTTAATTACCTTTGTCTCCAATTATCTCTTATTTAAAGACTTTCAACTATACTGGCCAATTAAACCTCTAACCTTATGAGTTTAATTAACACATTACAAACAATAAAGTCCTTACAACAATAAAGCTTTTGAAATCTTAAAATATTTCAACATAATTTTTTCTTTCAATATATGTATAACTGTAAATTTATTTATGTAAAATACAAGCACAAACTCAAATATTCAGACATTCATAAAAACTTGCCTATCAAAAACAATCTGAATGCTTTTTACAAAATATAACTTAATATTCAAAACCAAATTATTAAAACTATTAGACTTAAATTATTGTTATAGGAAGACTAAAAATAAATAGCAGAATTGACTAAGTATAGATCAATTTTGAAAAAAGTTAATCAAAATATGACAATGATTAACTAAATCATTTGTGTCCACAGACAACTGTCTATATGTGTTCTAATCCTAACTTTTACAGACAACTCTTAAATAATTCAAGGTTTATACTATTCTTTTGGTTTTTTATCAATACAAAACAAACAAAGAGCATAAATATTTTCCCGTCTCTCTTTTGGTCCTAGGCTTTTGTGACTTGATCATGTAGGGTTTAAACTTGTGTATTCTACAGCTTCATTTCGCATATAAGAAAATGTGATGATGATTTTTTTGTTTTAATTTTATGCACATTACTAAAATTTATCCACAGGCTAAATTGAAATGGGCACAATATAATATTTAACATTTTATAATAATCACATTAAAATAATTTATTTTAAGATACTTTTAGGTAGTTATCATAGCAGTGGCATTTCTTTAGCTTTTTTACTATTTATAGATTATATAAATTGTTTTTCATGTAAAAACCATTTGTTAAAATGTTTTGTTAAAAAAACTGAATATGTCAGTATTATACTGAACTTATACAAAATATGAATATGAAAGCAAACTGACAATGCTTGATAAAACTGACAGGTACTGATTGGTATATTATAGGACTTCAAGACAATTCTGAGTGTGTGTTCTATTTTATAATTTCAAAACCAAAAATTTTAATTTTCATTAATTCACTTGAATATTTAAACTTATTTATATGATATATTTGTATTTTTTTTATTTTAGCCTGTTTAGCAGCAAAGTCCCCTTTCCAAACTTGAATGAATCTTGGTGAGGCTTTTGAGCATATTCACCCATATTTGAACATTTTGTTTTTAACATTATTTTTTTCTATATAATATAGTGATAATCTTATTTACTGAAAATGTATGATTTCAAGTGATAGACATTCTAAGAGTCCTATAACAACACAGGCCTGTTATTTTTGTATTCATCTTTACATCACCCTTAAATCACTCTTATTAATTTGAATTTTACTATTATTTTATCAAAAACACCACAGTGAATAATGTTGCCACCTTTAGAATTTTTTACAACTAATGAATCAATAATATTTAATTTCAATTGTACGACAATGATGTATGCACTGCCTTCCAAGGTGCTGATTCATTGTTTTTTGTATTTTCTACAGAAGTGTGCCTGTCAATGAATTTTGACAGTTCTATTTTTTCATTTTAATTTTCAAAGTTAAACATAAATTTTAGAATTTTTCTCACACATATATTATTTTTTTCACAAAATATGCATGAAATATTAATTCTTTTAGAAGAATTTAGTAGAAAATATTTACTTTTAAATGAAGGCAAATATATTTATGTTTACTACTATAGATTATTTCAATTATAAATAAAAATTTATCTTTTTTAAAAAAATAACTTTGTTTACTTTAATATACTAACAAATTATTAATTTGCATTTTAGAAATTAAATTAAAACAAATATAGTTTTTAAAGATGAATACACTTTTACTGTTGAGTATGTAATTGACCAATCAAAAGTTTGGAACTTTAATTGAAAATAGAGATTTTGTATTACAAAAGAATTAAATATATTATTTATTGTTGTTAGAATTTAAAAAAAATATTTTTTATCATTTTGACAAAAGGAAATTCTAGTTTAGTTAATAAAAAAAATGTTTCTGCTTTACCATAACAAACTTTTTAAGGGTTGTCCTTTTAAAAATAAATATTTTCAAAAAAATATTAATTTTAATGATATAAGTTTTCGATTTAAAATGAGCCTTTTATAAAAAATATGGCAAAAATTACCTTTAATTTGTAAAAAAATATTAAAAATTACATTTTGTTCTTTTTTTCACTGATTATACCTATTTTGATTTGGGCTAATCCACTCTGCCAATCAGAAATTATCATTTGTGTTGGCATCAGGGGTTATCTCCCTCATAATATTATGGCACAAATTAGCAATTCTCATTTACCAAAAAGTTTATATAATGCTAACATCTTCAGATTTTTTTAACTATTCATTTTAAAATTGTAATTGCAATAAAGTAAAACTGTGCATTTATATACTATTAGGAAGATATAGCTATCACAGCACCACTATTATGCCCAAAACAGCAAAAAATCCATGGTATTGTCACACTTTTTACTACAAACCATTAAAGTGAAAAAATATTCATTACAGTTTGATTTCATTTTCAAATGTTTGTTTTTAACAAGATAATTCATAAAAGCAAAACTTCAGTGAAAATATTTTTTGTCAAATTTTAATAAAAATAGTGTAATGTTGACTTTTAAAACATATTTTCATTTTTTAAAATGGATGAACCAAAATTCATTTCTTTTAAAATTGGAATTCCAATAAAAATATATCATTCAATAATTTTTAAGAATATACAATGTTATGAGCCAGTAAAAAAAGAGTCATTGTTAATGTTACATATTTACTTTATACTGGTTTATTTTTTTATTTTGTAAAATTAAAATATTATTTTTTAAATGAATTTCATTTGTAAGCTTATATTTGTAATAAGTAATGTAAACAATATCAATACACTTGTGTCTTGTTTTATGCGGTAGATAAGTTCCGCAGAAAACCCACATTAAAAAAATCGCACAAAAATTGACTTAACTTACCTTGAGAAATAGGGGATAGGTTCTGTAATTTTTATAAATTGCATAAAAGCAAAGCAACAAGAACAAATTACTTTAAAATTCACATTAAAATAATAAGGAAATAAAGTATGACTAATAAAAAATTTTAAATATTTGAAAAAAATAATACAATACAAACTTTTTTTACTTTTTTTTATTAACTACAGTATTTAATTTTACATTTTCATAGATATTTTAATCATTACTTTTATTTGACAATATGCATTTATTTGTGAACTGGTAAGAAATCAGATTCATCAGAAGAGGAAGTACAATACTGCCACTTTTAGTCTTGTGCTGTGTTAATGATTTTCTGTTGACAATATAATTAGTGATTAAATTTTGAGATGATGATTTTACTAATTGTTTATAAACCTCATGATATCCAGACATATAACTATTTAGCTCTCATTGGAATTTGTGAGGTTGTTTATTTTTTGAAACTCAGATTTCAGCATTTTTTAACATTTTTCTTTGTCACACACATCAATGTAAAATCTATGATTAATTGATTTATATTTATCAGAAAATAATAAATTTGTCTTTTTTGTTAACTACTGCAATAAATTTTAAATGTTCACATTTTGTTTCTATACTTAAAAAATGCGATCACAATCAAAACAAAAAGATTATACATTATCATTAGAAAGATTATTTTCAGTTTACAAAAACCAATAAAATCTTCATTATTAAGTTTAAAAATGTAAAAGAATATTTATTTCTGTTACATCTAACAAAATATGTTTTAAAAGTTTAACATTTTTGAATATTTATTGGATATTTTTACATGTAAGTATAAATCTATTATTATTATTTACTGATTAGTATAAGTAGGTTATTTACATAGAAGTTCAGATTCTAAATACAACTTCAGGCCATATTTACATTATCTGCTATTATAATATTATATTTTTGAAAAAAAAAAAGAAAGTATTTCAAGTCAAAATAAGTAATTAATAATTTAAATTTCTTAATATCTAATAAAGATAGTGAAATATGAACTTCTTTATTGCATAAAAGAAAACATGTAGAAAAAGATATTAAGATGAAACATGAACCACATAACTTCAAAATTGGATTAAAATAATCTGTATAAAATGAGACCCAGGTGTATATCATATAGAATAAAAGTTTAATGTTGGAAATGTGACCAAAGTTCTCATTAAATTCTTTCAAAAAAGAGAGGGTGGAGTTAGACAATAAATAATAAAAAGTAATAAACAGATATGTTCATTTCTGAATCTAGAGATAACTTTGAAGTTACAGAAGCATTCTTATCCTTAAAATAAATAAAGTTGATTTGTGCAGACAAGTATTACTTTTATAAACAGTACAGATGAATAAATAAAATACATTTTTGGTACAGAAATATTACCAATTTATTTGAATTCCACCACTGAGATTATATTTTGAATAATAACATTATACAAATCAGAGATAATGGCTGGCTATAGCAAAAACAATGTTATGCTCAATATTGTACTGGATAAATAAAATTTTGGTTGGGAGCATTTTAGTATTGATTTTTAGTTTAACATTTATCCAGTATTGAAGTGATGGATCTGTAGACTAGATCCATGCTTCACATCTTTCTAGATTGTTAGACTAGGATAAAACCAGATCCACACAAGTTACAATGTTTATAAAACTTTCCATCTGCCATTTTATATACATTTAATTTTTAGACCAGCTAATAAATGATTAAAATATCAATTTTCTATTTAAAATGTTTTTTATTATAAATATTGGTGGTGCCCAGATATATATATATATATAATTACAGATGAAAACTTTTATAAAAACCCTGCTAACATTCCATAGCATCAAACAAAAGAAAATCTATTAACAAAATGGTAATGGAATTTTTTAATTAAAGTAAAATTAAAATGGAAAACATATTTGAAACATGAATTCTTCAAATCTACATTAAATTAAAAATAGATTTGAAACAATAAAATCATTGGGTTTATCAGGAGAGTGGATCTCAAGAATACAATGCAAAATATTTTAGGTCGATAATCGTGGTCACAGAATATCAACATATCCACTTAGCCTTGGCTGAGTGAAAAAGAGAATTTTCTAAAAGTAGTCATAAAATGGTATAAACAGACCACACACAATAGATGTCAGCCAGTCATAATTTTCGTTCAGTGATTGCCTGGTGAATCCATGCCAGTTAAATTTTAAATAAATATTAAAATGTTTAGAAGCATGGTAGTGAAGATGGCCTTGTAGGCTGCCTGTCTCCCATTTGTCCAAGTATGATCACCAAAATACCATAAACCAGAGAAACCTTATAAAAATGTGCAACAGTTGGACTGCTGAATTGTGAACTCTCAAATTAAATTCATAGCTAGCTATGCCTGTGCAGAATTTGTATTTCATCGTGGGATCCAAATTTTCAAAAGACTCAGAATAAATTAGGTAATATGTTTCCAATTTGTTTATTTCTAACCACACCAGTTGACTTGATAATGTAATTTTTCTACCTTTAGTGTCTTCTTAAATGAAATTCCCTTAATTTAATGTAACTGTTTAACTAAATTATGTAACCATTTACTTGATGCTAATTTAAATTTAATGTCTCTGCTCTCATTCTGTCTGTCTTAAAATTATCCCTCTTAATACTAAACTCTTCTCTTAAAGCAGTTCAGAAAGATTATTATTTACTCTTGGATATATTTGTTTAAGATTGTTAAATGTCTTATTTAAAATAAAATCACTATATGCCAATTTGTTCCATCTTGACAAAAGTTTTATATAATTAAATATTTTGCTTCCTATTTCTCAACCAACATTTTTCAATAAATAAATAAATAACTCTCTAGTTCTAAATGATTAATACTTGGAGCAACCCTTTTTGTCAAGATGAAAAAATTTTATATTATTATGTACTTTAGAATATTTATGCATATACAGTTTAGTTTTTGGAAGAGATTCTAAGTCAGATATAAGATTTATTTAATTATATTATTTCATGTTATACGAATAAAAGGGAGTTTTTTTTTTTACAAACTTTACTCTTGTTAAATAGTAAAAGAGAGTATAAAATGTTTAATTAAACTATTGGTGGGATTTTGTTTTGAAGGAAGAGACATGTCACCCAGGAAATGATATTCTTAATAATATTTATTTAATGCTTATTTTATTCTTGTTGGTCTGATCTCGATCAATCCATATAACATTTTTGTAATCTTTAATAACTCAGTACAATTTTATATTTAAATTCTAAAAATGTATTTTCCAGTACTTGTATTTTGCCTTGCAAGCATTTTGCTTGATCACTTGTTTTTGTTCTTTGTGATGGCTAAATCAGAATTAGACCACATGATAATTTCACTGGCTATGAATTTTTTTATCAGGATATGAAAGACAACTTGAAAGACCTGGGGTAAGCTGAGATTAGCTAGCCTTGGCAATTCCCATCCTTTCACCTCTAATATTTTGAGATTTGCTAATGGCACACACCATTCATTTTATTTCACAGCATCACTAGAACAAGGCAGGGGAATTAGGTCTATGCTGGTAATGTAATATCAAATGCTGGGTCTATCCATTTTTTTTTGTCCTGAGCACATCATGGTAGATTGACTATAGTCTGATTAATTTATGTGTTTTACAATCTTAAAATATTTAGTCGCAGATATCGCGATCCATTTATATTTTAAACATGTCACTCTCTTCGAAATCAATTCCTAAAGTATTATTCAATTATTTCTCTCTTAAAATAGTTTCACTTATAATAAAGTTATATTTAAAATAGGGCTATTTAAATTATTTGTCTCGTACATCTCAAATTGAGTAGTCGTCTTCCATAAAACTCTAATCATTTCATTTGTAAATTGGCATATGAACTATATTGTTCCCTTACTTGAGGCATAATTAATGACAGGATTGAAATTTATGTTAACAAATTTATGAAATAAAACAAAGAGACATTAGAAAAGTTATACAAATGTTTTATTAAATATATATGTGAATTTAAGCTACCTGTGGTTCGTCTCCATTCATTTTATACTAAAATTAACATTTCTAATTATTTATTGTGCTGCTATCTGATGACTCAAGGTCACATACATACCATTCCTATAGTAAAGTAAATGAACAGGTCTAATTAGATACAGTATTAGAGTTAGATGTTAGAATTAGTTGAGGCTCATGCTCCACCACTGATGGTAGTGGGCTGGAGTGTAGAAAAGATTTATTGCTTACCTCTAAAATGCTGTTAAATAATTGGCATAGAGATTGTGTGAACAGGGCAGAATCCATAAGTATTTTTTAACATTGATATTCCATATTGTTGAATTCAAGGTACTTTTATCCAGGCTGTGAATCATGTTGTTAACATACAATTTTGACCAGTACAGTATATAATGATGATCTAATGTGTAACATGATCATTAGATAACAACAAACTACCAAGAGCATTGCTGTTGCCCCATCATTATCTGGCCTGGTTGTATATATATATATATATATATATATATATATAACCAGGCCATATATATATATATATATATATATATATATATATATATATATATATATCATAACACATCTGTTATATGGCACACAATAATATAGTGTGTGAGCACAAATATATATAAAGTTGAAAGGAAAAGTAGAAATCAACACAAAAAAAAATTGTAAATATTTTTCTACCTTCCTGGAATAAAATCAAATCATAATAATGGGTTAAATAACTCTGGATTTAAAAATAAAATTATATTATAAAATAAAGATTTAAAAACTTTTAATAAAAAATAATATTTTTATTCTGATTTTGAAATGTAAAAAAAAAAAAAAAACAAGTATGTTTTATGTTTAAAATAGAACTGATAATTGTAAATATTTCTATTTATTTTTGAAGTATTTTAATTAATGCTCTATCTAAATAAAAACATGTAAATCACATCTTTGGTAAAATTTCAGAGTAGTTTCCAAAAGTAGCTTATAATTAAAAGTGATTTGAAAAGAATAAAATTAATTTTAATCAAGATAAGGATTAGACAGAATACAGTTCTTGTCTTAATATTTTTTGTAAAGCAGTTGAATAGCAGATTTGATGTTAGGAGAGTTATAAAAATAGCTCCCATGAAGATGTAGCTGATGTAAAGCCATTATATCCAGCAGTGAGCAGTCTACTAGTTCTATATACTGGATTTTTGATTCATTTGCAAACTGGGTCAACATCAAAATGGATCAACTATCCTGTACAAGTATATTACAGATAACAGCTTGCTGGACTGAAGCTTATCAAACCCTAAACCAAAGGGAAGTGATGGAATGCCAACATACCTGATTATGCCTTTTTTAATGCTGACATATACCTGGCACAAATCTAGCCACAAGACATTTCATGACATGCCAACAAATTACCTGAATTATACCTCTATCAATAATGACAAGCCAGTCTATCAGCTTGCCCAGAGAAACCATCAGTGGATGAAGAATCAATTATACATATGCTATTTCTGCTATATGCAGAGAAGCATAGATAAACATATATACAGCTGGTGAGTTAATTTAAAATCCTTAAAATGACTTTTAAGTTTATAACTTAACACTTTAAAGTAAAACAAATGAATAATTTGAGTCAAAGATCTAAAAGAGAGGTTTGATATATATATATATTAAAGAAACTGTTTTAGTAATTTCTTTAAAAAATGACATTAATATATATATATATAATTTTACTTGAATTAAAATCAAAAAAAAAATTCATAGATAATTTTATAGAAAGAAAATTCATCATTTTACAGTAATCTGCCCAAACAAAGAAAACTTTTATAAACTGTCAAAAAATGATAGTACTTACTTTTAAAGAAAAAAGGCTATATTCAGCAAAGATAATTAATTGCAAAAATAATCTTCAATAATTTTGTTGTGTTAAATTAAAATATGGCATAAACATAAATGTGCACATATATTTCTATGTGCACAAATATATATATGTTAATTATTTGCTATAAAATGAATAATTCTATTATTTTTACAAATTTAAATATATTCATGTAATAGTAAAATGTGCAGCTGTGCATATATATATATATATATATATATTAAAAATCAGTCATATCACATGACCTATATAGCTTGTATTACCAATATGTAATATATAAAGATCCTGCTACTAGTTCTAAACAAGCTTAATTTTTTTTAATGATAAATGCTATAAAAGAAAATACATGAAGCTTTTATCTATGATGGTCCCCATTCCCAGACCTGTTTTGAGCTATGGCTCTCATCAGTGAAGAGCTAGGACATAAGATTCAAAATATTAACTCAAGCCAAGCATTTATCTAATTCTTAAATATTAAGAAAAAGATCCAAATGTTCAGACACCTACATGTCTTCAAACTCAGCTCTTTAACCACAGAAACTATATGAGCCTGAACTAAATTCAGAAATCCCATATATTAGTAGCCTTAGCAATTTAATATAGCCAAAGCCCTAATGAATCTTATGTCCTAGCTCCTCACTGATGAGAGCCATAGCTCAAAACTGGTCCGGGGATGGGGACCATCATAGATAAAAGCTTCATGTATTTTCTCTTATAGCATTTATCATTACAAAAAATTTAGCTTGTTTAGAGCTAGTAGCTGACTCTTTATATATTACATATTGGTAATACAAGCTATATAGGTCATGTGATATATGACTGATTTTTACTATTATAATTTTGCTATTAGGGCTTTGGCTATATTAAATTGCTAAGCCTAATAATATATGGGATCTCTGAATTTAGTTCAGGCTCATATAGTTTCTTTGGTTAAAGAGCTGAGTTTGAAGACATGTAGGTGTCTGAACATTTGGAACTTTTTTTTTAATATTTAAGAATTAGATAAATGCTTGGCTTGAGTTAATATTTTGAATCTTATGTCCTAGCTTCTCACTGATGAGAGCCATAGCTGGAAACTGGTCTGGGGATGGGGACCATCATAGATAAAAGCTTCATGTATTTTCTCTTATAGCATTTATCATTAAAAAAAATAAGCTTGTTTAGAGCTAGTAGCAGGCTCTTTATATATATATATATATGTGTGTGTGTGTGTGTGTGTTATATGTAAACCATCATATAACAACTTAAAAAGTTTAATCATGTATTCTTGTTGGACAATTTAAATATGTTCAGAGATTACATACACGCACATGTATGTGTGCATATATATATCACTGAGAGTCAAGTGGGATATATATATGTAACATTTAATCTTTTTTTATTGTTAAATGTCAATTCAAATATGTCCATTTCTAAATTGTACCTCACTCTGTGTGCATATATATATATATATCAATGTGTGTCCAATACAACACATATGTAATATTTTAGTCATTTTTAAATTTTATTAGATGTCAATTGAAATGTATTCCTAGTATATTATAAAATTCACTTCTGTGTATATATATATATATTGTAACTAAAACGTACATTACCTCATTTACTTCACTTTATATTTATTAGTTATCAGCTAGTTGTTGAGATGTCACTTCTTCTGATCATGCATTTTTTTCCAGAGAGTGAATTGACATGCCTATGCATTTGTAGTATTTATAGCTCTGACCATCCCCTCCCAAATGAAATTTTCCCATTTTTCTGAGATATTAAAGGAATATTTAAAACAAATTATCAAATCAATTATACTTTAATGCTGTACATAATCCAATCAGTTTTTAATTTCCACTTTATATTATCTACACTGCAACTAATCCAGTTGTTAAGGGATTTACATTATTTTATTTACCTATTACACAACTTATTTTATTATGCAAATTACTTGATTATTAAAATATTTAGTCACATATTCTATATTATACACTCATTAGCAAATAAACTATTTATTTATTGAATTTTGTCTTTGCCAAACAAAAATACTAATTTTAGATTCATTGGCACTTTATAAATTCTTAAACTATTATAAGTTTAGGTTATTATAAATCTATTTGAGAATCATCTATTTATCTGTCTAGGTATTATATTTTCATTGCTGTCCATGTGCATCACTTATCCATTATATTTTTGCTTGCCCAAATATGTAGGACATTTGGGAGAAACTGCTTTTCTCATAAGTTGACCCATTATATTTTTGGTTGAGTTTCTGTTTTGTTTCTCTCTTAGCAGAATTAAGTTTACAATAACAGGATAAAACATTCATTTTTAAAATCTGAAAAATTGACAAACTAAAAGGATCCAAAACAAAAAATTTCAGTAATATTAATGGTGTTTTATCTCTACTATATTACTACAGATCTAATATTCTATATAATTATAAATACCAATAATAACTTATGGATAACTTTTAATATAAATAAAATGTTCAAGTCTATCTTTCGCTCTCTCTCTCTCTCTGATATGAAGCTTTTCACAGGTTGCACATATAAAAGACATATTTTGCAGTTTCATCCGTATTAAAAAATTTTTAATATTAAGATACCAACATTTTGACTTGATCACACAAGACATCTACTGGGTGATAAATGATATAAAAATGGTTGTAGATGCATTACAATCACTGATTTGGAAATAACATTAAAGTTCCACCAATAGTAAAAATGTTAAATTAAAATAGGTTTTTTTTTAAAAATCTTTCCAAATAGGAGGAAATTTGCATATATCATCTCACTTATTGATACAATCTGATTTTTTTGCTACCTCAATGGCTTCTCCCATTTTACACTGGTAGAGATTATCACATCTAAATATGATCCTGGCACTAGTAAAATCAATTTTATGACCTGAATCTATAGTACGGAGTGAGGGTGCTGATGATGATAAGTGTTGTTTAACTGTGTTAGCATGTTCATCTCTCCTGACACTGATGCAATGATTGCTTGTACCCATATAAGAAGCTTTACAATTATAACATGAGATTTCATAAACACTATGGGATTCAAGAGGGATTAAATCCTTAGGCTTGGTTATTATATTACTGATTTTTTGATGAGTAGAAAACACTGCATTTTAATATATGTACAATACTGTCTGTAGTTTCTTTTACATATGGAACACAAATCAATATAAATACAGTATTTTCTACTCATCAAAAAATTAGTAATATAATAACTGAGCCTAAGGATTCAATCCCTCTCGAATCTCATGTGATTATTGTAAAACTTGTTACATAGGTATGAGCAATCATTGCATTAGTGTTAGGAGAAATAAACATGCTAATACAGTTAAACAACACTCATCATCATCAGCACTCTGACTCCATACTATAGGTTCAGGTTATAAAGTTGATTTTTCTTGTACCAGGATCATATCCAGGTGTGATAATCTCTATCAGTGTAAAATCAGAGAAAATCATTGCGATACTAAAAAGAGCAGATTGTATCAATAAGAGAGATGATACATGCAAACTCCCTCCTATTTGGACAGATTTAAAAAAAAAAACATATTTTAATTTAACATTTTTCCTATTGGTGGAACTGTAACGTTATTTTCAAATCAGTGATGGTAGCACCTCTACAACCGTCTTTCTACCGTTTATTACCCAGTAGATGATTTGTGTGATCAAATCCAAAGGTATATTAATATTAATTTTTTTAACATGGATGTATCCACAAAATATGTCTTATATATATATTTGATTGAATACAAGTATAATTTATATACTTTACATATAACCAGTGAAATGTGTTTTAAAAAAAACAAGATTTAATTTTCAAAGTGCCAATTGCTGAGCAAAATTAAGAAATAAAAATAACGAAGTGGTTCAAAGTACTATATACATTGAATTGCAATTTAATTCTAAAATCCATTTTAAAAAATTAAAACTATAAAAAATAACAAACCCTCTGCTAATGTAAGAACACATTTTTGCCGTAAAAGAATTAGATGAAAGTAGTATCAACGAATAAAATATCGATTTAAAAAAAAGTTGGGGAGTTTTTTTTTTTTTTTTAGTTTTATATATAATATAAATAAATACTTTTGTCACTAAATTCATTAGAAAATAACATAGATTTAATTAATAAATTTAAATCTCAAAAAAAAAAGCATATGCTAAAATAGATTATGCAAATGTACAGATAAAAAAAAGAAAAATCATTAGGAGAAAATAGTATAATAATTTAAATCATTTATTTATATTATTTTATAGAAAAATGACAGTAAATATTACAAAAAGTATACTTCTTCATGTATTCACAATGAACACTATTAAAATTTTATAAAAAGATAAAGCAAATAGCTGTCTTCCTTAATTCACATGAGCAGACATGATTTAAAAGAAGATTTAGTGTTATGGATTTTTTACATGTAATAAAACAAAATAATTTAAAACGTAATGAATATATACAATGCTTCATAAATTATAGTTTTCTTACATAAAAATTAAAAAAAAAACAATTAGAATTTAAATATTAACCAACATCAAGATTTCTCAAGTGCAAACAATGACAAAAAAAAAATCATTCTCTCCTGCTCATAAACACATACAAAACATTCCACATTCAAAACTAATAATCCAGTTACTTTTTAATAATAAAAAAAAACAGTAAGCAAATTAGCCCTTTCACATTAAATTTCATCTCCTAGTGATTGTTTGGGTTATATTTCCAATATTTTGTTTTAAGATTAAACATTAATTTGTATTGTATGCCAATAAATTTTATGTTATTTTTTAGAAATTTACAAACAAAAAAAAACATGCTTAACCCAATTATTCAGATAATAAATGCTTCATGAAAAATTATGATAGTGCTGTTATGTTTTGACTACAAAACATTCCTTTGTGACTATCTTTATGTTCATTTGATGTAAAAATTTGAAATAAAATAAATATTGATTTATTAGTTTTAAAAAAGGCTGAAATATGTTAATTGTCCACAAAGAAAAACTATAGACAAGTTAACCCTTTAACTGTCCAATTGTTCATTCGCTGCAGGTGGTATCACTCAAAGCTTTTAATTGGCCGATGCACAAAATAATGTATCAATTTTTCAAAAGTTATTGACCGTTTTTTTAAATATATTCACTTTAGTTTCGTTTTTAAAAAGTATATTAGTAATTTCTAACATTATAAAAATAAACGAAAGTTTGTTCAAAAATAAATTTTGATTTTTAATTTTAAAAATATTTGTTACGGTTGACATGAAAAGAAACGGCAATCGTAATTTCACGTTATGATTTTTTTTTCCCGACTTTGCAATAAATAAATAATTCTTGCTAAAATCGAACTTTTTGTAAAATAATATTTATTTTTACAATATATGAAAATAATTTGTATTTTATTTGTATTTCATCAAAATATTTTTAAAATCTCTAAAACATTCGTTTATCATTTTCAAAATAAAACAAAAGCGTTCGTAAATTTTTAATTTTTGGCAGCCATATAAAAATTTTAACAGCCAATAAGATTCAAGAAAAGATGATGAGAAGGCGGAGCTTTTCCATTTTCTTTTGTTTACAAAATTTCAACAGCCAATAAGATTCAAGAAAAGATGTGAAAAGGCAGTGCTTAGTTTTTGTTTGACATAAATCATCAATTAATTGATTTTTTACTTGTAAAATAATTCAATAGATGGCAGTATATTATAAAACTTTTTGCGTTCTAAAAAATGACGTTAAAACCGTAAACGTAGTCCAAAAACAAGCAATACAGCAGCAATTCCGATTAACGAAAGACAAAAGGCCGAAAACGCAAACAGCAAAGACAGAAGTTTAGCTCACCAATTTGGTAGATTCTTTGACTTTGAGCATATAAACAAATTTGTAAAAATTATTCTTTGCATATTGTCAGAGATTTTCACCAAATATTTGTATGTTTATACTTAAGATTTATTGAAATATATTTCATTTTTAAAAATAATAAAAAAAAATTGAAGCATTGATACAAATGTGATGCAGATTACAGTCACTATGCTCTGTCAAACACAATATACTAGTGAACTTTTGTAATATTTTTATAATTAATATATAATTTGAAATTTTATAACATACTTTTATAGCTTTAGGAGAAAATTTTAATTATTCATATTTTAAAATATGGAATTTATTCAACAAATATTTTGATTTTTTTTTTTCAATAGCATTATGATAATCAATCAATACAGAGAAGGTAATTGTTTTCATTATGAATTTCAATTTTGTTTTTATATTTGGAAAGTTTAAATATAAATAGATGCTTTTTATTTGTAAACTTATATTTATAATAAATGAAGTATAATTTATTGATTTATAATAATAAATAAATATTTTTATATTAAAATAAAATGATGAAATATTAAAACATATTGTTACTAAGGAATGAATGTAAATATCTTGAAATGCAGAAGTATTAAAAATATTCCATTTTGAAAATTGTAAAATAAAAGTAATCAGAATAATAACATTTTGTTAAGAACATTGTCACAATGCCAATATAATTATTTAATGAATGAAATATTTGTTATTTAAACTGCATTAAATCATCATGACGTATAAAAAATTATGTTCTAATATTTAAAACTACACTTACAATTGTTAAAAAGATGATAAATATAAACAACTGTTATGATGTTTGCAAAAATATTCTTTTTTTAATTAATTGCATTTTTACTGTTATTATATATTTTTAAAATTGTCCTTTTAACTTTTCTGCACAGTGCCATATTTAATTGTTCTTCATAGTGAAACTTTTCTAAGCTTTCACTTTTGATTTTAGTATTAAACTATTATTCTATATCAGAATTTTATAAATTGAACTTATTTGGTAGTAGTATACATTTGCAAATGAAAAAAGTTCTAAAAATACATAAGTGAACTTTGCAAATATTGATAAAATAAAATCATAATGACAATGTATGGCAGAACTGAGTAACTTTAGAGAATAACCAAAATCTTTTATAATTGAAATTAATTTTCAAAAAGTAAACAATAATATCAAATTGTTCTTTAAAATATTGAAAATCTTTGCTAATTTTAAAGTCTCAAATTATTTTAAGACTATAACTGCAATGATACATTAGCCATCATTTTCATAATGTGGGCTGATCAAAATGTCATGATTTTCTTTTTTAATGTTATGCTAGAAATTATTACTATCTATATTTAAAAATTAAATGTATATATAAGTAAAAACAATGTACTAACTTATAACTTTATTTTTAATAATTATTATACAAATATTGTGTAAAATGTAAAAATAATCATGAATTTTAATAAACTTTGCAAAAAATGTTTTATATGGATTATAAAACCCATCAATTAAGGAGAAGGCAATGTTTAAAATTATTTACTTTGTTGTTGTTTGATTTTACAGGCATCTTCTATTTTTTTTAAATAAAAAAATCAATGTTTTAAAACAAGTGAAAATTACAAATTTAAAAAGAAACTAATGAAATATCTCAATAGATGATTTTACAGACAAAATTTTAAGAAAATACTTATGTTCTGTATAGTTAAAACAAACATGTTAAAATAAAATGTAAATATAATCATGAGTAATATTTTATCTTAAAATAAATATTTATAAATAGTTTGCAAAAATAATTATAAATATATATAACAATTTTTAGAAGTTACACAAAGATAAATGCTTCCAAGTACTATCACAAGTACTTTTGAAGCTTGAGGACAAAAAACCCTATCATCAGGGAAATAATTGGTTCATCTATATTATAATATATCGATAAAACAAGTCATATATAACATGACATTGTTTTATAAGCTTGTATTTATAAAAATGTAATACACAGAGCATACCAATACCTTAAACAAGCTTTTAATTGATAAGTATGATAAGAGTTTCTACTTAAATATTATGTATGAAATAAGTGCTGGGTTTTGAGTTGATATTTTGGATATAGTGTTTGGATATTCTAGCTTTTCACTGAAATGAGCCATAAGCTCAAAACCAATTGGTCTGGAGATATGACCATTTCAGATAGAGATTTTAAATATTTGCTCTTACTGCAGTTATCAATTAAGAGCTTCTTTGAGCTCGTGGCATGCTCTCTGTATTATATTATAATCTGTCTACAACACTTAGATTTTCAGGTCTTTGTAAGTGAAAAATTCAATATATATATATATATATATTGCTGGATTTACATTTATTCCTTAGTAATAAAATATATCCTTTACTGTGGAATAGATTTGATCGTATTGCAAATTTTAGATCGATTAAAGATCCTAAATTTGTAACATCAAAGCAAAAGAAATAATTACAAATGCTAATTAGAACACAATCACCATACATTACATGTCCAAATCAAAAAACCAAAGTCCTCTCTACAGATGAAGTTTCGGTTTTAGAAAAAAAGTTTTAATTTTGCTTTAACGCCTTCCCAGATACCTTTTGAAAAAATTGTTTGTAATTTTGAATCAGCTCTCGATAAAATAGATTCATCATCGGCTGATTTGACTAGAGCCGAGACTTGCAATATTTTTAAAAAAGCTAAGCTTCCTAAAAATAATATTTCAAAGAAAAAATGACAAGTATTAAATAATATAAAATCAAACAAATCAATTGTTGTACTTCCAGCTGATAAAGGTAAAACTACTGTTGTTATGGATCTTGACATTTACCATAATAAAATTTTAGATTTTCTTAATGATAAAACTTATAAACTATCAAAAAGAGATCAAAATCGCCTATTGAAACGGAGATAAAAATAAAATAATCCCTCATAAAAAATCATGTGTCTGTCAAAAATTTTATGGAATTCCAAAAATTCACAAACCAGATACCCCCCCTTGTTCAATAGTAAGCAATAGAATCTCCAACTCATATTTTAGCTAGATATTTATCGGATTTCATTAAACCTACAATCTCATCTATTAAATCATATATTAAAAACTTTTTTCATTTTATTTCTGTTTTAAAAAATTTAAAAATTAATGCTAATGGCATTCTGGTCAGTTTTCATGTCGTGTCCTTTTTTATAAACATACCAGTTGATGAAGCTTTAAATACAATTTCACAACAATGCAATTTACCAGATCATATTATTGCTTTGATTAAACATTGTCTCTTGAACACATATTTTGTATACAATGAACAGATTACAGACATGTTTTGGTACTCCTATGGGCTCACCTATCTCAGGAGTAATAGCTGATTTATTCATGGAAAATATAGAAACTCATGCTTTAGAATCATCGTCTTTAAAACTTTTCATTATAGGTGACACTTTTGTCATATGGCAACATGAAAAAAAATAAATTAGATGATTTTTTCTTACATTTAAATAATATGCATCCTCATATTCAATTTACAATGGAATCGGAGTCGGATGGAAAACTCCCTTTTCTTGATGTTCTAATCACCAGAATACCAAATAGTTTATTTTTTTTTATTTACAGAAAGAATACACACACGGACAGATATTTACATTTACATTCTCATTATCACTCAACTCAGATAGTTTCTGTAGCCAAATCTCTTTTAAATAGAGCAATTAACCTTTTAGATAAGTCACATCTGAAAGAAGAAATAAATCATATTAATAGGGTTTTATTAGCAAATAACTATAATTGTAAATTTATAAAAAAAAGCCTTATTTCAAGCCCAAAATGGACAAAATAGGAAACAAAAAGATACTAAATCAGCTATTAGGATTTGTGTTCCATATGTAAAAAGAATTACAGACAGTATATTGGGCATATATTAAAATGCTATAATATAGATACAGCATTTTCTACTCATCAAAAGATCAGCAATATAATAACCAAGCCTAAAGATTCAATCTCTCTTTAATCTCATGATGATTATCAAATCTCATGTCAAAATTGTAAAGTTTCTTACATAAGTATGAGTAATCATCGCATCAGTGTTAGGATAGCTGATCATACTAATACAGTTAAAGAACACTCATCATCATCAGCACTCTCACTTCATACTATAGATTCAGGTCATAAAATTGATTTTTCTAGTACCAGGATCATATCCAGATGTGATGATCTCCACCAGAGCAAAATTAAAAAAACCATTGATATAATTAAAAGGCCATATTGTATCAATAAGTGAGATGATATATGCAAACTTCCTCCTATTTGTAAAGATTTAAAAAAACATTCTTAATTGGTGGAACTTTAATGTTTTTTTCCAAATCAGTGATTGTAGCATCTCTACAACCATCTTTCTACTTTTTATCACCCAGTGGAGGACTTGTGTGATCAAGTCAAAATATTGGTATATTAATATTTAAATTTTTTAACATGGATGAACCCGCAAGATATGTTATATATATATATATATATTGTTACCGTACGCCCTATATCTTTATTCATATATATATATATATATATATATATATATATATATATATATATTATGCCATTACAATTTAGTCACTAGATAAATTTATAGTAATGTGCATGTAGAAAAGGTAAACCAAAAATCATCATCACAATTTTATATAACCATAAAAGAAGCTGTAGGGAATCCAAGTTCAAACCCTACCAGATCAAAATCTTAAACACTTTAGAAAGAGAGTGGGTCAACAATTATATGCTTTATTTGTTTGTGTGTTGATAGAAAGGTAATACACACATTTAAACTATTTAATATTTAGTTTTTCTATTAAAAAAGCAAAGTTATAATGCATACATATAGGCAATGTATGTGTAAACTATTTAATTGTTTTATATTTCAAATATTCAACATTTTAACTTTCTTTAAAACTAACCTATTTTTGCTTTTCTTTAATTATAAGTGGGATTTAAAAGTTACAGATTTAATTAAATAATTGGGTTATAATTACTAAGCTAGCAATTATATTATTTAAGGTTAGTTTATGAATGATTTGAAAGAATGAAGGATGTGTGTACATTACATACAGAAATTTACATTTACTAAATATTGAAAGAAAAGGAAGTATTAAATCTGTCAAATTATTTTTTTTGTACAATTGTTTGTTAAAAGAGGAAATCTGTTTAATCAGATATCAATCTTTGTAGCAATTTTTTTTTTGTAAATAATTGTTTTTCACTTTGGAAGCTTATAATGGGTCAGAACTCTAATTTATCTCAAGATCTAAAGAAGGAAGCTCAAAGATTTGAAATGTTACCTGGATGTTAAAAAAAAAAAGAGAAAAGAAAGGAAATAAGGATTGAGTCTATTTTTTTTTAAACAAAAGTGTCTGGAAAAAGGATTAAACTTTTCAGTTGAAAAATAATTTAGTTGAAAATAAATTAGAGATCTAATTAAAACAAATTTGTCCAAAAATAGCAAGTGATGCTATCTCTGATTGGTTAAGTTAGCTAAAAATTGGATATAAAAAGCTGTCTTGAATTATTATTAGGATTATTGTTTATGATTCAGATTATTAAACTATCCAATTGAATGCTGAAAATATAAGAAATGTCTGGCTAGAAAAATTATATGTATGTCCCATCGGTTCCGGACCATCTAGGGAAGCTGCACATCACATAGGAAAGAAAAGATGTGTCTAAAATAATATTCTACACCTTTCAACTGACCAGAGAAATAAGATGTTTTTTTTGTAGAAGGAAGAAAGCATTCACCTGCATTCAAAGAAGATGAATTAATCTACTGATAAATATTAATCATCAAGTCCAATTAATTGTTACAACAACTGATTTTAAACTCAAGAAAATTTATAAATGTGAAAACAACTGATGTATTTCATCCACATGCTTGACAGGAAGAGAAGAAAAATTAATATAATGATTTCCAAATTGTCCACTAAAGCAAATAACCTCAATAGAGTCATCATCATCAAGAAGTTATACACCTCAAGAAAGAGATTGTTCCCACATAAAACGGAAATGGTAGCTGCAGAAATATAGACATTATACAAGACAAGTTTGAACCCTTGGAAATTTGCCACAAACAAAAGATCGGTAATATGACTTTTTATATCTATTTTCTTTATGATATCAGTCTTAAGAAACATTTTAGCAATAAAGTGGTATATTTTATTTAAAGAACCTTTAAAGACTATTCAGATCGATTAAAACAAGAATGTCTTACTAAAAATAACTTTGAGCTTCATAAATTATCTTGAATGTATGAAAATTATTTGTTTATTAATTTTACAGTTATTAAAAATATTAATGTGTAAAACAATTTTTTTTATGGTATTATGATTTTAGTTTTAAGTAATATATTATTATTTTGGTTTTAAATAATATTTTGTTATCATGGGATAAAACACGCACATACATAATGATATTTTATATGTGTATAATTGCAATTGAATGTGGAGTAACAAGTAGTGTTAGAATATTAGATTAGTTTGTTTCATTAAGTATAGCATTTCAGAGGTAGAAGAGAGGGGGGAGAAAATAATTTAAAACTTGTTTCTAAAACTTGCTCTTTCAATTCTACTAACATTTTTTTTTACATTCTATTTACATGTTAGATTTTTAAAGTATGTGTGCTAATGAGCAGATAATATTTTTTTTTCTTAAAATACTTTTCTCATGGAGTGAAAATCATGGTCAATGTGACGTCCAACTTAATACAAAATACATTTGAAGGGAAAGGGGGAAGAACTTAAAATTAATCAGAGGATTGTTATATAATCAATTATTATTATTATTCCTGTCAATTTTCATATTTATCTAGAAATTTTTATGTATATGTTAGAAATGTAGTAATAAATATTAGTTTGTTTTATTAAACGAGGTATATATATTTCATTAATTGTAGTCTTTGTTAAGTGTGATTATTCATCATCATCAATGGTTGAATATTAGTTATTTAAGATATAAGTAAATATGCTAAAATTAAGCAATTATTATGAATTTCTTCATAAAATTTAGTTTTATGTTTAGGCTTAGTCCTAGAGCTGTAGTTGAAACCCTTATCATTATTATTATCATCATCGTCATCAACGTTTTAATTAATGAGCTGTTTAACTATTTAAAGGCCATAAATAAATGTCGATTTTATAATATTTAGTGATTTCTTGGTAATATTATAACCACATCCCATCATCTATTTCATGCAAGGATGAGTGAATTGCCATCCTAAATTAGTTATATATAATCTGAGCTAGTAAACTTATAAAAATATTGAAACACATTTGTTATGTTAAGATCTGAGAAATGATTTATGTCTAGTATACTCCACTTTGGTTTATAGATGTTTTACTTTTACCTAAATATTAGTGCATATAGTGATATGGCTCAAAAAGCAAAATCTCCCATTTTATTAGAAATAAAGTACCAAGAAGGGATTCAAACCCGGTACATGTGAAAGGTTATCAGATATAACCGTGTCTAGATTCAGATAATCTAGTGGCGCCCTGCTAGACCATATTCACTTAGTATTTGTTTAAACATGCACTTAACATCAAACCAAGAAATGAAAGTGGATAAGATCTACTGCCTGTATACCTGAGTTATATTTTATTGAATTATGAGTGTACTCACTTCACGTGATTTCCATATACCTGAGTCAAAATATAATACTTGTTATAATACTTATTACTAATTTGCTTATAATTTTTGATATTTGAACTCCTTCACTTATATGGTAATAGTTATATTGTAACCATCTATAATTATTTGAGCGACCTTTTATTATGTTACAATATATATATATATTCAAACAAATTTATTTATATATATATATATATATATCAATATATATATATATATATATATATTGAACTGGGTGAGATAGTAGATCATTTGGGAAACAAAACCTAGCATGAATTTTTTTTATTCTTTAATAGAAATAGAAATTGCGATAACAATATTGTAAGACTTACTTTTATACATACAATATATGATACAATTATTTATTATTATAAAATTATACATTTGAGATGCAATTTAAATATTGTTTTTCACCACTTCCTTAGACATAGAAATATAATATCCAGAGAGTACTGATGCTCAAGCCAGCTATAGATACATAACTGTGGCTACATTTCAAGGACATGATCTTCTCAGCTGCAAAATTCAACATCTATCATTCAAAGCACTTTTTTGTTTTGAAGTAGAAGTTTAGGTACCAGTTAATTGCCCCAGAAGAGTAAATAATGCACTTTGAATGATGGCAAACTAACTCAGCACCTAAGAAATACCCACTACCTCAATCAAAAGAATAATATAATACATTCCTGCTTTAATTATTGGTAAAGAAATTGACAGACAAATATTAAGTTTTAAAGATAATTTATTTTAATTAAATGTTTACTATTATAATTTGGAAACTACTAGTATAAACTCTTAATTAACTAAAACAATGATTTTTTTATATATAATTACCCATACTCTTAATAAATCACACAATAGCACACGTCTGAATAACAAAGATCATTAAATAAACAAAAAATATTTAAAACACACACATCAATAGTTCATTTTATACATGCTAGAGGGGTTCATTTGTTTTTGCTGACTCTGGAAGCTTCAAATTATTGCAATGGTTACATTAATATCAGAAATGGAATAAAAATGTTATTCATTACCTATAGGATTTTGAAATATATTGAATTCTTGCTGTTTGCTGCTTCATGTGAGTTTTTACCAACCAGTTGGATTTTAAGCCTTTGTGGAGGTTCCAATCATTGAAATTTCATGTTACTATTATTCAGGACAGTTAGATACCTCTGGCAGTTTTCATTTAGGCAGGCATTACTTCTATCAGGAGGTTGCTGATGTTTCCTTGGACTGAAACTGGAATCTGGTTGTATGCTTCTGATGACAGCTAACACTGCATTATCATGAAAAAAACATTAACTTGAGATACATGACAAGGCTGACTGAAGATTGATTATAAGAATTGATTGAATGATGAAAAATTGACTAATTATGTGAAGACCTGTTGTCATTTTTTAAATTTATTTTTATATCCACCAGCTATATCCATTGTTGAAAATTTCTTCACTGCTTTTGATTAAATTTTTGATAAGATTATAATTAATTAATTGTTTATGTATTCTTTAATTAGTAGCCATTGCTAATTCATTTCTCTTATGTAGCTTTTGAGTATTTGCAATATTTGAAAGAATTTCTTTTAACTTATAAACTTTTTTTATGCTATGACATATGAAAAAAAAACTTATAACCTTTCCTTTAGTTTTTTTCAATACTTAACTTTCATATTCTATTTTATTAACACACACATATTTTACTATATTTCTTTATATTTAAAACAATTCATTATTTACAATCTCATTTATTTTAAATAAATGGGAAGAGATTTTTATTTTTAAAGATTTCTTTCCTTTTTTTCCTTTAATAATTTAAACAAAAAGAGAGAGCACTTTTAATTTCATAGAAAATATTTATTTTTTAACTGTTATAACTTGAACTTTTATTTATATGAAATTCAACTACTTTAAACTTTTCTAAGTTAACTCTTCTCTCCCTTCCAATTACTTTTTAATATGTAAAAATAGGAATTAATTGACTTGCAGCAAACTGTATTTTGTTTTAAATTAATAATAATAAGAAAAAACTCTTCAGACTTCTATAAATTTATTTATTTTCAAACTAGATGTTTTTCTCTTTTTTAAATGAGATATTTTAATTCAATTATTTATGGACAAATTATTCTGCAATAGTTTTATTATTTATTAATTAATTTTAAAACCTTGATGTTATTTATGAAAGTTTTTAATTTTAATGATTGTAACTAACGATTTTCATGGAGTACTATCATTAACGGTACAATATATATATATATATATATATATTAGTTCTAGTAAGTGCCATTAAATGAAATCAAAGCTAGCAAACTAATGTCATTGACAGCAACAAGAGAATGAAGATAAGTCAGAAGTAACTTCACTGTTAATGAAATAAAAGTGTTAATAGCTCAAGATTTAAATATTTATTAAAACAGTTCTTCCACTTCTCTCAAAGAAGACAACAAAATATTAGTCCAACACAGAATTATATTATTTTTTTAATTAATCTATAAAAAAATCAACTTTGCATTATAAATTCATGAGGTTAAGGATGTCTATCTTTGAAAAAAATGAAAAGAGAAAAAGTATAATTTTATTTTAAACTAAATATTATAAATCAAGTTATTAATTTGTTTAAAACCTCATTTTGTATTAAAGATAATTGGAGTATTATTTTGAGCTAACTGGTTAAGCTTTTGGCATTATATATATATATATATATATATATATATATATATATATATATATATATATATATATATATATATATATATATATATATATATATATATATATCAAAACACTATTCCAAAGGTTAAGATATTTCAGCAACACCCTGTGTAAATACATATAAAGCCTGAACCTCAATCAGACAAATTAAAAGTCTATCCTAATCTCTAGATTCTCATGCTTTAAATGATGTTATATTATGAGATACAAACCTCTTCAAACAAAGAACATGAAATTAAATTAGAAACAACCTTAAATTGTTAGTAAACAAACATGTTTAACTTATGAGTACAGAGAAAGACTAGAATATTAGTGATTCTTCCCTCTGAAAGTAAATATATAAGAAAATATCAGCTGAAAATTAAATAGAAAATATTCAAATATATTTATTTTCAGAGATAGTAAAATTTAAAAATGACTAATATTCTAATCTTTCTTTGTATACATAAGTTAAACATGTATGTTTACCAGTCATTTAAAATCATTGCTAATTTAATGTCACATTCTTTGAACTCAAGAGATTAGGGTATCACTTTGATTTTGGCTGTTTAAGGTTCAGACTTTATAATTTTTCACAGGGAGCATTGCTGTAATGTCTTAATGTTTGGAGAGATGGTTTGACTATTTTCTATTTACTTATTAACCAGTGTTATGCTTCATAATATTTTTCATATATACATATATATATATATATATATATATATATATATATAATATATATATATATATATATATATATATATATATATATATAATGTTACAGACAAAAGAGATAATATGGGAGGATGAGAAACCACCATCATTCCAACTGATCACAAATAAAATATCATCAATGAATCAATAAAGGAAATAATTCTGAGCAGAGAGACAGACTAAACTAAATAATATATAATTATAACAGTAATAATAAGTTATAAACTACATCACCAAAATTATGCAGGATAATAATCAACTCAACAATCAGAATACATCAGCCAATCTTATGATTGGATTTAAAACATGATAAACAGCTATTTATCTAGACACTACTGGCTCTGGGCACAATAGAACACAATTCTTTGCATGCACTTACTTAAGTACTAAAATATATATCAGACTAAAAACAGAATGCAGTGAACCATGAGACATGCTGATCATCATCAATTCTCCGGACATGTAGTACAAGTACTGAATTGGAAAACTATAAATTTGATTTCTATTTAAAAAACAAAATGCAGTGAATGGACTTTAAAAGTGATAAATTTATACCATACAGACTTGTCACTTGGATATCCAGTACAAACATAAATCTCTGTATCGATATAAGTAACCAATATTTTTTCAAGAGATAGCTTAAGATTATAAAACTATAGGACCTGTAACTGTGAACAAAAGATAAATATAACAGCTTGCTCTATTATAAATAATTTTACTGGGATAATTTTAAAATCCCTAAGACACTAAGCAGTAATGAAATCAAGTCATACACACTGCCAATTAAGAGAACAGATAACTGGAGGAATAAGACATTAATACTAGAATATTTTAAAACATGTATTTAATAAACTAACTGATTAAAAATTATAAAGGATTGAAAAATGAATTGATAATAAGGGCTTCTAAATTTAAGCATTTTTATCAAAAATATAATTTAATATAATAAATTGACTAACCAGTTGATTTTATTTGTTAAATAAATTAACTGTTTCTTTTATTAAGTTATTTCATTTTAAATAACAAAAGTTGGAAAACAACTTTTTCATAATCAGATAAAAAATTATAAGTTAACCTAACCCTTTGAATAACTTTGGAATGAAAATAAATGAAGAAAAAAATGTTTTAAAATTAATATTAAATTTAATAAAAATAATCATTTTTATTAATTAAACAAAGACAAAACTATCCATACAGTAGTGCCACCCTGTGCCAAACAGAGTAATCAATGGATTCCTGAAGGCTTGTGCATAAAATTCATATCTAGTGCCTACTCATCCAATATCCAATATCCTCAGATCAAGGCTCCTCACTAATGATGGCCACAAGCCAGAAACTAGTCTGGGGATATTTGATGAGTAAGCTTTAGATAGGAATTTTATGCACAAACCTTCTTGCAGCCATTGATTACTCTGGCTTGCACTGAGTGGTGCTACTGTATCGAGAGTTTTGATTAGCATCTTATTCAAAAGTTTTAATATATCTGCAGCATGTAAATATTTCATAAGTTCTACAGTATCATCTTTTATAAAATGACACCAATCACCTTCACAAGTATAATAATTGCATATTAGTAGTAATAAATTGATTGATATGGCATTAAAGTATGAATATTCAATACTATAGGTTTTCTATATAACCTAGTTAATGTGTGTTAAACATTAACTTGAATAATGTAATGCAATTAAATTGAATATTTTATGCATTGAGATTTTACCTGACTTATCTCCAAATTTGTTTTATGTATTTGAAGATACTTTTATATATTTATTAGATATTTTGTTGGAGATTTTTTAATAACAGTTTGATCAACTTGAGTTTTTGATTCTGCTTTGGGTAATCTTTAGATTTTATTAGAACAAAATAATTTATAGAATAAAAAAATTCCCAACCCTGAATATTCATGATTTAATACCATATTCATTAGTTTATAATTATTGATATAAGATACATAATTATTATATTTGTTTTGTGTGTATGATTGGCATTATTCCAAGGCAGCTGATGATAAAAGTTTCTAAATGTAATCACAATCTTTTATCTGGCATGGCAAGTAAATTAAGTGTCTCACACATTATGATTAGAGCTGATATATATCAAGGTGTATAAATCTATTATATATATATATATATATATTGTACCGGTTGAAAATGTATGTCCATCCAACAAGATTTAGAATCTAAGCAAAAGTACCCCAAATCCAATCATGCCTGAGATACACAAGTCAGAAGCAATCATGAATTCTAACCTATTTGCTCAGTCCCCAAATCTATAACCCTACAGACAACACCTATGATGATACTACATAAATTAATTATTTCCAGGCCCGGTGCTACATCATTTTGCATGAGAACTCGGCTGATGATGATGATGAGAGATTGAGTGAACCCAAGAGATAAGTTAAAACATACACAAATAAATATATTAATGGGATTCGAACAACTGAATTAAGTTTAAAAATATCAATATTTATTTTGACAAAATTCAAGATAGTTTTATATATTCAATTTCACACATTTAAGTTTATTTTTGGTTACAAATATTTGACGATCTTGATACAATTATTTTATTTTAATGGATATTAATTTAGTGTGGCAGTTACAATACTGAACATTATATTTCAAATAGGTTTTTTAATTCATGTTACAAAACGGATCTGGGTGTTTTGGTGGATGTTTATAAATTAAGAATAATACATATTAAGATATGATAGAGTCTTGCTGATTATACTATATTAGCAGGATGCCCTTTGCATTTCATATATAATTTTATTTTCATTTATAGATTTTATTTGTAACCATAAACTAAGGATACATTTTGATCAGTAAGTAGATTATAAACATTATTTATTTCACATTTAACAGTCAAATTCACGAATCTATTAATATGGGAATGAGTTATTTCAATAAAGGGGAGGAGCAGCTTCATGAGAGGTTGGATTTAAACTCCAACTAAAAATATTACAAAGAGAAAAATGTTTCCATTATTACCGTCATTACGGTTTTATTTTGTTAAACAGGCTAGAAAACTAACTATAAGAGATTGCGGTGCTAGCATTATGTCAATGAGAGCATGGCAACTTAGGCTGAGAAAAGGTCATTGTCTAATTATTAAGGTGGTACATCAGCTTCACACTAAAGCGGTACTGAAAGTAGAAAGATTGGTGGAAAGTTGTTATGGATCCAGTTTACAGTAAGTCCATGTAGAGCTTCAACTACACTAACCAGCTTGTTCCAGGTGGTAGACTTAGATCCATGTTATGAATGAGAACAATACAAGATGGAAGGCTTCAAATCCCTGGAATGAGGTACAGGTGAATCAAAGCAATATATAAATATATACTTGAAGGAGAAAAATGGTGAATTAAGATGATTGTGATTCACTGGAATGAGTTACAGGTGAGTCAGATCAAAACCCTACATGACATTAATAATTTGACATATGTCAGCAACACTATTATAAGACTATTAAAAAACATTGGATTTATATACTAAATAAAGCCTTAAATGGTTTAACAAATATGTAATGATATGTTAAAATAATGACCCATGTAAGATAAAGTAATTTATCAGTAGTTAAACTATAATTAATGAAGTGTACATTGCTCCCCATTCGTGAATCAATCCTATTTTGTTTAACATATAAAAAAAAACTAAAATTCATATACTTAAAAGTGCAAATAACAAAATAGAATAAGGTAACCAGCCTTTTGGCGATGATGATCAATAAAGAAATTCATTAAATTAATGAACACCAATGTCCACTCCAGATTGCAAAGTATTTATACATTTTTGTATAAATTTACGATAAAACATTTATTTAAAAGCATGTATTCATTTAAAATACAAACTCAATCTTACGAACCATTTAGATATAAATAATAAGAAATCATTAATCCCCCCCCTTTTATTACACAGTGGATATAGCAGTTTGCAAGACTAAGTTTGATTGACATTTACAAATATATATTAAATGAAAATAAAAAAAATAGCATTAAAATAAATTATAACCACACTAAATTATAAAAAAATAAGTGTGAGTTGTATGAAATATTTCATAGTACTATTAATTTGATAAAAGAGAATAGATACCAAGGAAATAATTAGTTTAACATGCTTGCCAATTAGCAAGTTAAAAAAAGGTTTAACATAAAGAAAACAATAATTTTATAGTTATAAGGTAGAATTAGGTAATACAATTATGTCTTTGGGCTGGTTCCTTCAGGATTTTATGGAATACTGATGAATCTTCTGTGGCAGGCAGCATTCTTTGACATGTCTCTTGGCTGCAGCAGTTCTTTGACAGCACAGGAACACTTGAGCAGTAGAAGCTATATCTTTGCATGGCAAAGAGTGGAGGTGAAGACAGAGGGGAAAGTGGCTGAGGTCCCTCAAAAATTAAAAATGATTCAACTCTGACACAATAGATTTTTGGCCCTATTTACTTTAATTTACAGAAATATTTTATCTATTATTAGTGGAGATGCAATTGTTAGGTAACTATCTAAAAATAAATTCAAATCAATTTCCAGATTGGAAAGAGATTTGATAAAAATGTTAACAGCTAACTAAAATCAATTAGCTTTGTTTTAAATTATACTTTAATTTAAAAATTTATTTTTAATCATGAATTAAAGTAATGTTCCCACCCCTTTAATTATTCTTGGACAGTCGGTGATTGCATCTTCCATCCTGAAGCTTTATGTAGTTATATAAAGAAAAATATTTATAAAATAAATAACATATAGTTAAGAAAAAAAATACCAAATTATTTACATGATTTGTTTGTGCTTTTATCTATATAAAAGCTCCGTTAATATATGTATATATCTGAGTCACATTCATAAAAGTTAATATTTAAAATTAAAGAAAATTTTAATTTGAGATTTATATTTATAAATTTTTATAGACGCTTCTCAGAAATATATGTATAGCTTATATACATGTGATGAAAAAAAACAGGATGAAAAGTGGGTTAAGTGGTAGAACAGTGAAGCTCAATCTTGGCCTAGAATCGACTGCTACAATATATATATATATATTGTAAGAGTCACTTACAATTACCAGGACACCCACTTGTCCATGTGTTACAAACTACTAATTCAAGCCATAAGAAATTTAAACCTTATCAGAAAAGAATATGCTTAGGTGTGGCAAATATAGTTTGATACTTTTTAGAGATAAATATATATAATTTCAGAAAAAACAATAAATTAATGCAGTTATATGAGAAAATATAACAATAATTATAATTCAATATAAACTGGCATATAAACTGGCACATCACTTATACGTATGTTAAAGAAAGTGCATAAACCTAAAGTAATTGTTTAATATCCTATTGACTGACTTTGATGACAACAAATAGAGCAATCACACAAACATGGAAACAAAATAAAGAATTAATTAGATGGCTATTTTAGTCTAATAAATTTATTGTGTATGCGTAATAATAGTCATTACAGGAAACGTGCTGCATGTGTTCATGAGCAAAAAGTACAATCAGTCTCGACTTAATTCGGGTGAAAGATAGAACAATATATATATACTCAAGCATTGTGATCATTCTTTTATTTTATTTTTTATCTTCTTTTCTTTTTAAACTCAGCGTTTGTTAATGAATGTCAACATCACTGTTCAGAAATTTCAAGCGCAAGCTGCAGAGAAATATACGGACTTAAACTAACTTTAGAAAACCAAATTCACAATATTTAAAAGACCATGAGAAATCCAAATTGACAAAAAAATCTGAACTATGACTACCTGTTAGCAAATTAAATAATAATCGATAGTTATGCATTATTCTTAAAAAGAACAAAAGTCAATATTTATTTATTTTTTTTCATTTGCTATAACTTTTAAAAAAGTATATATACTAATAATAACATTCATCTGTGAAGAGAGTAACTAAAAAATAGTGGAGAAATAAAACATTAATATCTACCTTACCAGTCAGGTTAAATAACATTTACATTTTATATCTTTTTGAACTCTTTTATCATCTCTACACACTACATATTATTATTATGTACAAACTCCTTTTGTACGGCCAGCTAGCTCACAGAGTTTTAAATGAGAAACCCGGATAAATTTCTTAAAACTACTGTGGTCACATATCTTTACTTTACTAATGGAATTTATATATAAATGAATAAGCAAACTCATAAATAAATTATCTGACTAGGATAAGAATTTAATAAGTATGTGTGTTTAAGCTATCAAATTAAATTAACAATACAATATATGGAGCTGCTAATAATAATAATAATAATAATAATAATAATAATAATAATAATAATAATAATAATAATAATAATAATAATAATAATAATAATAATAATAATAATAATAATAATAATAATAATAATAATAATAATAATAATAATAATAATAATAATAATAATAATAATAATAATAATAATAATAATAATAATAATAATAATAATAATAATAATAATAATAATAATAATAATAATAATAATAATAATAATAATAATAATAATAATAATAATAATAATAATAAAAGCAAGATAGACTACAGGTTTGTGTTACAATACTGTTTAATATAATTAAATAACTGGTTAACATAATACAGCTACTTTCTTTACTAGTTTCTAATATTTGGAAAACATTATATAACATTAATTAAATGCTTTGTTCAATATAGGCAGGGAAGAGCTATATGCCAATGAGATATTGATCTGTAAACTATATATAACTCATTGCTATTAGATGCACTAATTTATTAATAAAATTACTATTTTATAAACACAAAATAATACTTTTCACAAATGAATATTTGATTTATACATCTACTATATGGTCTTTTAATTATATAATGCCTTAACGTGAAATGACTAACAAATAAATCAATAATTAAAAACATGGGTTTTCTATAATGCATTTTGTATAAAATATTGCATATGTTTAGAAATTTGCTCTTAAAAGGGAATTGCTATAAATCAAGTGGGTTACCAGCATCAAAAGGGATAACTAAACAAATAACAATAAATCACTTTGATTTTAATATATTTCACTTTGCCATGACTTAGAGGCAACTTTAAAAGAAATATAGATCTCATGAATGAAACCAATACTGACATAGATGGAATAAAAACATCGGTAAGATTGATGAAAATTTCACCATTAAATTTGAAGAATGAAATGGTCACTCTGCATTTTCACAGATCACAAGCTGGAGAGTTTCCTCGGACATAAGGATAAATGAGGTGGGCCTTTTTACCATTGAGCTCTACTATCCTACTAGGAGGATCCTGAAGAATTGAAATATGTATCATTAGCCTAGATTTCCTAATATATATATATATATATATATATATATAGGAAATCTAGGCTAATATATATATATATATAATAGCAAGTTTATTGAACTTAGAATAATTTGCTTATGTCAGCAATGCCTATATTAATGGAGTAGATGCTTTATTCATGTCCATTACTTAAATTAAATAATAAAATAATTGTCAAAGTGTAGTGACTTGAACTTTTTCAAAATCAAATTGGAATAAAACAATCATGACTATAATGTCATACTAAATAACACTAAAAATAATTACTTCCTTTTATTTAGACATTTCCCAAATGCAAATTTCATTTAAAACCCTCTTCAATATCTCGTCAAATCACAGTAAAACCTATTGCGATAAATATTCATTTCCCTTCACACAAACTCGAATTAGTGCTCTAATAATAAAATACCAACACACAATATTCATTTTATTGACAGATTGCCATTATGAAGTACAGGTATTATTGGATTATGTTTAATACAGTAATTCCATCTCAGTGAATAAAATGAGCTAAATAAATACTCGCTCATTTGGAAGAGTGTTAGATGGACAAATCAATCATGGGTTGATTGAAAATATTTAAGGAAGGTTTCAATTCACCAAATTAGATTTATTGGCACATAAAGACTGAAATATTTTAAATTATAAATTAATAAATAATAGGAAACTGCTATAAGAAAAAAATATGAAATAAAAAGGCATATTTAAGTTGAACTAGTAATGTTGAATTAATTTTATAGAGAGCAATGACAAAAGCAAAATTACAAACGCTATATAACTTTTATGTATTGAAGCAGTCAGATCTGAGTTTGATCCTAGCTTCATGACATATAGCCATAAGCCCACTTCAAACCCCTAATACTAACCTTAAATTTCCGATGCAATGGGGCTTTATACAATCAATCCACACTAGTTTTCTTAAAGAAAAACTACTTTATAAATATGTATTAAAATTAACTAGTTTCAGATTTAAATTGATCAATTCTATTAATAAATTCATGATAGACTTATTCATCAATTTATATATATTATAACTGCATGGATTGTGTGTATATATTTGTAAATATTTAAATATATATAATTGTTCAAAAGTTTCATTGCATCGGGAATGTTTAGATTTTATTTTTAAATAATTTGTTAAAATTTTTAGTGATTAAAAGCTACATTCCTTCAATAAGCTTTCAGATTTTCCCTTTCCAAAACAATGGGTAAAGTTTTATTAAGTATAAAAAAAGATAAGTATTTAAAATGTAAAGATTTCCTAATTAAAATCATTTTCTGATTTTAAGAATTCATTTTCTAATTAGAAAATGAATTCAAGTTAATGAGTTTGCATGCCTTATCGAAGGAATGTATCTAAGAACAACCAGTAAATTTTGTAACATTGATAATGAAAGCAGCACTAGCCCGAAGGCATCAGATACAGTATATATAGCTCTGAAAAGGTTGGAGAGGGAGAAGCCATCTTTGTTAAAGAGAAGTGCCATTAAACTCTTTGCATTTTCAAATCATGAATTCAAATAGTGTTCCTATTATGGTAAGGGGCTCAATGTCAGGAATCTGGCTATGGTTTCTGAAGTTCCCTGAAGATCTTCAATGAACCTGCTAAATCCTTTCTGGACCAATCATGCTGCTAAAATTATGAAAATCCATTAAAATGCTGTTCAAGTAATTGACCAAATGCATACCTATGTTTAACCAACCCGGACATGTAAACTAAGGAACTAGCCCAGAAGAAATGGTAACACATAATGAGCCGTAACTTTCTGGCCAGTTTCAAACTTTACTTTACACTCCCTTTAAGAGCTCTTTTCATTCTTTAATGTAAATCTGTACAAAACTTTCTTTTATTTATGCTTTTTAAATTAATAGTAATTCTCTCAACCTCTAGTCTTTAACTTTCCTTTCTTACGATGGCGGTTCATTTATTATATTATATATATTTATTGTGTAAGTTATTAATGTTGTTTATTTTTAATTATATGCTAATAATCCTTCGACTCGATGAGCTCCTTTGTTTCATTTGCTTATGCAAATAATATAATATTAAGTCTAATAGTAATTCTCAACCATTAGAACAAAATTTATATGTTCTATTAATCATCGAGTTGAAAGAAATTATTAAATGTTTACTATTTTTATAATTGGCTAATAATAAATTGTTAGCTCCATTTCTAATCTATGCCCCAGCTATTTTCTCATTTCACCAATATTTATTTAATCATATATGATGTTAAATGTTTTTGCAAAAGAGCTGATAAAGGAATCAAATATATTCTAATTCAAATTTCTGTTACTTGATATTAAGATTCAGGAAGGGCACGATATTTGGGGCATAATTAATATAATTTTATAAATGCTTTGAAATAGTTTTAGTTAAAAGCTCATTTGACTTTAATTAAATTGATCAAGTCATCATGTAGAGCATTCTATAATAAATTGGGTTTTATTATTCAAACGATGACTATCAAGTCATCATCTTCGAAAGTTGCTGATGAAGGGCAATCTTTTGCTGCATAGGCTTGTCGGTGGTGATATCACTGTTATTTTAAATTATAGAGGAAGAAAGCACTTCTTCCCCACTTATATTATATTCGGAACACCAAAGGTTCATACTTATACTCGGCCTGGTTTTTCCTGTGTTCCATGTCACCTTAAAGGGCAGTAAGACTTGTGAAATAAAAGCTGCCATAAGGCTTAAATCATCAACCAGCTATTATCTTTCAATTTCAGTTTATAACTCATAATTCGTCAGCACAGTTACCCCTCTGTTGCAGTAAAGCCTGCTCTTATGCTCGTAATTCGTGATGAAGTGATTTCAATTAAAGTCAAACAAATTCTCAATTATATTAAATTAAATAAGTTTTCTAATAAAGGTTAAAGTTATGCCCTAAATACGTATCTTGCTCTTCATGAATGGATTTGCGAATGTGAAAATAAATCTCACATTCTTTCGTATAAAATTAGAGTAATAATTTCATTTACAACTGAATACTTTATCTGACTCTAGTTTTTTGTTGGGGGGGCATAGACATTAAATTCCATAATATTGTGTAATACTCATTGGCATATAATAAGGACTGCCACTCTTATTATAATTATGAACTTTGTTGAAGGCCAGAGGTGATTAATATAATCATCATTTAAAATTCAAACAAAACTATTACTATTATTATTATTAAAATATTTTATAAACACACTTAGTTTCTTAATTCTCTTATTCAATAATTATTTTAATGTTAATGCTCAATGTCTGTGTTGGCAACCTGAACATATACATATGATTTGACTTAGAAATATCTTTAGTTAATTTATTATCCGATATTAGTGTCAGTTCAGGGGTCTCTAATCCTCACCAACCATTGAGCTAGTTCCTTGGCACATAACATTGTGCTATCTATTTAGATTTCTATTAATCTGAGCTGGTGAGTTGGGTTTGAATTCAGTTTGGTTCAGCTGAGTTTGGATCTGACCTGCAGTTTAGGTGGTGGATGTTTTTCGACTGGTACAGTATCTTAAAAAGCATGTTTATCTTGAATAGGGTTGCAATATTTAATTACTGATGTCATGAAGGCTATTTAAACAAGAAAAGTGAATTCTATATTTTAGAAAGAATTCTTTTGCCAGTAATATTACTTTTCAACAAGTCCTTTTACATGTAGGCTTCATAACTGCTTGCAAGTTCCTTTTGGAGAGTGAAATGAGGCACATTTCCATTGATGAAATATCTAGCTATTTTTTTATTATTCAGCAAAGTTCATTCACCAAGAGTTCTCTTTATGATTTCAGGAGGCATTAGATGGTTTCATGGTAACATACTAATGTTACTGGGAAAGGCTCAGGAAACAATGGCTATGTGCCCCAACCTTAGCCTACCATTTTTGTGTATACTAAATTATAAAATAGACTGACATAGATTCAAACTGCAACTCATTCACTGTAGTAATACGAGATCCTCATCACTCCCTTTTTGGGAAGTATTTATACAATTTTAGCTATTGCTCCAGAATATTCTATCTTTCCATAGATTCAGACATTGTTATGTCCATTCATTTAAAATAATTTCCTTTATTGTGATTCTAAGATACACTCTTCCAATAAGTCTTTTAAGTATTTTGTTATGAATCCATTTTTAGTTTGAAAATGGATTACTAAGATAAAATAAAATTAATTTAAGATAAGTCCCTTCCTTTCCATTCATAAATAAAAGTAAATGCATTATCTTTTGTTGAGTAGCCTATGAGACTTTCCATATTTATCCAAAAGAATATGACTTTTAATCACTAAAATTTAATAGAAAAATATAAAAGTAGTTTTTAGGAAAATCTATTTAATGGACTTTACTATTAACTCTTTATTTGATCAATTTGTTTAATGGCAAGTGAGGTAAAACTATGAACTTTTAATTGGTCAATTCTGAACTTTTAATTAGTCAATTCACAAACTCAATGATAAAAATATATTCATCTTTTAATATTAAATTCATTTTAGTTTCATTTGCAAAAAGTATATTAATAATTTGTCAGGTTATAAAAGTAAATGAAAGTTTTTTCGAAAATATATTTTTATTTATAATTATAAAAATATTCAAAAGCAGAAAAATAAAAAAAAGATTGTAGCAAATTACGAGTCATGTAAACATCATTAGTGTCCCTCCTCAATTTACGGAATTATAAAAGTTAAGATTTTTTTAGTAAAATCTTAGCATTTTTCTAAAAATAATTATATTTTCAGCATATTTTAACCAAAATACATTATAATATGTAAATAAATGCCAGAAAAAATTCTAAAACATTAATCTTTGTTTGAAAATCAAATAAACAGCTTGGCGCAATCTAATCTTTTGACAGGCATATCAAAAATATTGCTACCATTGATTTCCTTTTCAATTTATGATCATGTAAAGTATACATTTTTTTAATAAAACCTTACTACTTTTGTAAAATAACTATATTTTCAGCAGATTTTATGAAAATAATTTATAATATGTACGAAAAATAACAAAAAAACCCACTCTAAAACATATATTTTCATTTTCAGCGGTGAAAAATATTTATCACAGGTCTCTTTTTGACCAAATAATCATCAGCCAATCAGCATTGAGACAGGATGGCCTCAGCCAATCAGGATTGAGAATGGACAGCCTCCTCCTTTTGTTAGATTTAAAACATCCCTATTATTGATTGTTTACTTTAAAATAACTCAAGAGAGGGCAGAATCTTACAGGACTTTTTCTAAGCTTTCAAACGAGCATAAAATCATCACCATAGCTCAAAAAATGACCGATTTCAAGTTACCTAAAGTCACTGACATGAATGAGCATTGAAACCAAACTAAGTGTTAATATTTAATATATATATATATATATATATATATATATATATATATATATATATATATATATATATAATATCCATACAGAAAGATATGTAATAAATAAATCTAAAATTAAAATTAATATTATTTAAACCTTATTATAAAAATTAAAATAAAAGTAAAATGTTCATTAATAAATGAATATAACAAGGCTAAAGAAAGAAAAATAGGCTTGATGTGTGTACGAATATAAAACTATCTGTTAAACAAATTTATAAAACTTGGATTGAGTTTGGATCCAAACATTTCGCGACTTCAATCTACACTTATAATATTCTACTATGCATCAGTATTATAGTACAATGTGTAGAGGCTAGAAGGTAGATATATCATGAAGAAATAACACTATTTAATACTAAACATCATAGAGAAACTCATAAGCAATGGCAATGACCATACAGATGGAAATGTGGGAGTCTCTTCTGTCAAGGTTTTTATTTTGAAAGATATCATGTGAGAATCACTCAACTTTACCATATGTGAAGTTAAAGATCAGGAACTCTTTATGCAGACTTTATTCTGGAAAAAATAAAGTTGTCTAAATCTTGATATCAGCAAGCGGAAAAACACTCATTTGCCATGTGCTATTTTAAATCTTAATGATATAAATATAAATGGTTATTGTGATCTTTATTTTGTTTTCATGTTTGAGAAACCTTTGTGAATTAGTATAAAAAGAATGATTCAACCATAAGAGAGGGGGAGGTTAACCTTAGTTAAATTAATCTTTTTTAATACAATTTAGAGTAATGTTTTCAACCCCAATATCTTGACATGAACAGTTCACTGGGAGATAGTGATAACATTTTTTTTATATCTACACATTAATTACAATCACTATTGCAAAACAGAATTTTTATTGTTGTTTATTGTTATAGTGGCCTTTGTTTATTTTTTTTTTTCAGTATGATTGACTAACAGTCTTCATGTGAATGGTCTCTGCTATAATATTAAAAACTTATACTGTTGAATTGAAAAAAAGGAGGGAGAATGCCTACAGAAGAATCCCAGGATATACATGTGAAATGAATAATCATTGGAATTTTAATAATATGTCTATGTATAACATTAAATTAGCGATTTAGATATTTTTTTGATTGTTAATGAAATTGTTTATTTGTTTACTTCTGCACTTAAAGTAAACAACAGTTGTAAAGTTAATATTTCTATGGCATATAAGTGGTAGAAAATCATTCTCGGTATGGAATGCTATTCAAATTAATATTTTTGTTAAGCATTTTATTTGTAAATAAACTTTGTTAATTTCTTTCATACCAAAATCGATCTCTCTTATATATCATAATCAATGTACACTCATTCAAAGTTAATACATCATTTAAATTCATACCCACCCACATAAATCCTTACATAATCAATAGGATAAATTATTAAAGCACACATAACAATATTTCCATCAACATAGTAAGACAACAGCTAATTTCCTTAACTGATTCCATTCCTGAAAAGAGTCAAATCTGATTAATCACTGAGTTTGAATACTGGTGTATAATGTGACTAGAAAGGGGAAGCGATGTTGACTAACTAATGCAAATCACATCTGAATTTAATATGATAACTATGAACTAGCATATTGTAGATGGATTTGGTTGAGGGTTAGTACTTTGTCACACACCACAAGAACCCTACCAAAGACCTAATGTCTGGCTGTGTTTAGATGAGTTCTCCCATATCTATGTACAAGTGTCCCACCTGTTACATCTGGTGCCCTAAAGTTTGAGGCATGAAACAGAAAGTTTTCAAGGAGAGGAAGTAATAATATAAATATAAGAAGAATTTACACCTTGAAAAAAATATATTTTTTTTCCAAATTCCAACAATTACATAATCACTAATGGAATCAAATGAGGATTAATAAAACAGGAGATATAAGTAAAAAAAGTGGAAAATCAAACTTCCTAAAGATTATGTACCACGATAGACCTCTTTAAATTAATTTTCTTATTACGAAGATGGCAACAAATGATTAAACTGTTTGATATGATATATATAGAGACCAACAAATAAAATACTAAATGTTTAATAAATTAAAATTTAAAATAGTAGAGGCAAATGGATAAAAGATAGTGTCTAAACTCATATGCTAAAATTTAAAACTAAATAAATGAGTACCAGAATCAAATGCAAAGGCAATTAGCATATATATATATATATATATATATATATATATATATATATAAGACACAATAGCTGGTGTTCTACCAAAAACACCGTCAAGCATATGTTTTGTTTACATAAATGTCAGAGCAAGCATTCACTATCTCTAACTTTAGTTCCACTTTCAGATCATGATTTCAAGCTATTTGCTATCATCAGTGAAAGACAGGAATAAGAAACTAGATCTACACACAAACTCTGAGCATTTATAAAACAGTTTCTATTCAGCTTGCAAGCGTGAATCTTTTAGACATGTAATGTCTTCAAACTCATCATAGCAAGCCAGATAGCTACATGGGTCTGATATCAGTTCAGCATCACCACATAGTAAAAGCCTCTGCAATATATATCATTGCAAGAAAGATCTCAAAGGTACATTTATGAAAAACAAAAAAACAAGTTAAAACTTGCTAATTCTTGTATTTATGACAATAGATGGCGTTCTACCAAAAAAACCGTCATAGCATATGTTTTGTTTACATAAACATCAGAGCAAGCATTCACTATCACTGACTTTAGTTCCACTTTCAGATCATGATTTCAAGCTATTTGCTATCGTCAGTGAAAGACAGGAATAAGAAACTAGATCTAAACACAAACTTGAGCATTTATGAAACAGTTTTTATTCAGCTTGCAAGCGTGAATCAAGCCAGATAGCTACATGGGTCTGATATCAGTTCAGCATCATCACATAGTAGAAACCTCTGCAATATATATTATTGCAAGAAAGACCTCAAATGTACATTTATGAAAAACAAAAAAACACAAGTTAAAACTTGCTAATGCTTGTATTTATGACAATAGATGGCATTCTACCAAAAACACCAGCAAGCATATGTTTTGTTTACAAAAACATCAGAGCAAGCGTTCACTATCTCTAACTTTAGTTCCACTTTCAGATCATGATTTCAAGCTATTTCCTATCATCAGTGAAAGACAGGAATAAGAAACTAGATCTAAACATAAACTCTGAGCATTTATGAAACAGTTTTATATATATATATATATATATATATTAACCATGTAGTGAATGACAGAGATATAAAAAACTCAGACCAGATAAAACCTGTGATATATGAGTGAAAAAAAATGAAGGAGATACGAAAGAGCAATAATTATGAGATAGTGTTTCTTGCTACTAACAGCAGGGAGAAACCTCAAGGTGTACATATGCCCAGGGGATCCTAACTGCTAATGACCACTTTCCACAAATTCCAATTGCAAGTAATGAAAGTCTGCAAATTGTCAAAAACTAGGCATCCGATGGAACACACATTGCCGAAGTAGCTCAAATCCATGAGGAACTGATGACAATAAACAATGTTTACACTACTCTTCTGGTAAATGAATAAAATGAAAGGAGATATAAAAACAAAACTGATTAGTATGGAAGTTAATATGGTCACCAACTTGAGAGGTAAGAACGCCAATATGGTGGCAAGCATGAATAACATAGAAGCCAAACTGTCTTCAGACATGCAGCAATTGTCACTAGACATAAGCAGCTTACACAGAGAGAATGCAGAATTGAGGCAGTCATTTCAAGAAGTCAAAGAAGATGTTGAAGAAAGGGATATAATTTTCAAAGAAAGAACCAATGACTTTAATAATACCATTGAAAGCTGACTTGGTTGTAAATTTCAAGAACTGGACTGGAGTCAAAGAAAGTTTTCAGAATGAGATGAAGGATGACCAGAAAGGTTACTGAAACCAAATCAACCAAGAGTTACAAAACATACACAGTATGATAAACCATATCAATTCAAGATAAAACATAAAAGTAGAGAGACATGACAAAGTTACTGAAACCATTAGACATGATTTAAGACAACTTACAGGATAAGATAGCAGCCAGCAAGACCAAGGGTCTCTCAAATGAAGAATTCCCTGAAAAAGTAATCAGGAACTGAACTGAAATCCATGATCAGGTGGCTCAAATGAATGAAGCTATCAATCAATTACTATAACTCATTAAGTCCCAATAGAATCAAGAAATGCTAACCCTGGAGAAAGATAAAACTAATAGAACACACAAACCCCAATTCATTGGCAGAAAACAGATTGACATCAGGAAGAAACTGGTCACTAGAAAAGAGAATAATGAACTAAGTGACATTTATCAATGTCATACTCTACCATGCCAGCCATCCCAAGAAATTGAAGACTCTCCTTTTCATTTTGGCTTTGGAGGGGTTGAACCTGTCACATACCAAGGTGACCAAGACTCACAAGTGCCTATCCAACACCTAATTTACACAGTATACTCAGACCATGTAATCACTTGAAACAGACTAACATGATTAACATATTTGTAAAACTTGAGGTCTTTATGAGAGCTACAAAGTGCCCATTGAACATTTCAGAAGCCTTAACATGTATTTTTCTGTGAACCAAAACTTGACAGAGGGCAAAAAACTCATTGTAGCATATAGTCACCTTCAAGGAGATGCATTAATGTATTGGAAACCCCATACTTTAATCTTCTTCCACTTTTAATGACTACTAAACCCAGCTAATTAAAAACTTTTGGAACAGAGATAGACAGAAAGCAATCTTGTACTGACTTTCCCAAGAAAAATATTGACACCAGGAGAAACACTCACTAAATATTTTTATCACCAAGTAACAAAACATAGAAACCTCACTATGTACCATCTTTGCAAGAGTAAAATTATAAAAAGCATCAAACAAAAACTACCACTTACAATTAGGTAAACTCTCTTCTGCATTAATGTACATTGTTTTGAACAAATTATTTTGACCTCAATTAAAACAACATGGCCAATAGGACCCTAGAAAAAATAAAAGAGGATACAGCTGCTAACAACCTATACAACAAAATGATGTAAAAATAATAATGACCTATACCACTGGAAAGGAAAATCTGTGCAACAAACTTCTCTGTACATATGGTCCTCCAATAAGAAAAAGGCATCCAATAATAAATCAGGAACCAATCCACCCAACAGCCTAGGATAATTATCTAAGCCAGGGTGTAATAACTACATACCCAAGACAGACTCAAAAACAAACTAAAGTGGTACTTGAGGTAATGATCCTCACTTCAAGGGACCACAAAGTAGGGAGGAACACAAATATCACTATAAGTTGAGAAATCACTAATCAGATGTGTTCGTAGGAGGATGAAGTGCCCCAATTTGCCATTTAAAGCACTGTTAGATTTGGGTAGCCAAATTTCAGTTATGTCAGACAAACTCTATCAAGTTTCTGACTCACAATCAAATAATATTAAAATCCTGCCACTGAAATCTATTCACGTTATCATGGCTAATAGTAGGAAAGCAAAGCTAGTGCAGAAACAAATCTTGGTTGAAATAAATATCATGTATTTGTGATACTGAATAGCTTAATCCATGAGGTTATGCTAGGGGCAGAATTCCTGTACTTGAATACCTGCATTATTAATTTCTCAGATAATATAGAATAAATGATGCAATATTGAAGATGACATTGGTTCCAAAATATGATCTACCTGAAGTTGACTGTATTATATATAGTATTTTAAAAGCATGCATAGATAACAAACTTTCAGAATCCAACTTGCTTGGAAGTGAAGATACACTGAAATTGTGATCTGTTATTAATGAATTTAACTTATATTCTCAGATATACCTGGAGTGATAGAAAGATTCCAACAAAGGATTAAGTCAGTACATAGTACACAAACAACCATTTTAATTCAAATAGTATTCTATCCCATACCAGTATTGTGAAGAAATATCCAAACAAATTTAAAAAAATGCTGAATTGGAAAACCATTTACAAATGCTCTTAATCTTACTGTAACTCAGTTTTAACAGTGAAAAAGAAAGATGGGTTGATGAGATTTTGTTTGGATGCTGAACAACTAAACAAAATTACTATCCCTCGTAGGAACATTCCATGGTGCATACATAAATTATTTGTGAGATTTGAAAATAAGATGTTTTCCACTGTCAATATAACATCCAGCTTTTGACACATTGAAATCCATCCAGAAGATTTCCAATATACTACCTTCTGATATGATGGTTTTACATATCAGATTAGTAAGGATACCTTTTAGATTGATCAATAAAGGTGATGGATTGATAAGATGTTTAGATAAGATTGCCAATATACTGCCTTCTGATATGATGGTTTTACATTTCAGTTTAGTAAGGATGCCTTTTAGATTGATCAATAAAGGTGCTGGATAGATAAGATGTTTAGATAAGATCCTATATCATGAGATTAAACAAATCACAATTATTTACATGGATGATGTAATAATTACATCTGCCATGATTGATAAACATATTCAACACCTTGCTACATTTTTTTGCAGTTTTGTCAAAAAGGAGTCAAAATCAACTTCAAGAAGAGTATATTAGTTTCCAACTAGGTACTCTTCTCAGGCCATATCATTGGTTGCAATGGGATAAGGCCTCATTGCTATATTTTTTACAGTTTCTTCAAAAAGGGGATCAAATCAACTTCAAGAAGAGTATACTAGTTTCCAATCAGTTGCTCTTCTCAAGTCATATCATTGGTTGCAATGGAATAAGGCCTCATTCAGAGGAGATCAGTGCCATTTAAAACTTTCCTAAACCAGTCAACAGATAGCAAATTTGATCGTTTTTAGGCATTTGCAATTTTTATAATCACTTCTATGAGAAGTTCTCAGACCATATGGAACCATTGTTAAAACTAATTAGAAAAAATAAGCAGTGAAACTGGACTGAGGAACAGGACAAGGCATTTACAATAATTAAAACAGGTTTCTTAGAGAAAACCATGTTAGCCTTCCCTGATTTTAAATAAAACATTTATTGTCTGGACAGTAGTGGTTTCAGATTAATGGTAACCCTATCCAAGATCCAGGAGAATGGTCAGCCAGGGATACTCTATTTTATCCGCTGGATCCTGAAGGGTCCAGAAACAAATTACATGGTCACTGAAAAAGAATCACTAGTGTAAGCCTTCCAAAAGTTTGACAGATGCTACTCAGATTGAAGGTGATAGTGATCACAGACTATAAAAGCCTCAAATTCCTAAATCACAAATACCTGACCAATAGTCATCTCATCCATTGGAGTTTTCTGTTATATGAATTCAACTACATCATGCAATAATATAATAGATCCAAGAAAGTTGTAGCTGACATGCTTAGTTGAAACCTATGTAGGACAAAGCAGAATCATTAGGCAGTAGAGAATGCCTACATTACAATTGTCAATTTACAAACCATGTTAGCCTTTCCTGATTTTAAATAAACAATTTATTGTCTGGACAGTATGTAATTCTATCCAAGATCCAAGAGAATCCTCAGCCTGGGGTAATCTATTTTATTAGGTGGATCCTGAAAGGTCCAGAAATAAATTACATGGTCACTGAGAAAGAAGCACTAGTAATAGTGTAAGCCTTCCAAAAGTTTGACAGATGCTACTCAGATCAAAGGTGAAAGTGATCATAGACTATAAAAGCCTCAAATTCATGAATCACAACTACCTGACCAATAGTCATCTTGTCAGATGGAGTTTTCTGTTACATGAATTCAATACACCATGCAATAATATAAGAAATCCAAGAATGTTTGTAGATGATGTAGATGATGTGCTTACTTGACATCTATGGAGGTCAGAGTAGAATCATTAGTCAGTAAAAATGCCTACATTACAATTGTCAATTTAATAACTGATAGTGATGTAGAGAATGATTTAGATAACCTACCCAAATTATAATTTGAAGACCTAAATTTAAACCTAATCATGAAAGTTTTAAATGCACCAAGATCTTGAGATTATAAGTTAGTTAACCATGTCTTACTACACAAAACCAACCCAGATGTAAATGAGTAGATGATAGTAATAACTAATTTACTAAAGATCTCACTCATTAACATTGTCTTTATGGATACTATGGGACCCACAAGACAGAACATACCATTACAAATTAGTTTTACTGGCCTAAAATGTATAAATACATCTTGAGAATACTCCTAGATTGTTTGAATTGCTTGAGAGCCAAGTCAGTAAACCAAAATTATATTAGCTCTATTAAATTTATTATACCAGAAAGACCAAATGAGATCCTAGTGATTGACTATTATGGACCATTACCCTCATTTAAGAAACTTAAATACTTGTTAGTCACCTAAGATCTTTTTCCTAAATATGTTTAACTTACCAAGATAATACTAAACATATAATCAAAGTATTAGACACCCTCAATTTCAGAGAGATAAGGAATGCCATGACCATTCTAGCTGATCATGGCACCCCTTTCAGATCCAAAGAATGGAAATTATGGGTGGGAAAATCTTGAATAAAACACATGCTTAAGTTCATTAGGAATCCTCAATCAAATTCTTGCAAACATGTAATGCAGAAGCTTGGATGTTTGTTCAGGACCTGTCCAGAGTTCAGTACAAGAAGTGGGTAAATTAAATACAATGAGTAACAAATTACATCAACTGGAGTGTAAAGGAATCAACAGGGTCCATGCCCATCAGGTTATACCTTAATCAAAACATACCCAGCTTGTATAATAAGTATCAGCCATATAATAAGTATCAGCCTATGGCTACACAACCAGACATAAATGCTAAAAAAGAGACACAAAAAGCATAACCACTTCTAATACATGGCTCACCAGAGAAATAAAAATATAAAAAATGGGACATGTATTTAAAGTAGGGGACATAGTCATAGTAAAAATATCCCAAGTGAGTAATCCACAAGAGGTCATGTTCCAAATATTCCATAATGGGTGTCAAGGGCCATTTACCATCATAAGATGCACAGGCTCAAACACATATTGGCTGGATCAGGGAGGAGAGATTTGAGGCACTTGCAAAGCATGAAACTTTGGCCACAATAAATGTCTCTCCTGATTATCCAGCCAAAATTTTGTAAAATTTTGCTAGAAACTGAAAAACAATTTCCTAGAAACCCCAGGAAAAAAAAGGGAGAAATCTTTAGTTAGAAATGTACTGGGTGATGTATGCAAAAAAATATGTGCATAACTAAGGCAGTTAAGCTTTGGTGAAGTATGCCACAGTGAAAGCATACACAATTACTGAGATACCTTAAAGCTCACTGAGAATAGAGACTGGATTTCTCTAAAGAAAGTGTCACTCATACAGTTAGGTAGATTTTCAAAACTCCAGTGAGACTTCACAGAGAGCAGGATAGAGGTTAGAAAATAAATCTATGTGTCATCTATGACAGGGACACATAACCAGTTGGAACCCATCAATAAGACTAAAAAAGCCCCCTAGATTCACATCATACTAGTAATACTATTTTGAGATAAGATACTACCCAGCAAATCAAGAGTAGTCATAATAATGCAAAGGAATGGACTAAAATCAAGGTTATGTTATGGACCACACCCCTTAATATATGCAATACTAGAAGCTCATAAGTTGTTAAAATTTTAATTCAAGATTAAAATTTTAAACCTATAAATGAGGAAGTTGTAAAGGTCACTTATAATCACCATGAACTCACTTGTCCCAGTCTAACGAACTACTAATTCAAGCCTACAGAAATTTAAACCCTATCAGAAAAGAATACGTTAATGATGAACACAGATGCATAAGTGACAAATGCAGTTTGATATTTTTTTAAAATAAATATATATACTATCAAATAAATAAATAAATAAATAAATAAATAAATAAATAAATAAATAAATAAAATCAAATTACTGCAGTTAAAATTATAATTCAGTATGCTAAAAACTAAATGAAAAGTGATCGTTTTATATACTATTGACTGACTTTGATGAAAACAAAAAAGAGCAATCATACAAAGTGATGACTTCACATCAAGCTATTGATAGGTAACCAAACATGGAAACAAAATAAAAATTAATTAGATGAATATTTTAGACTAATAAATTTATAGTGTATGTGTAATAATAGGGCAGCATGGCAATACATGAGCTACATGTGTTTAACAGCAAAAAAAAAAAAAAACAGTCTTGATTTGATTTGGGTATAGAACAAAAAATAATATATATGTACTCCATCTTTGGGAGATCTTTTCTATTTTATTTTATTTTATTTTTTAAACTTAGCCTTAATTAATGAACATCAACATTTACTCAAACTAACTTTAGAAAAACAAATTGATGATATTTGAAAGGCCAAGGGAAATCCAAATATATGAAAGAAAACTGAAATATGACTGCATTGTAGCAAATTAAATAATAATCGATAGTTCTGCATTATCATTAAAATAATGGAAGTTAACATTTTTTCTTCACTTACTATAACTTTAAAAAAATTATATATATATATATATATATTAATAATATTCGTCTATGAGGAGAGTTAAGTCAAAATGGTAAAAAACTAAAACATTAATATCTACCTCAAGCTATGCCTATAATATTCTACTATGCATCAATGTTACAATAAAATGGGTAGGGGCTAGAATGTAGATATGTTGTGAAGAAGCCAATGCAATTCGAATACTTAATATCAAGGAGAATGACCACACAAAGCAAAATAGTGAGAGTCTATAGAGTTCCATCAAGGTTTTTATTTCGAGAGAGATCATGCGAGAATAGCTTGACCTTACCATATGTGAAGTTAAAGAATCTGAACTCTTTATGTGGACTTTGCCCTGGAAAGAATGAACTCATCTAAATGTTGATATCAACAAGCTGAAGGATACTTATTTGCTGTGCACTATTTTAAATCATAGTGATATAAATATAAATGGTTATTGTAATCTTTATTTTTTTTTCGTGTTTGAGAAACCTTTGTGAATTAGTATAGAAAAGGTGAGTCGACCATTAAAAAAAAGGAAGGAAGGTTAACGTTAGTTAGATGATTTTTTTAAATAAAATTTAGAGTAAAATTCCCAACCGCAATATCTTGACATAAACAGTTCAGTTGGAGTAGAGGTAATTTTTTTTATCTCTACACATTAATTACAACCACAATCATTACAATTACAATGAACAATCATTGGAATTTAATAATACATCTATGTATAATATTAAATTAGCAATTTAGTTATTTTTATTTGTTAAATGAATAAATTTCTACTGCAGGGAACAGGGATAGAAAACTGGATAATATTTAATTATATAAGTGGTAGAAAATCATCCTATGGTATTAAATGCTATTCCAATTAATCATTATTGTTAAACATTTTGTTTTGTAAATACACTTTGTTAATTTGTTTTATATCAAGTTTGTTCTTTCTTATATATCATCATTCAAACTTATTACATCATTTAAATTCATACACACCAATATAAATCCTTATATAATTAATAGGATAAATTATTAAAGCATGTATAACAAGATTGCCATTGATGTAGTAATATAACAGCTAATTTTCTTAACTTATTTCATCCCTGAAGAGTGTCAAACATGATTACTCCCTGAGTTTAAATACTGGTGCATAATGTGGCTAGAAATGTGAAAATATGTTGATGAACTAATCAAAATCATATCTGAATTTAATAGAACTGTCAGCTAGCATATTGGAGGTGGATAGGATTGAGAGTTAGGTACTTCATTGTGACACCATGAAAACTCTACTAAAGACCTAAGTCTGACCATGATTAGATGAGTTTTACCCAATCACATGTAGTGTCTGGCCTATAATATATATATATATGTTATATAATAACCTTTTTAAATAACTGTTAACAATGTTTTTCAGAACATTCCCAACCTCAGACCAATTTCTGCTATTGGCTTCCTCGTGAAAGTGCTAGGATATTTAAACAGTAGATTTCAAAATACCAGGCCAAACCAAACATTATCTAATAAATAATATTATTAAGTAGAAAAATCTGAAATTTCAAAGAAGACATTCATATGTCTTCCAATCAGTTATCTAATTTTAAGTGATATGAGACGAAACTAAGTTCTATATATAGAATACAACAGTTTTAGCAATATAAAATTGTCCAAAACCTTAATAGCTAAAAATATAATTACAAAATAATTCATATATCACATGACCTAATTTAACTTTCTTAAAGCTTATATTACAAATGTTATATAATGAGCTTGCAATAATACTCTAACAAACTTTAAGAATATCCCCGACCTCAGACTGGTTTCTGCTGCTGGCTTCCTCAGTGAAGTGCTTTAGGATATTCAAGCATTAGGTTTAAAATGCTAGGCCAAACCCAGAACTTAATTTGTGGTTAACTTATTAGTTGAAAATCTGAAAATTTTTAGATATTCATATGTCTTCCAAGCCAGTTATTTAACTTAAATAGTCATGTATGGGACTGAACTAAGTTCATATATATCATATATTAATAGCTTTAGCAATATAAAATCGCCAAAGCAAAATAGCAAAAATATAATTACAAAAGAATTCAAAGTCATATACCACGCGACCTAATTCAACAAGATTGTATTATAAATTAAATGTTATATATTGATCACGAAATAGCTCTTAACAAGATTTTTTAGATTATCCTCAGCCTCGAAAGACCACTTTTTGCTACTGGTTTCCTCAGTGTATATATACACACTCAGAGATAATATCACTTTTAGCATGACATGTTTTGGATAATGCGATTGCTCCAAATTTTATTAATATGCAAATAAATTTCAAATCCTCTACCTAGCACTTGAAATGATAATGTCATTTCAAATATAACATTTTTAAGACATCAGAAATTTAATACTTTGGATATTAAAGTATTTATTTATATACAAGGTTCTTTATAAAATAAAAGATTGCTTTTATTTTTGCAATGTACTTTAATATTAAATGTACAATTATTTGAACACTTGTTTTATTTTCAAATTGCTAATAAAATGAATATTTTGTAAGAATAAAGTTATAATAGATAGTATTTATAATTTTGAGAATAACTGATGAAGATAAAGCTTAGACTACATGCCATATTGAGATTATCAATTATTTTAATTGCTAACCAACAATAAAGATTATAAAATCAGCCAATGTATTAGTATCTTTTTCAACAACATACATATAAAGATCTTGTACTGAAATTATTATTAAAATATAAAAGAAAATTTAAAATAAAAAATAAAGAGTCTAAAATGTAACCATAGTTATTTTTAGAAATTTCAGGAGTTTTAAAAAGTTTAGGTTTGAATATATCAGATCTCCAAAATAAATGTGATTATTTAAATTATCATAGGTTTGTCTTAAATATTTAACTTTTTTTTCTTTTTACAATAACAATCACTTTATGGTTTAATTTATAAAACATTACATTTTTTCAATTTATAGAATTAAGCTCTATTTTAAATAAAACTAAAGTTGGCAAATATTGAAAAGAAATTTATGTTGTCTTAGATCACACTAAAATGAATGTGAAAATAAATAAATAAAAAGCTGATTCCATAGCTATTGATCAGTTTGTAATATAAAATGCATGATTAAATAATTTTCGCAAAAACAAATACAATATTTTTATAGTATATTTGTTTGAAAAATATATGAAATATAAATTTCAATTTATGAAGATAAATAAGTTAAATTATGCGAATAATATGTGAAAAGATTTATGTGAAAAACATTAAAAATAATGAAAGAAGTATATAAAGGAATTAAAAACTAGATTTATATTACTAACATGATTGTAAATTTTAACAAAATATATGAATATTCTTCAAAGCACACAGAAGAAAGGATGACAGTTGATGGACTAAAGTATTTTCTAGGAAATCTGAAAACAAAGAAATCTTCAGAAAGAAAACCTACTTTCAGATGACAAGTTAAAATAGAATTTATTTGATCATTATAATCAGGCTTAAAAGTTTAATTGCTAATTTAGACATAGTTAATAAATGTTGGTTTTTATTTAAAAAAATAAGCTCTAGGTGGACCACATATGTTTTTAAAACATTTATTGATGAGGTGTGAGTATCAACCATCTATGGCGGCTTCCTTCACATTATTACATATATACAAATAACTATTTATTAATTATAATATCCTCCCACACATGCATATATATATATATATATATATATATATATATATATATATATATATATATATATATATATATATATTTTCCCAATTATTTAATTATTTACATTTATCTCAATTTATATAGGAGCCACTTGACTTTAAACGTCAGGTGATAGACCAACACATATACATATTGGCTTAATATTAAAATGTTCCAATTGCAATATCTGTCTAGATGATGAAGGCATAAGTTATTCACAATAAATAGATAATGAATGTAAAAGTTATACATTATACTAACAATAGTTTAATTACAAAATATAATTGTCAGTCAAATATATTTTTTTCTTTTTTAATAAACCATTTCTACAATCTCTTATATTATGGCTTTGGTTCACATGTATGGAAAAAAAAACAATAAACATTTATAAAATAGCCCA